>CM077658.1:5437500-5990000 GCA_039707465.1 Rhabdophis nuchalis | reverse complement strand
GTTATGCCTGGGTGGGTGGCATGGAGGGCATCGAGTACCTGACGGCGCAGGGGCGGGGGAAGGATGACACGGTCCCCCCAGAGCAAGCACCCGGAGTGGAGCGACAGCTCCAGCTGGCGGGCCTTGAACGGCCGAAATTCGGCGGGAAGGGCGGCCTGGGGCCACCCCCGCAAGACCCAGGCGGCGACCCGAGAGAGGATGGGGTCGGTTTTGGTGCGGGCCGCCACGTCTGAGGACGTGTTGGGGAGTTTGGCGTCGGCCACAGACAGGACAGAGAGGGCCGGAACCGGCTCTCGGTCCGCTTGAGGGAGGGGGCAGCGGCTGAGGGCGTCAGCGTGCCCTAAGTGCTTGCCCGGACGGTAGAGCAGCGAGTACTCGTACGCTGCCAGGAACTCCGTCCAACGTGTCATCCTGGGCGAGAGGATGGGGGGGGGGGGGCCGGTCACCGGCCAGAAGCCCAAGGAGCGGCTTGTGGTCAGTGAAAACGGCAAACGAGCGGCCGTACAGGTACTCGTGGAACCTTTTGATCCCGGAAACCACAGCCAGAGCCTCCTTATCGATCTGGCTGTAGTTCCGCTCCGCAGGAGTCAGCGTCCGGGAGTAAAAGGCTATGGGGGCCTCCGAGCCATCGGGCTGGACATGGCTCAGGACTGCCCCCAGGCCGAAAGGGGAGGCATCCGCCGCCAACGTCAGGGGCAGGTTGGCAGAATACTGCACCAGCACAGCCTCTGACGTCAGCAGCTCTTTGACAGCCGCGAACGCATGCGCCTCGCGGCTGCCCCAGCGCCAAACCGCCGAGCGATCGAGCAATCGATGCAGCGGCTCGGCATGTGATGCCTTGTGGGGAATGAAGGGAGCATAGAAATTGAGCAGGCCGAGGAAAGCCTGCAGCTCCGTTTTGGAGCCGGGCATGGGGGCCTTATGGATGGCCTCGACCTTAGCAGGTGCGGGATGGATGCCCTGGGCATCAACGACGAAGCCCAGGAACTCCACCCGCGGCACAGCAAATTTACACTTGCTGAGCTTTAATTTGAGGCCCGCGCCCCTGAAAATACGGAGGACCTTCCGGAGTACTTCGGCGAGGTCTGACAGGCTGGCCGCAGCTATCAGGACATCGTCGAAGTACGGGACGACGCCCGGGAGCCCGTGGAGCAAACGCTCCATGAGGCTCTGGAAGATCCCCGGGGCCACGGAAACGCCGAATTGAAGGCGGCGACAACGGAAAGCTCCTCGGTGAGTGACGATGGTCTGCGCGTCAGCCGCATCGTCATCCACCGGCAACTGCTGGTAGGCCTGAGCCATATCCAGCTTCGCGAAGATGCAGCCCTGCCCCAAGGAATGGAGCAGGTGCTGCACCACGGGAACTGGATATGGGTTCGCCTGAAGCCCGCGGTTGATCGTCGACTTATAGTCGGCGCAGGTGCGAATGGACCCGTCGGGCTTGATGGGGACCACAATGGGGGTCTCCCATTTCGCCTGGTCGACGGGCTCCAGTACGCCCTGCGCCACGAGACGATCAAGCTCCGCGTCAACCTTTGGCTTCAGTGCGAACGGCAGCCTGCGGGCCTTGAGCCGAATCGGGGCAACCTGAGGGTCAAGGTTGAGGGAGACAGGGGTGCCCCGGTAGGTGCCCAGAGACCCATCGAAAACGTCCCTGAACTCGGCCAGGACCGCCTCAACGGGCGGAACGGCGGGCACCTGGTGGACCCGCTGGATGGACAGGCCCAGGGCGGGAAACCAGTCGAGGCCGATGAGCGCGGAAAGGGGGCGCTCGACCACTAGAATGGGCAGGGGGCCAGCAAAACGGCCGTAGTTAACGCGGACCCGGTGCTGGCCCAGCACAGCAATGGGGCCGCCCTGGTAGTCCCGGAGCAAAACGTCCGGCCGAGACAGGTCCTCGGATCTAAGGCCGGGGCAGAGGGTCTTTAACTGCTGCCAGGAGATGAGGGACCGGGACGACCCCGAGTCAACCTCCATGGACAGGGTGTGGCCTTCTAGGGTCAGGGTGGTGGAAATGCGCCTACGGTGGTCCGCGGCGATGGGAACGGCGTCCCGGGCTTCCATCGTGGCGTAGCAGGCCGCTTCGGAGGCCTGGCGGCGGCCCTGGGGACGTCGGCCGTAGGTCGGGGCTGCAGCCGGAGCGGACATCGCAGGGCGAGGGGCTGCCTGGGGCACCTGGCGGGAGAGGTCAGCGCGGCAAGACCGGGCGATGTGGCCCCTCCTGTTGCACCGACGACAGATGGTGTCCTTGAAGGGGCACACGCTCCGAGCATGGGCGCCCCCACACCCCGCGCAGGCAGCCGACCCTTGGCGGGGAGGAGGTCTGGAGGCGCCGCGGCCAGAGGCCTGAAGACGCGCCACCCTGTCATAGGTCTGGTCGTCGTCGTAAGGCTCCAGAGGGGCCAACTCGTCTATTAGGCAAGCCCGGGGAGATGGCACAGGGTTGGCATGCTGGCCCAGGTATAGGTCAGAAGTGGCTTCCGCCAGCTCCGCGGCTCTGGCTTCCTCAATGGCCTGCTCCAGGGTGACGTCCGAGCGGGCCAGGAGCCTGCGGCGGAGCTTGACGTCTTTTAGGCCCGTGATGAGCTGCTCGAGCAGCGACTCATCCAGGAACGGGGCCGGAAAGTCACAGAGCAAGGCGGCGGCTCGTAGCGATTGGAGAAAGTCCGCAACCGATTGGGTCGGTTGCTGCCGACACTGCCGGAACGCGCAGCGGCGAGAAAATTTGGAGGGTGCCGGGGCGAAGTGTGCCTTGAGGCGAGCCTGCAGGACCCCCCAGTCCAAGTCCTGTACTGCGGCAGGGGCGGCAATGTTCCGCGCCACGGCGAACACGGTGCGGCCACCGCAACCGAGGAACAGGCCGAGGTGGCGGGCGGGGGTAATCTCCCCGTTGACGTCGGTCAGGAGAAAACAGTCGAATCTAGACAGGAAAGCATCCCAGGACTCCACCGACGGGTCATACGTAGCGAATGGCGGAAGGTTAGCCATGAGGGCGAGCGCAGATGCGAGCCCAGAGGGTGAGGAGAAACTTTTCTCCGGCACGGAGGGTGAACGTCTCTTCGTTCCCGCAGGGAGAAGAGTCACGGATAGGAGGATCGACGCCGGGCCCCAGTCCTCGTCGCCAGTGTTAAGTGTGCAAGAAGGGTCCAGACCCGGCAGATCCAACGGCTCTTTATTGCAACAAGCAACAACAAACACAACTGTAAGTATAGTCGTACAAAAAGCGCGCGCCTTCGCTCTGACAGCTCCTTTTATACGAGTCAGCACTCCACCCTACCCCCCACCAAGATTTAAGGAAGGGCGACGCCTTCGTAATCGCAGACCGAAGCCTGAGGATGGCAAGTGAGATCTTGCCGAAACGTTGCAATAACAATTTCATGCTATATACACGGGAAAATACCCAAAGACAGCAATACCAGCATATATACATATACATATACATATACATATACATATACATATACATATACATATACATATACATATACATATAATTGTTCCACAACACCCTGTTAGGGCCCCAATTAAGGGAGGAGACATACTGTTTCCTTTTCTGCCTTTCGGCTCATCACCAGAGACCATCTAGACAGAAAGCCATGAATTCCGTTGTGTGATTTTTTTAAATATGTGTGTTAAGTTTTATGAGCTAATCAATAAATAAATCTATACTAGTCTCTCTGATTTATTTATTGATCAGCTCATAAAACTAACACACACACAGACATCTATCTATCTATCTATCTATCTATCTATCTATCTATCTATCTAAATTTAGAAGAGCAATCGCTCATTTGTTAGCACCCACCCCCACAACAGCTCCCCAGAGAGAAATCCATACACAAACAAGGTTTTTCACACACGCACACACCCCTCTCCCCCTAATATTTAGACTCAGCTAATGCTTGGAAAAACCAGAGAGCACATCTGACAATTAGGGGCAGCAACGGCAACCGTGGGCAAAACTATTCGAAAATAAGGGGGACCGAATTCGGCAACGCGTTCCTTCTGACGATATCATTTTAATTCTGCCCATCTTCAGGGCACGGCGCCACTTCTAGCCTTTGATTACCAGAGGCTCATTTCCCGGAAGCCTCCACTGATCCTGTCCTTCTGGATCTCTCTCTCTCTTTTGATATTTCCATCCCATAATTTCTGATCCAGTTCTAAGAAGAGCAACGGAGGCGATTAAAGGCCTGGAGACTAGAACATAGGAAGAACGCTTGCAGGAATTGGGTCTGGCCAGTGTAGAGAAAAGAAAGACTAGGGGTGACATGATAGCAGGGTTCCAGTATTTGGGGAGTGGGGCTGCCCCAAAGAAGAAGGGATCCACCTATTGTCCAAAGCATCAGAGGGACGGATAAGAAACAATGGGTGAAAACTAATCGAGCAGAGAAACAACCAGGAATTAAAGAGAAACTTAACATTGAGGACAAATAACCAGTGGAACAGCTTGCCACCAGAAGTGGGTGCTCCATCCCTGGAGGTTTTTAAGAAGAGTCTATTCCAGTGGTCGTCAACCTGGTCCCTATTGCCCACTAGTGGCCGTTCCAGCTTTCATGGTGGGCGGGAGGGGTTTTGTCCGATACTGAAGCACTTTCCTTTTTTTAATTTAATTGACTTCCCTACTTTATAAATCAACCATTCCTGTGGAACCGGTGAGCGGTTAGAAAATTCTACTACTAACAGTGATACAAAAGTGTGCGGTAGGTATAAAAAGGTTGACTACCCCTGGTCTATAGTCTCTCCTCTATCTATCTATCTATCTATCTATCTATCTATCTATCTATCTATCTATCTATCTATCTATCTATCTATCTATCTATCTATCTATCTATCTATCTATTGACTCTCTTATGTATCACCTGTCTAATATCTATCTATCTACTATTGTCTCATCTATCTATCTATCTATCTATCTATCTGCCTGCCTGCCTGCCTGCCTGCCTGCCTGCCTGCCTGCCTGCCTGCCTGCCTGCCTGCCTGCCTACCTACCTACCTAATCCAGTGGTAGTCAACCTGGTCCCTATCGCCCACTAGTGGGCATTCCAGCTTTCATGGTGGGCGGTAGGGGTTTTGTCCGATACTGAAGGTATAAAAAGGTTAACTACCCCTGGTCTAGACAGCCACTTTTTCTGGAGTGGTATAGGGTCTCCTGCTTGAGCAGGGGGCTGGACTGGAAGACCTCCAAGGTCCCTTCCAGCCCTATTCTGACGGACAGATGGATTGAAATCAGGAGAAATTTTCTGCCCATGAGAACAATTGAAGAGTTTGAATTTTGCAGTTGTGGTATTCCATCCTTGTTTTGAAAAAAAAAAAAAAGACTGCATGACTATTTGACTGGGATGATATTAAGTTCTCCTATTGGAGGAGGAGGTTGGACTAGATGATCTTCTAGGCCCTTTTTCAAGCCCTATGATTTTATGTTCTGTGCTCACCCGCTTCCTTGATAGCTGTTGACTCTCAACTAATGGCAACCAGCTGCTGAACATTAGCTGAGAAGATTCCTGTGCATAGGTGCCTTTTTTCCAAGAGACTTCCTCGTTTTTCTTTGAAGACGTTTCGTTTCTCATCCAAGAAGCTTCTCCAGCTCTGACTGGATGGTGGAGAATGGAAAGATTGATACTCCTTGCAGACAGCTGGTCATTTGCATCTTTTTAGAGGGTCTTTGAGGCCACCTGGAGTTTTATCTGTGTCCTCAGAGTCACCCAAGTGTTGCAAATTTTGGAACTGCTGAAAGGACGGTGTTGCAGATTGGAGATAGATGATGTTGTATACCTCCCCAGCTGTTCAATGTTGACCTCCATGACCTCTTCCAAACCAGCCATCCTCTCTGTCCAAAATATGGACTTGGTTGTCTTCAAAAGAGTAGCCTCTTGTCTTTCAAACGCAGATGGACATGACTGAATCTAGTTCTGATATGTTTGTTCTCCTATGTTGTGCTATGAGATTGTGAAGTGGCTGTTTTGTTTCCCCAACTTAACAATCCTACACATGGCTCGCTGCATTTGTAGTGTTAAAAAAAGCCCCTTTGGGCCAACCATGACCTGGATGACTGAGAAGCTTAGTCATAATTCCTGGGCATAAACTTTTAGCAATAAACCAGTTAAATCGGACCAATTGGGGGCCTGATTCCCCCCCCCCCCCATACTGTTCTGTACAGTTCTGGTCCCCATACCTTCAGAAGGATATTATGGAAATGGAAAAGGAGCAGAGGAGGGCAACCAGAAGGATTAGGGGGCTGGAACACCTTCCTTACCATCTGAGGCTGCAATGGCTGGGCCTCTTCACTCTAGAATGACGGCGCCTGAGAGGTGACCTGATTGAAGTCTGTAAAATCATGCACGGTGTGGACAAAGTAGAAAAGGAAAAACTGTTTTTCCCTATCGCACAACACTAGAACTAGGGAGCACTCTATGAAACCTTTGGAAGCTAGACCTCAAACAAATAAGAGGAAGTACTTTTTCACCCAGAGGATCACTGGTCTATGGAACTCCCTGCCAGAAGAAGTGGTGACAGCTGTCAGCCTCGACACCTTTAAGAAAGGATTAGACAGGTTCATGGAGAACAAGGGTATCAATGGCTATCACGAGGGATGCCTAAGGACACCCTCCAGGATGGAGAGATAGGCAGGATATTTCTCAATGCCATTTGCAGGGAATCATAAGCAGGTGAAGACATCTGCTTGGGAAGACCCTGAAGCCAATGGGGAGCCACTGTGTGAGACAGAAGGCTGGACTGGATGGGCTGTGGCCTGTTCCAGCAAGGCTGTTCTTATGTAGAGTTGGGTAGATTTGAAAAATATCATGTCCAGAATGCAGATCTTCTGCACTGCAGCCATCTACCCAACGTTGGCTTTAAGGCAATTGCACAGAAATAAATTAGCAAGGCTGGGATATATATCTGCTGCCGATATTGCATCCAGATGCTCGGCTATTTAGCGGAAGAGTTACTACCGCTGCTTCATTTCAAGTAGTTTGGAGAAGATCCGAGACTCTCTTCTGGACTCATTAAACCGCCCTTAATGTAAGGCGCGCGGGAGAGAAGGCGCTTCGTGCCAAAATCCGAGGATCTTGCACAGCTCATCGACCGACAACAGTGGAGAAAAAAGCCTGGGTATCAAGGAGCTGCAAAATTTAGTGGGTTAACTCTCCCCTTGCTACATCAGCGAAGTTCTAGCTGGCACCGTTAATATCTCCTCTGAAGCAACTTTGGATGGCATTTTCAAAAGAGAAGCGAAATAGTAGCTGACTCCTTCGGTTTTACTTATGCTACCTTGCCGCTTTCCAAAATGGCAACTACCGAGGTATATGCGTTTATTATTGTGGTTGTTACTCTGATCGTTGTTACTATTATTGCTGCAGAGCATGGCACATACAGGGTTGCAGCATAAAACTACCTCCCTTAACAAAGGGGTCTACGACAACCCAGTGCAGCCAACTCGTTGTGGCCAACTTGGCATGGGACAACTCACAATGAGAGAAGAGTTAGACTACTATCGAAGAAATAGTGAAATAGCAGAGCAGAGCAGAGCATAGCATAGGACAGCAAAGCTGGCTGGAGAAGTCTGGCAGCTGAAGTCCTTCAGACTTTAAGTTGCAAAGTTTGCCCACCCCTGGCATAGAACAATATAGAACAGAACAGAACCTTGGAGGTCTTCTAGTCCAACCCCTGCTAAAGCAGGAGAACCTATACCATTTCAGATATGTGACTGTCCAGACTCTTCTTAAAAACACCTAGTGATGAAACCCCCACGATTTCTGGAGGCAATATTATTGCAATGCATCTCTCTCTCCAGTTACTCCCTTAGGTCAAACATTCTTGTTAGAGCAAGACAGCAGAATTACTGGTAGCCGTCGACTTAAAACCACAACTGAGTCCAAAACTTCTGTTGCTAAGCGAGACATTTCTTTAGCCGGTTTTGCCCTGTTTTACGACCTGTCTTTGCCACAGTTGTTAAGTGTGTTAAGCCACAGTTGTTAAGTGAAATAACTGCACCTAGCAGTTGTTAAGGGCAGTTATTAAGTGAGTGACAGGGTTGTTAAGTAAATCTGGCTTGTCGTAAAAGGGGATTACATGACCCCTCGGGACACTGCAGCCGTCATAAATGTGAGTTAGTTGCCATGCGTCTGAATTTTAATCAGGTAACCACCGAGATGCTGCAACGGTTGTATGAAAAATGGTTATAACTCACTTTTTCCCGTGCCATTATAACTTTGAACAATCACTAAAATGAAGGCGAGGCTGCTAGCCACACTGGGTGCTTTTTGCTTGCAGGGGGTTGGACTAGATGACCTCTAATGTCCCTTCCAACTCTGTTATTCTGCAAGGGTCTCCTGCTTGAGCAGGGAGTTGGACTAGAGGACCTCCAAGGTCCCTTCCAACTGTTATTCTGCTTTCTTAGAAGGAGCGCTGAAGAACAATGAGCTTTATTTGCTCAATGCATTAAAAAAACCCACCATTTTTCTGATTCCATTCTATAAACCCACCGATACAGCGAATCTATTTTGTTTCGTTCCAATTCTAACTGTTCGAAATGAACATGTAAGGATTGCATCTGCCTCGCAGGAATGCTTTCTAAATACCCTAGCATCAAAGTTCCTAAATGTTTGTCTGCCACTTTTCCAAAAATACTTTCCTAAAGTATATTTCTTTCAAACTCAGCTTCATTTTGAAACGTCCATTCAAAGCAATTCCGTTTCAATTGCCTTTCCCGGGCATCGGCCATCCAGCTGTGCTTGACTCCCACTGAAGTCAAAAATCGGACACATCTCTGGCAGGCAGTCTGAGTAGAAGGTGGATCTAAAGGACCGTTTCAGTAAAAGTGAAAGAATGCATTTTGAATTTTAACTATTTTTGCACACTAGCTTTCAGCAATGAAGTCGGGAGCCAAGATCGTGTAAAAATAATTGGTATGGTGATGGTCACCATGGACCACGACCACCATGGTCCACACCAAGAGTTCTGTTAAGAGTGCAGAACTGCAGGCTACTTCTGCCGGCTGCCGGCTGCCTGCAATTTGGCAGTTCAAATCTCACCAGGCTCAAGGTTGACTCAGCCTTCCCTCCTTCCGAAGTGGATCAAATGAGGACCCAGATTGTTGGGGGCAAGAGGCTGACTCTGTAAGGCGCTTAGAGAAAGCTGGAAAGAACTGTAAAGCAGTATATAAGTCTAAGTACTATTGCTATTTTTGATGAATAACCAACAGCTGCCTTGCAAATAAACTACGACCCTAAGCTGTAAGCGAAGCACACCAGGTTTTTCCAGAAAACTGCTGGGTTTTCCCAACATGTTTAATCTAATTATTAAATTCACATTTTCTGAGTTTCAATACTACATTGAACCACAGAGTAACCAAGTAGTCTGCATTCACACAGTATTCAAAACCTTGAGGAACTAACGGGGGTAACATTTAAAAAGTGGAATATCTGTCAAGAGGTTTGTAACTAAGCTAGTTAGGATGTTTATTCAAATGGGATGGGATAAAGAGGTTAGTGAATACGAGTTATAGTTTTAATGGGGTAGATTATAGCACTGGGTGTTAATTTAATATAGTTTTAAGTATTTATGTATTTATGGATTTATTCTGTGATATATTGTGTTTTTATATTTCCTGTGCACTGCCCCGAGTCCCTTCGGGGAGAGGGGACGGTTAATAAGTCGAATAAATTGAATTGAATTGATGATTGTGTGTCAAAGTTTAACAAACAATATTTGAGGGGCTGCCTCAAAGACAAGGGTTCAACCTATTTTCCAAAGTACCTGAAGGCAGGGCAAGAAACCACGGATGGAAGGAGAGAAGCAATTTAGAATTAAGGAGACATTTCCTAACAGTGAGGACAATTAACCCGTGGAACGGCCTGCCACCAGACGTTGTGGCCGCTCCATCACTGGAGGTTTTTAAGAAGAGACTGGACAGTCCCTGGTCTGGATTGGTATAGGGTCTCCTGCTTGAGCAGGGGGTTGGGTTAGATGACCTCCAAGGTCCCTTCCAACTCTGTTATTCTGTAATCCTGACAGCAGTTCGATACAAAATAATTGGGGCCACCGATCCGAAACAAACATCCGAAAAGTTCACTGCACAAAAAACCGAACTGTAAATTTGTTAGCCCAACAGTTTTTCAACATTACACAACCACATTCTTTGACGTGGCAAGATTGAGAACTGAGGGAGAAAACGGCTTGCATTTCATAATTCTAGCAGAAAAATGGCATGTTCCTTATTTATTGATGATATCAATGCCCAATTAGCGCTCCGATCGATTAAACAAAGCAACAATAAGATCTCATTCTGCTTTATTTCCAAAAGAAACTCTCTACGTAAATTATTTTCCTAGGAGATTCTCTTTTTTCTTTTCTTTTCTGGGACTTTCCAATACTTAAAAAAAAAAAAAAAAAACCAGCACTGCTCAAGAATCCAACTTTTAACAAAATTTAAATCATTGGCATAAATCTTCCTGATATCAGCAGTTCCAAAAGGAAAAACTCTTATTTGATATGACCGAACACGCCAGATGGGTTCCTGTCTTTCCCAGCTACATTCTAATAAATTGCAATTCCTCCCTGTCAGGAGGGAGTCCTAAAATATTAATTCCCAAATTGAAGGAGGGAGAGAGAGAGAGAGGAAGAGGGGGATTTCTTCCCTCATTAGGGGAAATATCAGCCATTATTCTTTGCCCGGGAATCTCCTTTCCCTGCAAAGCTGGGAAAGTTGGATTCTTCCTCTCGTTTAATAGTTTTCCCGAGGAGGAAAACTTTATCCGGCTTGGAAAGGGGATGGTAAAACTTAACTGAAAGGCGGAAAAGGTTTCTAGGAATGTCCAGGGCTGTTTGAACGTTGATGCGCCTGGAGATATTGGCGTTGTGGCAATTGGCGGGCACCCAGCCAGAAGAGAAAGGGGACCTGACCTTTTCACTCCCACCCGCCCAATTGACCGCGATGCTGGTCCAAAGCTTGAGGCTTTTTTCTTTAAAAAAAGGATCCCAGGTCTTCAAGAAAGGCTGAGAAGACCCCCAGCCCTCTCCAAGGAAGCCTTTTGCAGCTGACCCCCCCTTCCTATTTTGCAACCCACCCACCCACCCTCTAGGACAGGGGTCTCCAACCTTTGCAACTTTAAGTCTGAAGGACTTCAGCTCCCAGAAGTCCGGGAGCTGAAGTCCTTCAGACTTAAAGTTGCAAAGGTTGGAGACCCCTGCTTTAGGAGCCTGGGTCTCCCCCTGGTTTTGGAGCCAGGCTATTTTGGGGAGGGGGTCTTTTCTCCAGGATGGGGAGGAAGGTAAGTATAAGCATAACCTTTATTGCCTTAAATTGTTCTTAATTACGACGCAATTGTATCAAATCTCCCCCAAAGCCCTCCGGACCATCTTAGGGGGGCACCATAACTCCCCCCCAACCCCAAAACCTTGTCCCCTAACCCGCTAAAAAAAACCAAAACTCCGGGGACCCTAGACTTGGCTCCCTCAAAGCCCCCTCCTCTTCTCCTCCTCTTCCTCCCCCACCCCGCGGGCAGCTCGGGATAGACTGCCCCCGGCGCTGGAGGGTTGTTTTCTTGCTAAAAGGAGGGTCTCCTTTGGGGCTGCCCACCCACCCACAAACCCACCCCAAACGATGGTGGTGGTCAGGAGAAAGGCTCTCGGCAGGGGGGGTTTAGCTGAGCAGACGCCTCCAGGTGAGGGCAGGCGGGCAGGTAGGGATGGGCACGGCCAAGGGCTGCGGGCATCTCTCCCATCTCTCCCCTCTCGCCCCCCGACTCACGTCCAGGATGACGGAGGTGCCCTTCTTCTGCTCGGGGCCGGCGGCAGCGGCAGCGGCAAGGGGGTCCTCGGAGAGCAGCTCCCTCTCGGGCAGGGGGCTCTTGCCGTCGCTCATCTTGGTGACCACCCAGCGCAGCAGCCCGTCCAGCCCTCCTCCTCCTCCTCCTCCTCTTCCTCCGCCGCCGCCGCTCGCCGGCTGAGGCTGCTGGCGGAGCAGCCTGTGGACGCTCTCGCGGCAGTAGCGCGCTGCCTGCTCACACATCTTTCCCCGACGCCTTCATGCTGGAGCCGGGGGTATTCCCTCCCCCCCCCGCCCAGCCCCCGGGCTCCCTCCGCGCCCAAGCCCACCCTTGCGCGCCCCCCGCCGGAGGCAGCCGCAGGCAGGCAGGCAGGCAAGCGGGCAGGAGTGGCCCCGCCGAGGGGGGCGCGGGGGGTTAAAAGGCGGAGGGGAGGGGGCGGGAGGGGAGGGGGCGCGGCAGGCGGGTCTTCTCTGCCAGCCAGCCCGAGGAGGAGGGGAGGGGAGGGGGAGAGGGAGGGGGAGCCGCTGGCTGAAGTTTCCTAGGTTTTGGGGGGTGGGAGGGGGGCTTGAAACGCCAAGGAAGAGGGGAAGGGGGGGGGGGGAGAGCAGGGAAGCAAGGACTCCCTAGGTATCCATTGTGGCTAAACATCACAACCCAACACTAGACAACAATGTAACTTCGCATCACAACATAACATAACCAACCTAACACAACATAATACTACACAACACAGCCACATAACACACCATAACCAACATCCCATCATAACATAACCAACATAACACAACGTAATACAACACAACACAGCGACATAACGTCACATCACAACATAACACAACAACCAACATCCCATCATAACACAACATAACATAACCAACATAACACAACATAATACAACACAACATAGCAACATAACATAACCAACATAACACAACATAATACAACACAACATAGCAACATAACATAACCAACATAACACAACATAACCAACATCACATCATAACACAACATAACATAACACAGCAACATAACATCACATCACAACATAACACAACATAACCAACATTATAACGCAACATAACATAACCAACATAACACAACATAACCAACATCACATCATAACACAACATAACATAACATCACATCACAACATAACACAACATAACCAACATTATAACGCAACATAACATAACCAACATAACACAACATAAAACAACACAACACAGCAACATAACATAACCAACATAAACACAACATAATACAACACAACACAGCAACATAACATAACCAACATAACACAACATAACCAACATCACATCATAACATAACATAACATAACACAACACAGCAACATAACATCACATCACAACATAACACAACATAACCAACATCACATCATAACGCAACATAACATAACCAACATAACACAACATAATACAACACAATGCAGCAACATAACATAACCAACATCACACATCACATAACCAACATAACACAACACAACAACACAACTCAACATAACATAACCAATATAACATCACATCACAACATAACATCACATAATATAACCAACATAACGTAACACAGCACAACATAACAACATAACAAAACCAAAATAACACAACACAACACAACATCACATCACATAGCACTTAGGCTTATATACCACTTTGTAGGGTTTACAAAGTCAGCATATAGCCACATTTTACCAACCTTGGAAGGATGAAAAGCTGAGTCAACCTACATATACGATTTTGTATTGTATTGTATTGTGTTGTTATATAGAATATAATATAGTATAATCATATCATATCATATATGTAGATCAGGCAGTCTGGATAGGGAACGTTGCAATGCAGAAGAGGAGAGACAGAACTGGAGGGAAACCACCAGGTACAAATACCTGGCAAAAGAAACAGAACGGCTGGGGCGAAAGGAAGCCGAGAACCTTCCCAAGGCCACACACCAATTGTGTCAAGGTGTGCACCTTCACCCACACTTCGGCTCTGCTCTGAATGGGGAGCCAGGAGAAAAAAGTCAACAGGAGGCAGGAGGGTGTTAGGGACGTTTGCCACCTGGGGTTATTTATAAAGTAATAAAGGCAGGATAAACATCTAATAAATGTATGCATGAATTTGACACTTTTCCAGGGAAGCTGTTGGAATCCACTGCTGATCTGCCTCCCTTCTGAACCCTGGCAAGATCCCCCCAAGAGGAAACAAAATCCTCCCAGGGGTTTTAGGGCCCAAAATGAAGGCCCTCCGTCCACCCCAACCTTCTCCCACTTGATGTTCTTCAGATGATACAACTGGAAAACTCCAGGTAATTCTTCAAGGAAAACCAAGATGCTACTTCTGCCTTCCTCCCTTCTTCCCTCTTTCCTTGTCCTTTCTTCCATATCTCTCTTCCTTTCCTTGCTTCTTCTCCTTCTTTCCTTCCTTCCTTTTCTTTCCTTCCTCTCCTTCCTTCCCTTTCAATCCTTTCCTCCCTCTCTCCCTGTCCTTCGTTCCTTCCTTCTCTCTCTCTCTCCTTCCTTTCTTTGCCCTCCCTCCTGTCCTTCCTTCTCTCCCTCTTCCTTCCTTCCCTCCCTTCCTCCTGTTCTTTCTTCCTTCCTTCTCTCCCTCTCCTTCCTTCCTTCTCTCCCTCTCCTTCCTTCCTTCTCTTCCTTCCTTTCCTCCTTTCCTCCTGTTCTTCCTTCCTTCCTTCTCTCCCTCTCCTTCCTTTCTTCCCTCCTCCCTTCCTTTCCTCCCTGTCAATTCCTTCCTTTTCTCCTTCTCCTTCCTTCTCTCCTTCGCCTTTTTTCCTTCCCTCCCTCTCTTTCCCTCCTTCCTTCCCTCCCCCCTGTCCTTCCTTCCTTCCCTCCATGTCCTTCCTTCCTTCTCTCCCTCTCTTTCCCTCCCCCTGTCCTTCCTTCCTTCCTTCCTTCCCAGTCCTAAAGCCCAGGATCTGTTTATCGGACACAACTGAAAAAAGGACACTATAATCTAATATTAATCAGGGGGGGAAAATCTGCTAGTTCTCATTTATTTTGATGGAAGGAACGGTGGCTGATTCGCTTTTTTCAAAGAGGGATATCTTTTCTTAGGGACAAAGGGCTCCCGGGGCTGTGTGATCCTCTTTTGCGACCTTCCGACAAACAAAGTCCATGGGGAAGCCAGATTCACTTAACAACCATGTTATGAACTGAACAATGCGGTGATTCGCTTAGCAACGGTGGCCAAAAAGGTCGTAAAATGTAATAACGGCTGTAAAAATCACTGAAATCACCATCTCATTTAACCACGGAAATTTGAGGCTTTATTATGGCCATAAGTCGAGGACTAACAATACTTGATTTATATCTAGGCAGCAGATTATAAAGCAGAGACATCCTCCTGCCAATCAAAAGTGTGTCTAGTCAAGACTATGGTTTTCCCAGTTGCAATGGATGGCTGTGAAGGTTGGACCATAAGGAAGGCTGAGTGCCAAAGAATGGAGGCCTTTGAGCTATGGTGCTGGAGAAGACTCCTGCATTGAGTCCCTTGGACTGCAAGGCCATCCAACCTGCAAGGCCATCCAACCAGTGGAACAGCTTGCCTCCAGAAGTTGTGAATGCCCCAACCCTGGAAGTCTTTAAGAGGTTGTTGGACAGCCATTTGTCTGAAATGGTAGAAGCTTCCTGCCCATGCAGGGGGTTGGACTAGAAGACCTACAAGGTCCCTTCCAACTCTGCTATTGTATTGTATTGTAAGACTCCAGAGGATGATAGAGGACAGGAAGGCCTGGAGCAACATTGTCCAGGTGGTCACGATGGATCAGACACAACTTTGCAACTAACAACAACATGGTTTTCCCAGTTGCAATGGATGGTTTGAAAGTTGGACCATAAGGAAGGCTGAGCGCCAAAGAATGGAGGCCTTTGAACTCTGGTGCTAGAGAAGACTCCTGCATTGAGTCCCTTGGACTGCAAGGCCATCCAACCGGTCAGTCCTAGAGGAGATCAACCCTTACTGTTCTTTAGAAGGCCAGATCCTGAAGAGGAAACTCAAGGACTTTGGCCACTTAAGGAGAAGGAAGGAGTCCCTGGAGAAGAGCCTCGTGCTGGGAGAGATTGAGGGCAAAAGAAGAAGAACGGGACGACAGAGAATGAAGTGGCTGGATGGAGTCACCGAAGCAGTCGACGTGAGCTTCAATGGACTCCAGAAGATGGTAGAGGACAGGAAGGCCTGGAGGAACATTGTCCATGTGGTCACGATGGGTCGGACATGACTTTGCAACGAACAACAAACTATAGTCACACTTTCTCAGCCCTTCCATCCCCTAGAAAAAGGAGGCAGAGAAATTCAGAGCATAGCTTCAGCCTTCCTTCCATCTCGAAATATCTACCCAGTTTGCCTGATGCCTTTGAGGTCCAGGAAAAGTTGATCTCTGCTGAGGTTCGCTGAGAAGCCCCCACCTCCATGTTTTATCTCCCTCTGGGGATCAGCTAATCCTCTCCTACCTTGGGCTCCATGGGGAGATTTAACTAATTAAAGGCTTCCAGCAGGCTTGAAGGCTCCCTGATCTTTGGAGGCAAATGTCAAAGCCAGAGAGTGTGTTGCTCCTATTTGCTAACAAACGAACGGCAGAGTGTGTCAAAACGCTTAGGCAATGGGAATTGTAACCCGGTCTACATCTCGGCCAAAATTAGGCAGGGGTGGGTGGGTGTTTAAAGGTACAATGACTATATATCTTTACCTTTTTGTTCTCTCTTTTAAAAAAGGAGGAGGAAGATAGATGTTAAAATTAAATATGTGTATTGAAAAGGAATTATGAATACCCTCAACATAAAATGGAGCTTGCACAGAAGCTGGAATACACCAAGTAAATGAGAGGAAGAGTGTTGGAGAGAGGAGAGAGGTTAAGGGAAGAAGAGAGGGATAGGAGAGAAAGGAGGAGTGGAAAGAGTGGAAGAGGAGAGAGGTAAGGGAAGAAGAGAGGGATAGGAGAGAGGGCAGGGAGGGGAAAGAGGAGGAGAGAAAGGAGGAGTGGAAAGGGGAGAGAGGAGAAGGAGAGAGGAAAGGGAAGAAGAGAGGGATAGGAGAGAGGGCAGGGAGGGGAAAGAGGAGGAGAGAAAGGAGGAGTGGAAAGGGGAGAGAGGAGAAGGAGAGAGGAAAGGGAAGAAGAGAGGGATAGGAGAGAGGGCAGGGAGGGGAAAGAGGAGGAGAGAAAGGAGGAGTGGAAAGGGGAGAGAGGAGAAGGAGAGAGGAAGGGGTAGAGAAGAGAAGGACGACAGAGGGAAGAAAGGAGGGAGGGAGGAGGAGGAGAGAGGGAGAAGAAAGTGATGGATAAGGTACAAATATGGTGTATGGAGAGCAGTCTCTCCCTCTCCTTTCCTCTTTCCCTCTGCCTCTCCTTCCTTCCCTCTCTCCCTCGTCTTCTTTCCTTCTCTCCCTCTCCTTCCTTCCCTCTCTCCCTCGTCTTCCTTCCTTCTCTCCTTCCTTCCCTCTCCCTCGTCTTCCTTCCTTCTCTCCCTCTCCTTCCTTCCCTCTCTCCCTCGTCTTCCTTCCTTCTCTCCTTCCTTCCCTCTCTCCCTCGTCTTCCTTCCTTCTCTCCCTCTCCTTCCTTCCCTCTCTCCCTCGTCTTCCTTCCTTCTCTCCTTCCTTCCCTCTCTCCCTTGTCTTCCTTCCTTCTCTCCCTCTCCTTCCTTCCCTCTCTCCCTCGTCTTCCTTCCTTCTTCCTTCCCTCTCTCCCTCGTCTTCCTTCCTTCTCTCCCTCTCCTTCCTTCCTTCTCTCCCTCTCCTTCCCTCTCTCCCTCATCTTCCTTCCTTCCTTCTCTCCCTCTTCTTCCTTCCTTCTCTCCCTCTCCTTCCCTCTCTCCCTCATCTTCCTTCCTTCCTTCTCTCCCTCTTCTTCCTTCCTTCTCTCCCTCTCCTTCCCTCTCTCCCTCATCTTCCTTCCTTCCTTCTCTCCCTCTCCTTCCCTCTCTCCCTCATCTTCCTTCCTTCCTTCTCTCTCTCTCCTCCCTCCTTCTCCTTCCTTCCCTCTCTCCCTCTTCCTTCCTTCTCTCTCTCTCGTTTCCTCTCTCCCTCATCTTCCTTGCTTCCTTCTCTCTCTCTCCTCCCCTCTCTCCTTCTCCTTCCTTCCCTCTCTCCCTCTTCCTTCCTTCTCTCTCTCTCGTTTCCTCTCTCCCTCATCTTCCTTGCTTCCTTCCTTCCTTCCTTCTCTCCCGCTCTTTCCCTCTCTCCCTCATCTTCCTTCCTTCTCTCTCTCTCCTTTCCTCTCTCCCTCATCTTCCTTCCTTCCTTCTTTTCAAAAATAGACAGGATAACCATTTGACAGGGCTCATATAAGGTCTACTACTTTGAGCAGGGGGGTTGGACTAGAAGAACTCCAAGGCCCCTTCCAGCCCTACGAGTCTATGTTCCATCCTCTCTCCAGGGTTGCCTTAGTTAAGGCAAATCCCTCCACACACAGAATGTTTGGGAAGTCTCAGCTGCCTGGGAGAGAATGCAGAGCTCAGCAAAAGAAATTATCCAACGAGTAGAATCGCCGAAAACTGGCTATCGGAAGAGAGGAAAGATCATCGGAAAAAAGAGCAGAAAGCTGAGTGAAGCTGAAGAGACGGAATAACAGAAAAGCAGAGTTGAAAGGGACCTTGGAGGTCTTCTAGTCCAACCCCCTGCTTGTTCTGAGCTAAGGTTCCTAAGGAAGCATACATCACAATCTTAGCTCCAAAAAACCCTCCTTCATTTATACGGCTGTGAATTATGGTCATTCACAGTCCACAAACAGTCTGGGAAGAGTCCGACAGATGTCTGCTGGAGTTGCCACAGTCTTTCATGGGAATGTTAATAAACACCCACCTTATCTCCCTGGGAATACGGCCAGAGACCTAATGGCCAAATGCAGAGCAAGGCCAAACTGAGCACAGAATCAAACAGAACTTCTCAAAGCTTGAACCGACCAGATGAACTAATTGCGTCCTGCAAAAGCTCACATCTCATTTGCTCCTCTTTTATGTCTTATGGTCAGGGCCAATCATCTCCAAGCCTTACTCCCAAGTCGCCCCTGTTTTTTTAATTGTTCTTGCCTTCTAGCAGCTCTGCGCATGCACACACTGAGAACAGGCTCCCACTGTTCTTCTGCTTCATTGACGTCAGGCTCCGGAGGCAGCAAATAACTACCCGATGACCTTGATCCCCTCTCTGCCTCCGACGCAGAGCCCTCGTCAGAGCCTTCCCCAGACTCCAGGACTGGCCCAGGTTCCTCCCCAACCTCCTCACTGTCCAAATCTGCTGCTGGCCGCTGGCGGGCCACAACACTGCTCAAGCAAGAAATCCTATACCAGCATTGCTGGCTGGGGGATTCTGGGAGTCGAAGTCCACCCATCTTAAAGTCACCAACGCTGAGAAACACTGGGCTAAATGGTTATCTAATTTCTTCAGATGCGTGGTTATCCAATCTCTCCTTCCAGTAGAGCATGGCTGGCTGGGGGATTCTGGGAGTCAAAGTCCACCCATCTTAAAGTCGCCAAGATTGAGAAACACTGGGCTAAGGGATCAGGAAACTCGGTGTCACGTGAAGTGGTTGCAAGAACTTAGACCACAGAAAGCTCCCGTGGTACGTCTTGAGTTTTGCAACCATGCCAGACCTTTTGATCGCAGGTGAATAACTTGCAAACAGAAGACAACCCCTCCCTAGCTGCTACCTGTCTCCCCCCCCCACCCCACCCAGCATCACCAAACCAGACTCACAATGTTCCCACTGAAAACAACAAAGCATTCCTCCCATCAACAGAGCTCTCTTCCCCCGCCTGCCCCCCCCCCCGGGATGTCCAAATCATGTCCCCATTTCCAACAGCGCAACAAATATCACAGCCACGTTCTCTCCAAAGGCCTCTTTGCAAAAGAACAGCACATCTCCGTTGAGGGAAAGAATAAAGGACAAACACACAAACCAGCCTTTAAAGATGGCTCAGCTAGGAAAACGTGAAACCTTCTCTTTTAAACAACAAAACAACAGAGGAGGAAACATAAGTCCTTCTGAATTTTGTGCTTGAAGTGGACGGGGGGGGGGGGGGAATGAAACTTTGATTTTGGGTTTTACAGATTAGATTAATAGATCTTTATAGAAATGATTAAAGAAAAGAACATCAGTACTTTTGTTTGCACATGGAAACCGCTTCTGAACTTCTTGCTTGATGTGGAAAAGAATGAAACGTTTTGACTTTAGGTTTTAAAGATTAGATTGATAGATCTTTGTAGAAATGACTAAAGAACATCAGGACTTTTGTTTCCACATGGAAACCGCTTCTGAACTTCATGCTTGATATGGAAGAGAATGAAACTTTGACTTTGAGTTTTACAGATTAGATTGATAGATCTTTATAGAAATGGCTTGTTCTTATTATGGGAACACAAAAAGCTGTGATTTGATGCTAATGCCTCATTCTATGGCAACAGAGAGAGTCGGAGGTCAAAGCTTCTTTCTCTTTCTCCTAATCCTTCCTCACCTTTCTTCCTGTCCATTGTTTCCCTATTTGTTTATTTTATCTTATAATTCAATAAAAATGTTAACAGAAAAAAAGAGTTGTATAGCAGATTCTGTAGAGATTCTCAGCCATCCAGGTCATGGTTATAATAATAATAATAATTGTCATTGTATTAAAATTACCTTTGGATGTCCCAAAGGTGCTTTTTCAGGAGGCAACTGGACTTCCTTTTTTTTTTTTTTGGAAGACCTTTCGCTTCTCATCCAAGAAGCTTCTTCTTATCCAAGCTTAAAACAGATGAACCAAGTTGGAAGGGACCTTGCAGGTCATCTAGTCCAACCCCCTGCCCAAGCAGGAGACCCTACATCTGCCTCTACCTAGGACTGAACTCACAACCTCCTGATTGGGAGGCCAGAGCTCCACCTCTAGGCCACAGCAGCGGCTTCTTCTTATCCGTTTCGCTTCTCATCCAAGATATTTCAGGTAAGTGGCTGTCCAGTCTCTTCTTAAAAACCTCCATTAAGTTCTGTCATGCTGCCATAAGGTCAAGTGTACACTAATCAGGACACAAAGAGCAGGTATAGATATGTGTTGTTGTCTGCCCATCACTACAATCGCAAAGGACAGAAACCACCGGATAGCCTCATTTCCTCAGACTGTCTCTGGATCTTCTTGTACCCATGCACAGTCTGGTCAACAATTTCCATACTTCCCAGCTTTCAATGAGCCAGGTGCCAGCTCTTCCGTGGGTTCCAGCCAGTGTTGGTTCTTTGTAGCTTCCCATAGGTCCTAGATCAGAAGTCTTCAAACTTGGCCACTTGAAGACTTGTGGGCTTCAACTCCCAGAATTCTGCAGCCAGCATAATTTACTCTCTTGTAATCCCTTCCTCTGCAATCTCTCCACTTAGATCAGAGGTCTTCAAACTTGGCCACTTTAAGACTTGTGGACTTCAATTCCCAGAATTCTTCAGCCAGCATAATTTACTCTCTTGTAATCCCTTCCTCTGCAATCTCTCCACTTGGATCAGAGGTCTTCAAACTTGGCCACTTGAAGACTTGTGGACTTCAACTCACAGAATTCTGCAGCCAGCATAATTTACTCTCTTGTAATCCCTTCCTCTGCAATCTCTCCACTTGGATCAGAGGTCTTCAAACTTGGGAACTTTAAGACTTGGGGACTTCAACTTCAAGCT
Organism: Rhabdophis nuchalis; assembly: GCA_039707465.1. NCBI lineage: Eukaryota > Metazoa > Chordata > Lepidosauria > Squamata > Natricidae > Rhabdophis > Rhabdophis nuchalis. Next base: position 5,968,584 of record CM077658.1, on the reverse strand, counting down.
ATGCAGGCTGGAGAATTCTGGGAGTCGAAGTCCACAAGTCTTAAAAGTTGCCAAGTTTGAAGACCTCTGTCCTAGAAGAACCCATGGATAGTAGGATCCATGGATTTTTTAACAGATTAACAGAGTTGGAAGGGACCTTGCAGGTCATCTAGTCCAACAACCTGCCCAAGCAGGAGACCCTACATCTGCCTCTACCTAGGATCGAACTCGCAACCTCCTGCTTGTGAGGCGAGAGCTCCACCTCTAGGCCACAGCAGCAGATGATTCCAAGTCCATATTTTTTTCTTTTTCTTTCCCTATCTTCCCTCACTTCTCTTTCCTTCTCCCCTCCCTCCTCACTGCTCTTTTATTTATTTCTCTATTTTGCATTTTATAATACTTTATAACCTGGGGAAATCGTGAAATCTTAACGCTGAGATGTCATGTTAAAGATGCTAAAAGAAATTCACGCTAAAAGAATGCGAAAAGGAGTTCACGTTCTAGGCGGAAAGAAATCCGTGATTTATGCCATTTTGGGAACATTGGGTGTGTGTGTGTGTCTTTCCCACCTCTGGGGCTGAAGCGGCATGTGCCTGGGTCATTAAAAAAAAAAAGTTGCATTGCAATATTTGATCGATGCACACATGCATTTCTAGCACGGGTGCCTAGGCATGGATGGCTGAAAAGTAGCCGCATGCTGCAATTTCTTCATTAATATTTGAAATGTTGCACCTCGGAGTGTTAATGCCGTTGAGATGAACATCAAGGACAAGAGGATGAGAGCAAATGAATAAAGAAATAGGGAAAGCGAGGTTTGCTCAATTCTGACATTGGCCTCAAATGTTTAATAAGTCCCATTCTTTGCGAGACGGATTCTACCGTAAATCTTATCGATGTGCTTCTCTTTCTCCCATCAAAACTCCTGAAAGGAAGAGGATAGTTCTAAGCTTGTACAGCCATCAAGAGGTTAGAAAGAAATACAGGTCACCCTTGACTTAACAACTATAACGGAGCATGCCCATTGAGGTCATAAAAACACAGTGCCATCTGACAGGACCCATTTTTACCACCTTTTTTGGGGTGGCCATTAAGTGGTTGCTGCAGTCATTAAGCGAACCAGTCGTTTAGCGTGGGTCGGTTTTGCCCAAATCCAGAAAGGCTGATTTTGGTCATAAAACGCATGTCATAAAATGCAATAAAAATAACTATGGGACACGAAGAAGAAGAAGAAGAGGAGGAGGAGGAGGAAGAAGAATTAGAAGAAGAATTAGAAGAAGAGGAAGAGGAAGAAGAGGAGGAGGAGGAAGAAGAGGAAGAAGAAGAAGAGGAAGAAGAAGAAGAGGAGGAGGAGGAGGAGGAAGAAGAAGAATTAGAAGAAGAGGAAGAGGAAGAAGAGGAGGAGGAGGAAGAAGAAGAAGAGGAAGAAGAAGAAGAGGAAGAAGAGGAGGAGGAGAAAGAAGATGTTGAAGAAGAAGAAGAAGAATTAAAAGAAGAATTAGACGAGGAAGAAGAAGAAGAGGAGGAGAGGAGGAGGAGGAGGAGGAGAAGAAGAAGAAGAGGAGGAGGAGGAGGAGGAGGAGGAGGAGGAGGAGGAGGAGGAGGACAACTGCAAATTCCTGTTTGCCCAATTTCTTAGATTATTTCTCATTTATAATTGAGTCCCCCAGATCACATTCACCCAGGTTTTTATACAGTAAAATAAGGTTGGTGTTTGTGGCCAGAGATGAGTGAGGAGGAAGAACAGCTGGGGCCTGTTCCAGATGCATGTATGCGCAGCCCAGTTAGGAGAGGTGAACAATGGGGGACAAGGAGTCGACTCAGGAAGCAAAGCACACATGGATGCTGAATGCCCTGGCTGGGGAATAAATAGAAAGAAAGGGGTGTGGTGGTCGTAGGAGAGAACAGTTCGTATTTCTGAAGATTTTGCTCATGGTCTTTCGTGCCACAAAGACTGCTTGCCAGAACTTAATTTGCAGCCTGTTCATGCCTGTCAATGATCCCAAGGAACTGATAAGGTCGGTACTGCAGTTAACTCCTTGCAGGGACTTTTCACTGGGTGAATGCAATTAATTCCCAAAAGGTAAATAAAGAGGGGCAAGGATTTTGTGACGAGTCTGTTTCTTGCTTCTGCTAAGGCTGGGTCAGAACACTTGATTGATGCTTTGATTCTTTGCTGGGGCTTAGTGTCTTGTGTAAACCTGTCCAGTCTGGGTAATTCAAGGTTTACGGCCGTTGGGCAGCCCCAGACAAAGCTGCTTTCTAATTATGCAATTAAAACCCGAATTATCCAGTAATCAAGTTATTTATTTTGCACGAACCAAGTTTATGGCTTGGTAAGATTTAAAAAGCAGAAAAGAAAGCGGGGGGGAGAAGAAGCTCCCACTGTCCCTATCTGCATGTTGCCAGACTACGATAAACAGTTTACTTCCACCATCTGGGAATTCTGGTCTAATTATCTACATTATTATCTTGCCAACTTAACAAAACTTAAACTGAAAGTGGCAAAGCTCCGTGATTCACAGCCCTGTTGTGGTTGCTGCAGGAGATGATGGGATGGGGGACTTCTGGGGCCAGAACAACCCTTCTGGCAGGGCCTGGAGCCTCACGGCTTCTCACGTGTCTTCAGCTGCCGCAGAGCAGGAGGAGGAGGAGGAGGAGGAGGAGGAAGATTGTGCGATTATTCACAGGCTTCCTGGAGGGAAATAGATGCAAACATTCAGCTTTGGGATGAGCCACCAAAGGAAGAGGAGGAGGAGCTGTCTCATCTCCAGGAGGAGGAGAAAGCGGAAAGGATGAGAAGGGGAAGGAGGAGGAAGAGGGGAAGAAGGAAGAGGAGAAGGGGGAGGGGAAAGAGGAGGAAGAGGAGCAGAGGGAGGGGAGGAGGAGGAGGGAAAGGCAGAGGAAGGGAAGGAGGAGGAAGAGGAGGGGAAGGGGAAAGAGGAAAGGAGAAGGAGGAAGGCGAAGGCGGAAGAGAAGCTGCCTCATCTCCAGGAGGAGGAGAAAGGGGAAAGTGGGAAGGAGGAGGAGGATGAGAAGGGGAAGGAGGAGAAAGAGGAGGAAGGGAAGGGGGAGGAAGAGGAGGGGAAGGAGAAAGAGGAAAAGAGAAGGGAGAAGGAGGAGGAGAAGCTGCCTCATCTCCAGGAGGAGAAGAAAGTGGAATGGAGAAGGAGGATGAGAAGGGGAAGGAGGAGAAAGAGGAGGAGGGGGAGGAGGAGGAGAGGGCAGGGGAAAGAGGAGGAATAGGAAGAGAGTAAGGGGTGGAAGAGGAGGAGGGGAAGGGGAAAGAGTAAAGGAGGAGGAGGAGGAGAGGAAAGGGAAGTGGAAGGAAGAAAAAGGAGAAGGGGAAAGAGAAGAGGAAGGAGGAAGAGAAGGGGAAATAGAAGAGGAAGGAGGAAGAGAAGGGGAAGGGAAGGGAAAGGAGGAGGAGAATGGGGAAGGGAAAGGAGAAGAAGGGGAAGGAGGACCTTTTAGGAAATGGGAGATGGGCTCCTTGGTCAAGCCAGGATCCAAAATACAAAGATGAAAAGTCTCCTTAGCTTAGGGGTGTCCAAACGTGGGAACTTTTAAGACTTGTGGACTTCAACTCCAAAGACTTGTGGACTTCAACAGCCAGGCTGGGGAATTCTGGGAGTTGAAGTCCACAAGTCTTAAAAGTTCCCAAGTTTGGACACACCCCTGCCTTAGAGCCTTATCTTAATCTGAGGATTTTGCTTCTTTTAGCCAAGGAACAAAGCTGAAGTGGGACTTTATGACCTCTCGCCTCCAGAGGTGAGCCCAAAGCAAAATGAGGCTTTGATTGCCCTTCTGGAAGGCCAAAAGTTGGGGACCAGTTCTCTCCTCCCAATGTAGATCGTTCCAGAGTTGGGGCTGCAGCAGAAAAGGCCCGTCCGCTGGAGCCTGCCTGACCAAAGGGTGTAGCAGATGGGCTCCGATGCAGGCCTCTTCTGCTGGCCGCGTGGGGCAGGCTAGTCCCCTTGGGGTGCTCCTGCTCCTCAGATACCCTGAACCCCAACATATGGGGCTTTAGTAGTAACAACTGGTGGCCATATATGACCTTTCTAGGCTCGTCCCTCGGTGTGCATATTTTCCAATGAGACAAACCGAGACAGGAAGATCATTTTATTACAATTTATCAGGATATTCAGACAAAAGGGATTCCTCATTCAAAGAGGGAACCCCGATCTTTAGCTAACATCCCCTTTTATAGTTAACATTGTTAGCAATTCTGGGTTCAGAACCAGTGTCACAACTCTGGTCCCTTAACCAGTGTTAGGAAAATAAATGCGGAACAGTGTAATACACCGGACAGTAAAGAGCTACGTTGCTTTAACCACACACAAACTCTAAAACTCTGCTAGTAAGAAAATAAATAGTCTTTACTTTGTAGCAACTAAAATACTTCTTCCGACCAGTGATTCTAACTTCTCAAATAATAGTCCTTCACCAAAACACAGAGTTATCTTACAGTGATGCAAATCAAATACTTCTTCAGTCTTCAACTCTTTAGCAGCAAACAGTAAGAACAGGAATCGGAAATCGGAAAGGGAATGGACTGTGTTTCTGAGCTTGCTTATATGGTAGAGCTGAGAAGCACAGCCAATTAGAATTCAACATAGTTCTTAAAGCTACATATACTCTGCCGCACAAAATTTAAAGGGCCCGGCTATGAAGCATAGCGCAGCGGTGGCCGGGGGGGGGGGCTACGCGCGGCTAGAGGCAGCGTCCCTGCCTCTCCCGCCGCCACTAGCCGCGCATGAAAGGCGCTGGCAGCTTCATAGCCGGGCCCTTTAAATTTCGTGCAGCAGCTTCCCCCCCCGCCCCCACCTCCTCAGCCACATGAAATTTAAAGGGCCAGGCTGTGAAGCTGCTGGCGCCTTTCTCACGCGGCTAGCAGTGGCGGGAGATGCAGCCGTTAACCGCCCGAAGTCCCTCACCACCACCACTAGTATATTCCAGTATATAAATATCGGGACTTTTTAAAAAACCCACGGGGCGCGGGACAAATTATTACAAAGCGGGACTGTCCCGCCAAAAGCGAGACGTCTGGTCACCTTACCCGAGAGGCTGCTAGAACCTTTGCACGTGGATGGTGCATTCTGCACCAAACCTAGTTTCCAAATACTTGACTTTGGGAAGTCTACTTCCTGATGTTGCCAATTACATTTCTTCCTTCCCAAACTCTACATCCTTTGCTGCCATCCAGTGGTTGCAAAAATAGAAGTTCAAATTTATTTTATTTATTTATATATATATCAATGTATCTCTGTATGAGTAGGAGGTTGGACATAAACAATAAGACTGTTATTTGGTAGGAATGTTGATGGAGGTAGTTTCACAAAATGGGGGGAGAATTTTAGCAAACTTAAGACGGTTTTAGATTGTCATTGAAGCACAACCAGCTAATAAACAATGAGTTATAATAAGAGTAACGAATAATAATCTGGGGGGAAAAAAATAGAAGAGGAGTTGAATTAAAAGGCAATTGAAATATAAAGGTAAAGGCCAGATAAAAATAGATTGAAAATTATGTAAGTGTTAAATATGATGACACAAAGATTGTACCCAGATGACTCACTATAAGATTAATAACGTAAGAGTTGTTATGGAAAAATTAAAAACAAATCTAAAAATAAAAAAGATTAGCCCTCATTAAGCCATTAAGCCATGATAGGAATTGCTCAAAGCCCCTTCATTACATCGTCACCCAGCAAGACTCAACCAAGCCTGGGACTCAAGACAACCTACAAAGTTAGCCCTGCATGGCTCCTGGGAGTCTGACAACCAATCAGAGTACATGTCTTGCACAGAAACAGGAAGCTCCAAGGCAGGGCCCAAGAAAGGGTATAAATCTTTCTCTCTCTGCCACCCATGTGCTTTTTCATTGCCCGGGACCTCAAACCACATGGTGCTGTCCACCATTAAACCTTCTTTCCAAGCAGCCTCCATATTTCCAGTGCCTTTCTCTCCACTTGGAACCGAACCCAGATGGACATTTCTTCCAACACTTGCAAAAGAGTTTGCGCCCCGAATTGGCTTTTGGGGGGCAGCTGCAGCACACGGCTGGCTCGTACGGTCCACTAGGACTCCAAGATCTCTGTGAAAGTTACTACTAGTAATTTCTCTATCCTATAGATCAGGGGTCCCCAACCTTTGCAACTTTAAGTCTGAAGGACTTCAGCTCTCAGAATTCTCCAGCCAGCAAAGCTGGCTGGAGAAGTCTGGGAGCTGAAGTCCTTCAGACTTAAAGTTGCAAAGGTTGGAGACAGCAAAGCTGGCTGAAGAAGTCTGGGAGCTGAAGTCCTTCAGACATGACAACCAATCAGAGTACATGTCTTGCACAGAAACAGGAAGCTCCAATGCAGGTTGGAGACAGCAAAGCTGGCTGGAGAAGTCTGGGAGCTGAAGTCCTTCAGATTTAAAGTTGCAAAGGTTGGAGACAGCAAAGCTGGCTGGAGAAGTCTGGGAGCTGAAGTCCTTCAGACATGACAACCAATCAGAGTACATGTCTTGCACAGAAACAGGAAGCTCCAAGGCAGGTTGGAGACAGCAAAGCTGGCTGGAGAAGTCTGGGAGCTGAAGTCCTTCAGAGTTAAAGTTGCAAAGGTTGGGGACCCCTGCTATAGATGGGCTCTAGATGTGCCTAGACCGGAGTTCCTAAAGATTTCTCCTCTCCAGCATATGCCAGGATAAATGAAGTGCCTAGAGAGATACATGTGAAATTTGTTAGAAGGTCAATCAGAGAGGAAATCCTGAAACTGCAGAGAGAAAGCCCATTAATTTACCAACAAAAAACGGTCACTATCTTGAAGCAGATTCCTAGAAAGATTCGAGATGCAAGACGGAAATTTTCCTTCTTGTCTAAAACATTGTTTGATCATGGGATTTGGTTCAAGTGGGTGACACCCGAAGGGATGCTGGTGTTCTGGGAAGGAGGAAGAGTGAGGATTAAAACAGTTGTTGAGGCGGAAGCCTTTCTTAAAAAACATTCCTCTGCCCTGGGGGAAGATCCAGGGGGGACGGAGGGAGCTACGGCCCCGCCCGCTGGGGGCCAGGGAGGAGAAAAAGAAGATACAATAGCCAAGAGACTTAGATCGAAAAAATAACTTTGCCTTGATTTTCCTGAACAATTTTGCATAATATTTTCTGGATTTATTGTAAATGTCTGACAGCATGGAACTGAGAATTTAGGTATATGTACTTGCTTTTACCTTGTAGTGTTATGAAAAATGCTTTTTTTTTGTTATTTTTTTATTGTGTATTTTGAGGTCTCGGAAGGGCCGACGACTCTGACGTGAATGCTCTCAAAATTTCTTTGTATCCCTTACCCTATCCTATAGAAAAAATGTAAAACCAATAAAACTTTTTCAATATAAAAAAAAAAAAAGATTTCTCCTCTCCAAGCTGCCCCGCATGGACTAAGATTGTTTCCCAACTTTTTGACTCATCCCTGCAGCCGACTCTGAAGTTCCCAAAGAGGCTTTCGGTCCTGTCTACTCTTCCAGATGTTTGATGAAAAGAACGTTGCAGCCGCTGGCTGAATGGGACTCCAATTAATGCTCCTACTTGTGGCCTAGGTACCTTCCCCAGCCAAAGGGAGAACATGAACAAGCAAAGAGGCATTCCCAGAGGATAAGAAGAACCTGACACTTTTAACTTTGAAAAGGCTAGTACAAGCAGTCATCTTGCTTGAAGAAGTATAATATCGTGGAAAGCTTTTTAAAAAGTGTAACAGGCTGTACTTTATGTGCGGTACATAATGTGCAGGAGGAAGCCAAGAGTACACAGGCAGACACATTAGCCCTGCTTTACCTAATCCAGGCCTGGAAGCGAAACAAACTTGGCACTCTTAAAGCATGAAATGCTGGCAAAGACAGATCCATGGTCATAATAAACCTACATGCTTAGGCTCCAGGACAGTAACTCAAGTTAAGTTACTTAATATTACAGCCGTGGATGAGAGCCCAGGAGAATCACATTTCACTCTACCGTACAGATGTAAGATGAATCTCCTAAACTCTGCGTAAACCAGTGGTGGGTTTCTGTAGGCTTGCACCTACTCGCGAGAGCCGGTTGGTGAAATTTAGAGAACCGGTGAGAGGGGGTTCCACCGGCGTACCTGGAAGTAAATCTGGCCCGCCGCTGCCAGTGACCCAACGGGAAGGAAAGGAAAAGAAGGAAGAAAGGAAAGAAAGAAAGAAAGAAAGAAAGAAAGAAAGAAAGAAAGAAAGAAAGAAAGAAAGAAGCCATAACAACATTCTTCCTAGAACCTCAAGGTCATGCTTTATCTCTGCACCTGGCCGGAACTGGATGGGTGGAAGCTGCCAGTGTGGCAGTGGGAGATTGGACCATGGGATGGACTGGCTGCTAAAATAAAGCAAGGTCATGACACACACTTGAAAGTAAATCAGGAAGACTGTAATTGGGGGGCGGGGTGTCTGTCTGCCAAGGACAAAGAATGCTTATCCACAGGAAATATGCATGTGTAAAGCTTGTAGCAATGATAGGTAGCTAGAAAGCTGATAAAAGGTAACAAGAATTAGACAACTTGCAGACCTCAGCTAAAAGTTAGAGATGGAGATGGCCTGCAGCAAATGAAATGTCTATTAGAGAACTCCTGGGGCCTTCATTAGCCAAGGCTTAGGAATGGGGCAGCTATATAGACCAATAGAACAAATTGTAAAATTAGTGCTAAAATGTTTATTAGAGGATATTTCTTAGTGTTTCACCTTCTTCCGCCTTCTTTACTGAAAACCTGGCTACAGTATAACCAATTACAGATGAGATGGAAAGAAGATAAAAAAACTGGTTTAATGGAGCATGAAGTAGAACTGGTCAGACAGATAACAGAAACAGGCCCAAAGCATATTAAGAGAGTTTATAATGTCTTGTTAGAAAGGGATTCAGAAACTGAATTGGTTAAAGATTGTATGATTAAATGGGCCCAGAATTTGACTGAACCGGTTATGATGGATACGTGGGAAAAAATATGGGTGCAGAATGTTAAATTTACACAGTCACAGAATTTGCGGGAGAATTTTTACAAAATGTTTTACAGATGGCATTTAGATCCCAAGAAATTATCATGTATGTACCCTAATGTTCAACCAAAATGTTGGAGATGTGAGTGTTTAGATCAGTGATGTCCAAACTTTTTTCAAAGAGGGCCAGATTGGATGAAGTGAACATGGTGGAGGGCCGAACATTTTTCCGAACATTCTTTGAACCATTACAATTAAATGCAAATAAATTATTTTATGCCAAGTTAATTGCAAATGACATACTTTTCATTTCATAACATTAAGATCAACTGACAGTTGAGTTTTCACAATGTATTGAAAATAAATTTTTAAAAAACTTACCTACCTCTTTCTCTCTTTCTTCCTCTCTCTCTCTCCATTTCTCTCGCTTTCTCTCTTTCTTTCTTTCTCTCTCTCTCTTTTTCTCTTTCTTTCTTTCTGTCTCTCTTTCTTTCTCTCTCTCTCTCTTTCTTCCTCTCTCTCCATTTCTCTCTCTCTCTTTCTCTCTCTCTTTTTCTCTTTCTTTCTGTCTCCCTTCTTTCTGTCTCTGTGTGTGTCACTCTCTCTGATTCTCTCCCTCCCTCCCTCTCTCTGTATGTCTGTCTCTCCCTCTTTCCCTGTCTGTCTCCGATTCAATCCCTCCCTGTGTCATTCTCTATCTGTGTCTCTCTCCGTCTCTCTCCCTCCCTCTCTTTCTCTCTGTCTCTGTCTGTCTCTCTGTCTTTCCCTCCCTCCCCTTCTGTCTCTCTCTGTGTCTGTCAGTCACTCCCTCTCTTCCCTCTCCTCCCCTCCCCCACCCCGGGAAGCAGCAGAAGGGCCGGTATGCCGGAGGTTACGGACGCCTCCTCCTGCAGCGGGCGAGGGAGCAGGCGGGGTGAGCACCCAAGGCTACCGTCATCTTAAGGACCACCGAGGCTGTCGCCCGGCAGGGGCGTCAGGCAGGGAAGCCGGTCGCGTCTCCATCGCGGCTCCCTCCAGCAGGCACCACGGCTTACGTTCTGAGGCTGCGCGTCTGTCTCCCCTGCCTGATGCCCCTGCTGGGCCGTGGTGCCCGCCGGAGGGTGCTCACCCTGCCTGCTCCCTCGCCCGCTGCGGGAGGAGGCGTCCGTAACCTCCGTCCACCTCCCTCCCAGCCACACAGCCCCAGAGACAGAGGGAGGAAGGGAGGGCCACATTTACGCAGAGCAGGAAGGGCTGTTGGAGGGCCGTATTAAACTGACCCCCGGGCCGCAAATGGCCCCCGGGCCGGACTTTGGACATGCCTGGTTTAGATGCTACATATTATCATATATGGTGGACTTGCAAGAAAGTTAAGGCTTTCTGGATAAAAATTTGGTGGGTTATGCAAAATGTTTTGAAGAAAAAAATACAATTTACTCCACAACTGTTTTTATTGGGTATAGTTCGGGATTTTATACTGGGGGAAACAAAACTGATTTTGTATATGGTGACAGCAGCTAGACTGCTGGTTGCCCAGCACTGGAAGAAAGATGTTTTGCCTACCATAGACCAATGGACGCAGAAGATGGCTGGATTTGCTGAAATGGCAAAAATTTCAGCTTTTTTAAAGGACCAGATGCAAGAGACCTATACACAGGAGTGGAAAAAGTGGATTGATTATATACAAAACAAATACCAGACTAGAAAATATTGTGTAGCTTTTAGCTGATGGAGATTAGATGAATAAGGTAGTCAGCAGGGGGTAGAATATGAAGGGAATGAATAACATGTATTGTGTTTGGAATTACTAGGGTTGCATATAGCGGAAGTCACGGGGTTGGGGGGGAGGTTGGGGAGGGTTAGGGAGGATATGGGAGGGAACTATACTGATATTTGATGTATGTATTTCAAGTTGAAAGAGGGGGGGAAGGGTATAATATTTGTACCTGATCTATGTTTTTTTTTTATGTTGGGGGAAGCGGGGGTAAAAAAGAAGGGGGGAAATTTGTTGTTTTTTTTTCAATAAAAAAAAAAGTTAGAGATGGAGATGGCCTGCAGTAAATGAAATGTGTATTAGATAACTCCTGGGGCCTTCATTAGCCAAGGCTTAGGAATGGGGAAGCTATAGACCAATAGAATACATTGTAGAATTAGTGCTAAAATGTTTATTAGAGGATATTTCTCATTGTTTCACCTTCTCCCGCCTTATTTTTATTTTATTTTATTAAATTTATACCCCGCCCTTCTCCTTGTTAGGACCCAGGGCGGCTCACAGGCATTATTTAAAAACACAAAATACAATAAATATCAATTAAAATGTATTAAATTAATAAACCCGTGCTAAAACCCAATATTAAAACCCTTACCAAATTTCTTTAAAAAGTCAGAAACGGGGGGCTATCCTAGGCCGACTTGTTGAAATAAATATGTCTTAAGACATTGGCAGAAGAGGCGGAGGTCCGAGGGGGGTAGGTCGTTCCAGAGGGCCGGGCCCACCACAGAGAAGGCCCTTCCCCTGGGTGTCGCCAACCGGCATTGCCCCGCCGACGGCACCCGAAGAAGACCCTCTCTGTGGGAGCGGATCGGACGAAGGGATGTATGGGGCAGGAGGCGGTCTCGTATATAGCTAGGCCCCGAGCCATGGAGCGATTTAAAGATGGTCGTCAATACCTTGAAGTGCACTCGAAAGGCCACAGGCAGCCAGTGCAGCTCGCGCAGGAGAGGTGTTACGTGGGTTTGCCTTGAGGCACCCATAATCACCCGCGCGACCGCATTCTGTACTAACTGTAGCTTTCGAGTGCACCTCAAGGGGAGCCCCATGTAGAGAGCGTTACAGTAATCCAGCCGGGACGTCACAAGCACTTGAGTGACTGTGCGAAGGGCTCCCCGGTCCAGTAAGGGGCGCAACTGGAATATCAGGCGTACCTGATAGAACGCCCCCCTGGCCACGGCCGCCACATGGTTCTCCATGGACAGCCGGGAATCCAGGAGGATGCCCAAGTTGCGCGCCCTCTCCACGGGGGCCAGTTGTTCGCCCCCAATGGCCAGTGTTGGACTTATCTGAAGTGTTGGCTGAACCGGGGTGCCGGAAACCACAGCCACTCGGTCTTGGACGGGTTGAGCCTGAGTTTGTTACTACCCATCCAGATCCGTACGGCCTCCAGACACCGGGACAGCACCTCGACGGCATCGTTGGGGTGGTTTGGGGTGGATATGTACAACTGAGTGTCATCAGCGTACAGATGGTATTCCACCCCAAAACCACGGATGATCTCGCCCAGCGGCTTCATGTAGGTGTTGAACAGGAGTGGCGAGAGGACCGACCCCTGAGGAACCGCACATGTGAGGGGCCTCGGGGACGACCTCTGCCCCCCTGCCAACACCCATTGCGACCGACCAGAGAGGTAGGACGAGAACCACCGTAAAACGGTGCCTCTCAGCCCCAACCCCCCCAATCGGTGCAATAAGATACCATGGTCGATGGTATCAAAAGCCCCTGAGAGGTCTAATAGGACAAGGATAGAGGAACAACCTCTATCCCGTGCCCTCCAGAGATCATCTACCAACGCGACCAATGCCGTTTCGGTGCTGTGACCGGGCCGGAAGCCGGACTGGCGCAGGTCTAGAAATCAACTTCCTCCAGATGTCGGGGAAACTGTTGAGCCACCACACTCTCGACAACCTTCACTAAAAAGTGAAGGTTGGAGACGGGACGATAGTTCTCTAATAAAGCCGGGTCCAGGGCTGGCTTCTTGAGGAGGGGCCTCACCACCGCCTCTTTCAAGACGGTAGGCAAGGACCCCTCACTAAGAGATGAATTCATAATACCCTGGAGCCAGCCTCGTGTCACCTCCCAGGATGCCAGTACAAGCCAGGAGGGGCACGGGTCCAATAAACATGTGGTGGCTCTAAGGTTCCTCCGCAACTTGTCCATATCCTCGGTAATAACAAAGTCGAACTCCTCCCAAGGTGTTATCGCAAGACCAGCACCGGACACCTTGACCGGACCACTAGTGGAGGGCAGCTCGTTCCGAATCTGAGTAATTTTGTCCTGCAGGAAAACTCCAAATTCCTCTGCTCGACCCTGCAAAGGGGCTTCCCGCGGCCTCAAATGCAAGAGGGAGCGGGTCACCCCAAACAGGGCGGCAGGGCGGTTTTCCGTGGACGCGATAAGGGTGGCACAATACTCACGTTTGGCCACTCTTAGCGCCACTAAGTAAGTCTTAATATGGTCTCTCACTAGTGTTCGGTCAGATTCGGATCGAGAAGATCTCCACCTACTCTCTAGGCGTCTCTTGCGGCGTTTCATCTCCCGAAGCTCCTCGGTAAACCAAGGAGCCTGGGTGACTCGACGCCGCATGAGAGGCCGCAAGGGCGCGACTCGATCCAAGGCCCCCGTGGCCGCACTATACCATGCGGCCACTAGATCCTCAGTCGAGCCGTGGGACAGGGACACAGGTACTGGCCCAAGCTCCCTCTGGAACCTTTCCGGGTCCATCAGGCGCCTGGGGCAGAACCAACTCGATGTCTCCGGTTCCGCCTCCCTGCGGTGGGGTGTGACGGTTGGAAAGTCTATCCGAAGGAGAGAGTGATCTGTCCATGACAAGGGTAAGATGGCTAAATCCCCTGTTCCAAGATCACTAATCCAGTGTCCAGAGACAAAAATCAGATCCAGCATGTGTCCTCCCTCGTGAGTGGGGCCCTGAACTACTTGGGTCAGGTCCATGGCCGTCATGGAAGCCATGAACTCCCAAGCTACCTCGGATGTTTCGCCCGCCGATGGCAGGTTAAAGTCCCCCATGACCATGAGTCTGGGGGTCTCCACCGCCATCGCGGCGATCACCTCGAGTAGCTCGGGCAGGGCTGCTGTTACATAGCGGGGAGCCAGGTATACAACCAGCAAGCCCAACTGCCTCCCTAGGCCCCACTTCACGAAGAGGGACTCACAGCCAGTCGTCTGAGGCACAGTGGTCTCCTTCGGCTCCAGACTTTCCTTAACGATAACCGCCACCCCCCCACCCCTGCCTAGGGTCCTAGGTTGATGAAATGTACGGTAACCTGGTGGGCACATTTCCACGAGGGGTAGACCCCCCTCGGGGCCCAACCAGGTCTCCGTAATTCCCACCAGGTCCGGGTCCCCCTCTGACACAAGGTCATTTATGAGGGGGGCTTTGTTCACCACGGACCTGGAGTTGCAGAACATCAACCTAGGGCCCCGGCTCTGTAATCCCTGACTGCCTAGCCCACGAGTGGAGCACAGGGGGTTGGGGCAAGCGATCGCTCATAGCCAGCGACCACGAGCCCCCAACCCACGATGGACATCCTGTCTCCCACCGCCCCTGCCCCTCCCTAAGACCAACCGAATGGGACGGCCCTCAACAGAGACGACCCCTGATCCCCCCTCCCTAATGGACTCCTCCTTTATCCCACTTCCGCCTGCCGGCCCTATAACTTGACCCCCCTCTGACTGAATAAACCCTCCCCCCACCCCAGAACCCCTTAAAAGCCGAATTTAAAAAAACCCTAAGAAACCCCTCAGTTTCCTTTTTCGCCACCTTTCAAGATTAAGAAATCCGTCATCAAGGTTCTTTTCTGAAAATGTCTAAAGCTTTCTTAATCCTTTGTTCTGGGTTCTTGGCCTTTTGACCAGGAACCCTTGGAGTCCTCCAATAAAAAGCAATCAGAAAACCTGCACCTCGGGTCTGGCGTCCATCATTGGCTTCGACCCCAGGCTCAGACCCGAATTGGGGACAACAATCAGATGGACTTGTGGGTGTGGGAGCAAAATCTTGAACTTTTAGCTAGGTGGGGACAACCGGGAAGCTTTCAGATTCGGGTTTTCCCACCTGTGCCAACATGGCTCTCTTCCTCAATTGGAACTTTGAGCAATCCTTTGCCTGGGGCTCTGATTTACTTTTGGATGCTATTTGGAACCCTTTTATAATCTTTAAAAAAATAATAACCTGTTTGGAAGCTAAACCAAATAAGCCAACCTCTAAACCCCAATTTGAAGTTGTCTTTCAGCGACACCAATGGCAACAATTCAAGCCATCTCCAAGACTCGCCTCCAGGTGCATTAAAACTAAAAAACGATTGTGACTGTGTTTTCCAGTGTCGTGTTATAGTTTCTCTTTCGGCCATTCCTGTAAGGGCCTTGGAAACATCTGGCGGACCAGAAATGAGAAGAGGATTCTGGACCGGATGCCTGCCTGGCCTGATGTTACCCCAAAAGGTCTTCCCCAGGCTCAGATCCTAGCAATATTTTGAGGGCCTTCCAAACATCTGGAGGACTTCAGGTTGAAGAAGGCGGAACACAGACCAGTACAAAGGAAATCTTTTGACAGTAAGCCAGCCAAATCTGCATGGATTTTTTACAAGAAGCCTCCACATCCTTTTGCAAGTCTGGATCGGTATTGACAGACTTCTCTTTCCATAGGGAGCACGCAAGGCTGTTTATTCCACAGCAAGGCACAAAAACATGCACACACACACACACACACACACACACACACACACACACACACAGACCAGGACCCATCAAAATAACTTTGATGCATTTGTCGTTGAATTGCATTTTAGAAAGGAACGATCTCTTTAAGAATCTGATTTTATCCCTTGAAAAATGGAGAAAAAAGGGAAGGAGGGTGACACATGAAAGAGAAAGAAAGAAAGAAAGAAAGAAAGAAAGAAAGAAAGAAAGAAAGAAAGAAAGAAAGAAAGAAAGAAAGAAAGGGGAAGGAAGGAAGGAAGAGAAAGGAAGGAAGGAAGGAAGGAGACAGACACTCAGACAGAGACAGAGGCATAAAGAAAGAAGAGAGGAAGGAAGGAGACAGACAGAGATAGAGGCATAAAAGAAGGGAGGAAGAAAGGAAGGAAGGAAGGGAGGGAGGGAGGGAGGAAGGAGACAGAGACAGAGACATAAAGAAAGAAGGGTGGGAGGAAAGGAGGGAGACACATGAAAGAGAAAGAAAAAGAAAGAAAGAAAGAAAGAAGCTTTCAATATTAAAGCAGTTCTAAGTCTAAATGTATCTCTTACTTAATAATGGTTGTAGTATGACTTTCATTTTCTACAATATTTTTTTTCCTATTCATCAAAACCAAACATCACAAGTTCATCTATTTTCCGGGGATCAGCAATAAACTAACCTCTGAGTTTGCCTTCTCAGCAAAGTCTCCTCGTCTCCCTCTGGGGATAGATGTCCGATCGTTCCCCTTCAGGGCATGCCACAATCTTCCTGCGGTTAAGCACAAAAAACAAAATTCCAGCTTTGTTTAACTGATCAGTTCCCAAAGAAAAGCCTCAGGTGTCAATTGTGGGCAGGGAGTCCTCGGGTTACAACCGCCTTTGCATCCAGAATTTCCACTGAGAAGGAAAGCGATTGTTAAGTGAGTCACATCTGATGTAACAAACTTTTGGGGGGGTCCTGTTTGTTAAGTAAACCACTGCAGTTGTTAAAGGAATCATGCAGTCTATAAGCAAATCCAGCGTCTCCCATTGAAAACTTCACCCATCAGAAGCTAGCTGGGAGGGTCACAGATGTTGATCATGTGACCCAGGGACACCGCAACAGTCACAAGCACATGCCAGTTGCCAAGCACCTGAGTTTTCATCACGTGGCCACAGGGATGCTGCAACGGTCATAAATGTGAGGAGTGGGTTGCAAGTCACTTTTTCAGCACCCTTGAACTTCAAATTGTCACTAAATAGATAGTTGTAAGTCAAGGGGTACCAATAATAGGACTCAACTTCCAGGAACTCCAAGTGGCCACGTGTCGGACACCTGTCCAGGTGAGACAGGAGAGCAGTCTTCCGATGTTTGGGGGGCTGTCCCAGAAAGGATGGGGGTCAAGCTATTCTCCAAGGCAACCGAAGGCCAAATAAGGAATAATGATCAAGGAGAGATTCAATCCATGTATGGCTGGAGAAAATGACACAAGCACGTAGATTTTACACCTGAACTTTTTTTTACTTGGAATCACACCAGAAAGATTTGATAAAAATCTGAAATATTTGATTGCGAATGTCTTAACAGCAGCTAGAATTGTATTTGCAAAAAAATGGAGAAATGAGAAATGACCTTCTCAAGAGGAAATTATCCGTAAGATTATGGATTGTGCAGAAATGAGTAAACTGACATTTGAAATTAGAGAACAAGAGGATGTATGGAGTCTGTTTTACCAATGGTTAGATAAAAGAAATCAGGAGACATAATATTTAAAAGAATTGCTAGATATAGAAGTCAATTGTTATGATTGGTAGATATCGTAATAAAATGAGATTATGTTATTCCAGAAAGATATTTTGTATATTGATTAGATTATTAATGAGATACAAATATAATAGAAAATTTGGATAAATTCTTGGTCTTACATAGAGAAAATATCATGGGTGTTTATGCATTTTATAGTAGTAATGTATTCTCTAAAGAAAATAGAGAATAATGCTACAAAATAGGAATATATGGAGAATTTTTTCTTTTCTTTTTATTTGTTCAATAATTACAGAAAAAGACGGACGTTTATACACATACATTGGATGGAAAATTAATAATTATGTCCGTAATTGTAAAGACCGAAGCACAAAAAATCATGACTGAACGACATATTGTACAAAGCCGAAAATGATTCAATGTTTTTACTTATTTTTTTACTTTTCTTTTTTTTTTTTGTAAAAAAAAATTATTGGTTTTTAAAATATACATAGGAAAAGGGCTAGGGTATATAAAAATTTTTGGTAGCTCCCATGTCGGTGTTGGTAGCCCTCCCAAACCTCACAAGTTTACAATTTTAAAAATAAAGGAGAAATATAAACAGAGTTGTTGCATTGTGTACCATGTGTTCAATCATCTCTTTGCCATTTTCTATTATATCAACAATTACAATGACATTTCAAATAAAATCATTTTTGTGATCTGAGCCTTTTCGCTATTGTTTCTTCTCCCGTCACCAGGTGGCGCCGTTGCTCCCTTCGTTCCCAAATCTTGTGTAATGTCCTTTTCCCTGCCCCCCACTATCTCTGTCCTCTAGGACTGGCTGGAGAATTCTGGGAGCTGAAGTCCTTCAGACTTAAAGTTGCAAAGGTTGGAGACCCCTGCTCTAGGAGGGAAGAATGTTTTTGAAGAAAGGCATTTGCATCATTTAATGTTTTAATTCTTATTCTACCCCCTCCCAGAAGATCAGCATCCCCTCTGGCAATAACCATTTAAACCAAACTCCTTTATTATATAATTTCTTCGACAGGAAGGAATATTTCCTTCTTGTTTCTCTGGTTTTTTGGGGGGGAATTTGTTTCAATATGGTTATTTCTTTGTCTTGATATTTTAAAGGTTCCCCCCCTTTGGGCCCCCAGTATCTCATCCCTCGTGGATCTGAGAAATTTAACATGGACCTCTCTTGGGACATTGTGGATTCTAGCATAAGTTGAATTAATTCTATAAACTAGGTCCATATCCCACCAGAGTTGTTCAATAATTACAGAAAAAGACGGACGTTTATACACATACACTGGATGGAAAATTAATAATTATGTCCGTAATTGTAAAGACCGAAACACAAAAACTCATGACTGAACGACATATTGTACAAAGCCAAAAATGATTCAATGTTTTTACTTATTTTTTATGTTGAAAATAAAAATTTATATACAAAAAATAGCAGTCTTCCGATGTTTAAGGGGCTGCCCCAGAGAGGAAGGGGGTCAAGCTATTCTCCAAGGCACCCGAAGGCCAAATAAGGAATAATGATCAAGGAGAGATTCAATCCATGTATGGCTGGAGAAAATGACACAAGCACGTAGATTTTACACCTGAACTTTTTTTAACTTGGAATCACACCAGAAAGATTTGATAAAAATCTGAAATATTTGATTGTGAATGTCTTAACAGCAGCTAGAATTGTAAAAACCTGGAGAAATGAGAAATGACCTTCTCAAGAGGAAATTATCCGTAAGATTATGGATTGTGCAGAAATGAGTAAACTGACATTTGAAATTAGAGAACAAGAGGATGTATGGAGTCTGTTTTACCAATGGTTAGATAAAAGAAATCAGGAGACATAATATTTAAAAGAATTGCTAGATATAGAAGTCAATTGTTATGATTGGTAGATATCGTAATAAGATGAGATTATGTTATTTCAGAAAGATATTTTGTATATTGATTAGATTATTAATGAGATACAAATATAATAGAAAATTTGGATAAATTCTTGGTCTTACATAGAGAAAATACCATGGGTGTTTATGCATTTTATAGTAGTAATGTATTTTCTAAAGACAATTGAGAATAATGCTATAAAACAGGAATATATGGAGATTTTTTTCTTTTTACTTGTTCAATAATTACAGAAAAAGACGGACGTTTATACATATACACTGGATGGAAAATTAATAATTATGTCCGTAATTGTAAAGACCGAAGCACAAAAACTCATGACTGAACGACATATTGTACAAAGCCGAAAATGATTCAATGTTTTTACTTATTTTTTTACTTTTTTTTTTTTTTTTTGTAAAAAAAAATTATTGGTTTTTAAAATATACATAGGAAAAGGGCTAGGGTATATAAAAAATTTTGGTAGCTCCCATGTCGGTGTTGGTAGCCCTCCCAAACCTCACAAGTTTACAATTTTAAAAATAAAGGAGAAATATAAACAGAGTTGTTGCATTGTGTGCCATGTGTTCAACCATCTCTGCCTTTGCCATTTTCTATTATATCAACAATTACAATGACATTTCAAATAAAATCATTTTTGTGATCTGAGCCTTTTCGCTATTGTTTCTTCTCCCGTCACCAGGTGGCGCCGTTGCTCCCTTCGTTCCCAAATCTTGTGTAATGTCCTTTTCCCTGCCCCCCACTATCTCTGTCCTCTAGGACTGGCTGGAGAATTCTGGGAGCTGAAGTCCTTCAGACTTAAAGTTGCAAAGGTTGGAGACCCCTGCTCTAGGAGGGAAGAATGTTTTTGAAGAAAGGCATTTGCCTCATTTAATGTTTTAATTCTTATTCTACCCCCTCCCAGAAGATCAGCATCCCCTCTGGCAATAACCATTTAAACCAAACTCCTTTATTATATAATTTCTTCGACAGGAAGGAATATTTCCTTCTTGTTTCTCTGGTTTTTTGGGGGGGAATTTGTTTCAATATGGTTATTTCTTTGTCTTGATATTTTAAAGGTTCCCCCCCTTTGGGCCCCCAGTATCTCATCCCTCGTGGATCTGAGAAATTTAACATGGACCTCTCTTGGGACATTGTGGATTCTAGCATAAGTTGAATTAATTCTATAAACTAGGTCCATATCCCACCAGAGTTGTTCAATAATTACAGAAAAAGACGGACGTTTATACACATACACTGGATGGAAAATTAATAATTATGTCCATAATTGTAAAGACCGAAACACAAAAACTCATGACTGAACGACATATTGTACAAAGCCAAAAATGATTCAATGTTTTTACTTATTTTTTATGTTGAAAATAAAAATTTATATACAAAAAATAGCAGTCTTCCGATGTTTAAGGGGCTGCCCCAGAGAGGAAGGGGGTCAAGCTATTCTCCAAGGCACCCGAAGGCCAAATAAGGAATAATGATCAAGGAGAGATTCAATCCATGTATGGCTGGAGAAAATGACACAAGCACGTAGATTTTACACCTGAACTTTTTTTAACTTGGAATCACACCAGAAAGATTTGATAAAAATCTGAAATATTTGATTGTGAATGTCTTAACAGCAGCTAGAATTGTAAAAACCTGGAGAAATGAGAAATGACCTTCTCAAGAGGAAATTATCCGTAAGATTATGGATTGTGCAGAAATGAGTAAACTGACATTTGAAATTAGAGAACAAGAGGATGTATGGAGTCTGTTTTACCAATGGTTAGATAAAAGAAATCAGGAGACATAATATTTAAAAGAATTGCTAGATATAGAAGTCAATTGTTATGATTGGTAGATATCGTAATAAGATGAGATTATGTTATTTCAGAAAGATATTTTGTATATTGATTAGATTATTAATGAGATACAAATATAATAGAAAATTTGGATAAATTCTTGGTCTTACATAGAGAAAATATCATGGGTGTTTATGCATTTTATAGTAGTAATGTATTCTCTAAAGAAAATAGAGAATAATGCTACAAAATAGGAATATATGGAGAATTTTTTCTTTTCTTTTTATTTGTTCAATAATTACAGAAAAAGACGGACGTTTATACACATACATTGGATGGAAAATTAATAATTATGTCCGTAATTGTAAAGACCGAAGCACAAAAAATCATGACTGAACGACATATTGTACAAAGCCGAAAATGATTCAATGTTTTTACTTATTTTTTTACTTTTTTTTTTTTTTTTGTAAAAAAAAATTATTGGTTTTTAAAATATACATAGGAAAAGGGCTAGGGTATATAAAAATTTTTGGTAGCTCCCATGTCGGTGTTGGTAGCCCTCCCAAACCTCACAAGTTTACAATTTTAAAAATAAAGGAGAAATATAAACAGAGTTGTTGCATTGTGTACCATGTGTTCAATCATCTCTTTGCCATTTTCTATTATATCAACAATTACAATGACATTTCAAATAAAATCATTTTTGTGATCTGAGCCTTTTCGCTATTGTTTCTTCTCCCGTCACCAGGTGGCGCCGTTGCTCCCTTCGTTCCCAAATCTTGTGTAATGTCCTTTTCCCTGCCCCCCACTATCTCTGTCCTCTAGGACTGGCTGGAGAATTCTGGGAGCTGAAGTCCTTCAGACTTAAAGTTGCAAAGGTTGGAGACCCCTGCTCTAGGAGGGAAGAATGTTTTTGAAGAAAGGCATTTGCCTCATTTAATGTTTTAATTCTTATTCTACCCCCTCCCAGAAGATCAGCATCCCCTCTGGCAATAACCATTTAAACCAAACTCCTTTATTATATAATTTCTTCGACAGGAAGGAATATTTCCTTCTTGTTTCTCTGGTTTTTTGGGGGGGAATTTGTTTCAATATGGTTATTTCTTTGTCTTGATATTTTAAAGGTTCCCCCCCTTTGGGCCCCCAGTATCTCATCCCTCGTGGATCTGAGAAATTTAACATGGACCTCTCTTGGGACATTGTGGATTCTAGCATAAGTTGAATTAATTCTATAAACTAGGTCCATATCCCACCAGAGTTGTTCAATAATTACAGAAAAAGACGGACGTTTATACACATACACTGGATGGAAAATTAATAATTATGTCCGTAATTGTAAAGACCGAAACACAAAAACTCATGACTGAACAACATATTGTACAAAGCCGAAAATGATTCAATGTTTTTACTTATTTTTTATGTTGAAAATAAAAATTTATATACAAAAAAAAAAAGGATAGCAGTCTTCCGATGTTTAAGGGGCTGTCCCAGAAAGGATGGAGGTCAAGCTATTCTCTAAGGCACCCGAAGGCCAAATAAGGAATAATGGATGGAAGCTGATCAAGGAGAGATTCAACCTGGAAATATAAGGAGGAATTTTCTGGCAGTGAGAACCATCAACACATGGAAGAGAAGTTGCCTTCAGAAGTTGTGGCAGCTTCATCCCTGGAGGCTTTCAAGAAGAGACTGGGCTGCCCTCTGTCAGAAATGGTGCAGGGTCTCCTGCTTGGGCATTGGGTTGGACTAGATGACCTCTAAGGTCCCTTCCAACTCTGTTAATCTGTAAACTTCTTTTAGCTGGTAACATTAAGCACAGGCATAATGGGGATTTATTGGTTTTGGTTTAGAAAAATGTGTGGGAGCAGCCAATTGTGGCTTATTCAATAGGCCAACATTAAACAGACTATGGTTTAAAGCGAGGTGTGAAGCCAAGCACATGCTTTGTTCCCACTCTGGGCTAAATCACCAATAACCGTGGCATGTCAAACAATCCTCAGTTGGTTGAATCCACCCAGAAGTTAAGCCAGAGAAACTCAGTGCTTACAAAAGTTGAAAATCACACAAAGCCCCCGACAAATAAACGGCATGAAGGACACCACTCCATTCGCATATTGAAAAGCTCACAACAACTCAAATCTCAGGGAATGTAAGGTAGCCCTGAGACCCCAGAATTTCCAGGGCTAAGGAAAGTTAATGAAGTTTCAACCCATTTTACAACCTTACTTGCCACAGTTGTTAAATGAATCACTACGGTTGTTAGGTAAGTGTTGTGGCCCAGCTGGCTCCGGATGAGCTGCTGATGGACTCTTGTAGTGAGGAGTCCTATGAGTCTGCCCTGGAGGAGACCTTGAGGAAACAGAGAGCCTGGTTGGCCACCAGGAGGCGCCTGGGTCATGGAGCAGTGGGGAGGATCAGCCAGCCACCCACCCAGGAAACATCCATCCAAGCATCCAAACATCAGACAGGCTGGCTGGCAGGGAGTAAGCCTGGCAGGTAGGAAGCCACACATCCATTCAACCATCCATCAAATCATCCATCCAATTATCCAATCATCCAATTATGCAGGCGTCAAGCATCCAGGCAGGAAGGTAGCCAGCCAGATAACCAGCCACCCAGCCTCCCATCTTCCCATCCTATCATCCATCCTATCATCCAGGCAGGCAGACAAACAGATAGGCAGCCATCCACCCAATCACCCGCCAACCCACCCACCCAACCAAACATCCATCCATCATCCAAATATCAAGTAGGCTGAAAGGCAGTGTGGCTGGCAGGGAGGCAGGGAAGCAGGTAGGAATCCACCCATTCATACAAATATCCTACCAATTAGCCAATCATCCAATTATCTAGGCAGGCAGCCAGGAAGGCAGCCAGTCTATCATCCATCCTATCATCCATCCAATTATCCATTCATCCAATCAACCAGGCAGGCAGGTAGTGAGACAGGCAGTCACCCACTCACCCACCCAGCACACATCCATCCAAACAAAATATCAGGCAGGCTGGCTGGCAGGGAGGCAGCCACACATCCATTCAACCATCCATCAAGTCATCCATCCAATTATCCAATTATCCAGGCAGGCAGGCAGGGAGGCAGTAAGGAAGCCAGCGAGGCAGCCACACAGCCAGCCACCCTATCTTCTATCCTATCATCCAGGCAGGCAGACAAACAGATAGGCAGCCATCCACCCACCAATCCTCCCATTCAAACATCCATCCTACCATCCATCCAATTATACAATCATCCAATCATCCAAGCATGCAGACAGTCAGGCAGGCAGTAAGGAAGCCAGCCAGCCAACCATCCTACCATCCATCCAATTATCCAATCATCCAATTATTTAGTTTCCAGGCACAAAGGTAGCCAGCCAGATAGCCAGCTACCCAGCCTCCCACCCAATCATCCATCCTATCATCCAGGCAGGCAGACAAACATAGCCAGCCATCCACCCACTCACCCACCAACCCACCCAGCAAACATCCATCCAACCATCCAAATATCAGGCAGGCTGGAAGGCAGGCTGGCTGGTAAAAAGACAGCCTGGCAGGTAGAAAGAAACACATCCATTCAACCATCCATCAAATCACCCATCCAATTATCCAATTATCCAATCATCCAGGCAGGCAGGGAGGCAGTAAGGAAGCCAGGCAGCCACAAAGCCATCCACCCTATCAGCCATCCCATCATCCAGGCAGGCAGACAAACAAATAGACAGCCACCACCCACCCACCCACTCACTCACCCACCCACCAATCATCCATCCAATCATCCAAATTTGAGTAGGCTTGAAGGAAGGGTGGTTGGAAGGGAGGCAGCAATACATCCATTAAAAATCCACCCAATCATCCATCCAATTATCCAATCATCCAAGCATGCAGGCAGTCAGGCAGGTAGTAAGGAAGCAATTATCCAATCATCCAATCATCCAAGTCAGGCAGGCAGTCAGGCAGGCAGTAAAGAAGCCAGCCAGCCAGCCATCCTACCATCCATCCAATTATCCAATCATCCAATTACGCAAGTATCCAGGCACGAAGGTAGCCAGCCAGATAGCCAGCCAGCCACCCAGCCACCCAGCAAACATCCATCCAAACAGTAAAATTAACGATGGCAGTGTCTTTTAAAGAAAATATGTACAAGATGCTCTACAGATGGCATATACCACCAGCAAGAATCATAAAGATGTTTCCTGGAACGCCTGAAGAATGCTGGAAATGCGAGTCAGCCAGGGGCACATTCTACCATCAATGGTGGACGTGTCCACAAGCCCAAAGATATTGGAGTAGGATAAAAGATTGGCTTACGGAGATTATAGGGACCACCTTTCAATTAAAACCAGAGGCTGATTTATTGGGGATAAACCCCGGAGGCATAAGCAAGATAGACTGGTATCTTTTCACACACATTACCACTGCAGCCAGAATAGCATACGCACAGTTTTGGAAAGGGAAAGAACTACCATCAGGCCAACTAATTATCAACAAAATCTCCTGGTGTGCTGAATGCGACAGACTAACATATATTCTCAAAGACAGACAGGAAGCAATATTTTATCGAAGTTGGGAAAAATGGTATGACAGGATGGAGGTAAGGAGACTACGGGATGAGAGGTAGGGAAGGATATACAATGCAGATATGTAGATAGTAAATAAAATGAATGTATGGAGCAGTGGCAGCTACAGGGAATTGATAAATGTAAGATATAGACAAATAGAAATAGCTGGAATATCTGGAAATGTAGTAAGATGGTATAGGATGTTACTTGGTAACTGTGTACATATAGGGGGTGGGTTACTCCCAGTTGTATCTGTGTAGTTTGGTCTTGTCAATGTCTTGTTTATGTTATTTTTTCTGTTACTAATTTACAATAAAATTATATATATATTTTTTTAAACGGCCCTAAGTCACTTTTTTCCAGCTGTTGTAACTTTGAAAAGTCACTAAACAAATGGTTGTAAGTCAAGTACTACCAGTACAAGACTTACTTTAAAAAAATAGCGACCGGTTGTTTTCAGGATGTTAGTTACGTAAGAGATCTGGGGAAATTTCAGAATCTAATGAAAGAGAAAGAAAAGTTTGCACTTTTGGTGAATTCTCTGACCCACTCATTTTTTCCCTCCCCCTACTCCATTGAAACTACAGGATAGAAGATGCTGACGTTAATTGTTTCTGAAATATGCAAAAGGCAGCAGATTTCCATGCCTGCTTCCTCCAGAAATCTATTTATGATAGAGTTGACTGATGGTGGAACATCTGATCGTTTCTGATCACGTGTACAATTGCAAAATGGGGGGCAGGAGGCGGGCACATAGGCCGGGGTGAGGCTGCAAAGAGAAAAGACAATTTTGCATAAAATGTTGGTGGGGGGGAATGCACCGATGATTTGAGGTTTTGATGATAAGGATAAAATGGATGATAGGGAACAAAAAGTGAATCTTTTTTTTTTTGTAATTGTAGAGAAAGAAAACTGCCCGGATGGAATCTAGCTGGCCAAGAGATAGAATCATGGTAAATACCTGTAAAGAATATTATGGGTGAACACGGGTACTTTGGCATTGTGGTGCAATGGTTAGAATGCAATATTGGAGGCTAACTCTGCCCATAGTCAAGAGTTTCATCCTGACTGGCTCAAGGTTGACTCAGCCTTCCATCCTTCCCAGATGGGTCAAATGAGGACCCAGATTGTTGGGGGCAAATAGGCTGACTCTGTAAACTGCTTAGAGAGGGCTAGAAAACACTATAAAGCAGTATGTAAAAGCACTGTGAAGCGGTATATAAGTCTAAGGACTATTGCTATTGCCCTTCCTTCCTTCCATCCATCCATCCATCCATCCATCCATCCACCCATCCAGTATTGCATGCTAATTCTGTCCATTGCCAGCCGTTCGATCCTGACTGGCTCAAGGTTGACTCAGCCTTCCATCCTTCCAAGCAGTGGTGGGTTTCTACAGGCTCGTACCTACTCGCGAGAGCCGGTTGGTGAAATTTAGAGAACCGGTGAGAAGGGGTTCCACTGGCGTACCTGGAAGTAAATCTGGCCCGCTGCTGCCAGTGACCCAACGGGAAGGAAAGGAAAGGAAAGGAAAGGAAAGGAAAGGAAGGAAGGAAGGAAGGAAGGAAGGAAGGAAGGAAGGAAGGAAGGAAGGAAGGAAGGAAGGAAGGAAAGAATCATCACAATTGAGTCCAAAATTTTGGTTGCTAAGCAAGAGCGTTGTTAAATGAGTTTCACCACATTTTAAAAGATGGCCACTCCCACCCTGTCACGACTGCCAAGTCACGCCCACAAAATAGGCCACACCTACAGAGTAGGTTCTAAAAAATTTGAAATCCACCACTGCTTCCAAGGTGGGTAAAATGAGGACCCAGATTGTTGGGGGCAAATAGGCTGACTCTGTAAACTGCTTAAAGAGGACTAGTATCTTCCTTCCTTCCTTCCTTCCTTCCTTCCTTCCTTCCTTCCTTCCTTCCTTCCTTCCTGTTAGAATGCAGTATTGTAGGCTAACTCTACCCACTGCCAGCAGTTCGATTCTGAATGGCTCAAGATTGACTCAGCCTTCCGTCCTTCCAAGGTGGGTCAAATGAGGACCCAGATTGTTGGGGGCAAATAGGCTGACTGTAAACTGCTTAGAGAGGGCTAAAAAACACTATGAAGCGGTATGTAAGTCTAAGTGCTATTACTATTGCCCTTCCTTCCTTCCATCCATCCATCCATCCATCCATCCATCCATCCATCCATCCATCCAGTATTGCATGCTAATTCTGCCCACTGCCAGCAGTTCGATTCTGAATGGCTCAAGGTTGACTCAGCTTTCCGTCCTTCCGAGGTGGGTCAAATGAGGACCCAGATTGTTGGGGGCAAATAGGCTGACTCTGTAAACCGCTTAGAGAGGGCTGCAAAGCACTGTGAAGCGGTATATAAGTCTAAGGGCTATGGCTATTGATTCAGGGACTCTGCTCAGACATTGTTTAAATTCCGAGCAGAGACTGAACCACAAAACATCCAAACTCCATTGTAGCCACGTCAAGCAACTTGCACAAGCTCCCTTTCCTCCTAATTTCTGATGAGTTGGCTACCAACAACAGAGATGCTACAGGCATAAACACAGAGAGCGGAAAGCGTTTTAGCTCAAGGTGATTAAGGCGTAAACCTGTCAGGTTTAGGATAATTACAGCTCCGTTAATCAACTCTTGGCTTCACATATGTAAGGCAATTAAAAAAAAAACCCTTCCAAAGGCATCTTTTGAGCCAAACAGGAAAACAGATTGTTCTTTCCATAATAGGCTGTTTTTCAGAGAACCGTTTTTTTAAACAGATTTTACAGAGTTGGAAGGGACCTTGTAGGTCATCTAGTCCAACCCTCCACCCAAGCAGGAGACCCTGCACCATTTCTGACAGAGGGCAGTCCAGCCTCTTCTTGAAAGTCTCCAGGGATGAAGCTCCCACAACTTCTGAAGGCAACTTCTGTTCCATGAGTTGATGGTTCTCAATGTCAGAAAATTTCTCCTTATTTCCAGGTTGAATCTCTCCTTGCTCAGTTTAGAATAGAATAGAATAACAGAGTTGGAAGGGACCTTGTAGGTCATCTAGTCCAACCCCCATCCAAGCAAGAGACCCTCCACCCTTGCTGACCGAAGGCAGTCCAGCCTCTTCTTGAAAGCCTCCAGGGATGAAGCTCCCACAACTTCCAAAGGCAACTTCCCTTCCCTGGGTGCATTGCTTTCACTTTACGTTGAATAGTACAAGTAGGAGTACTGGTACAACTACTAGTAATATTTTGTAGGGGGAAATTTATGGTTCTGGCTACCAGCCACAGGCGTCTCAAAATTTGATCACCTGACTGTGGGGGAATTTGCAAGGATTGTTAGTGTAAAAAATGGTCACAAGTCACTTTTTGTAACTTTGGTCACTAAACAAACAGTTGTAAGTCAAGGACTACCTGTAACTTGGTTGTATGGGTACGCCCGGAGTCACTTCTTGTGTAACCATTTTTCACGGCCTTCCTGGGGTCATGCCAGTGGTGGGTTTCTGCAGGCTCGCACCTACTCGCAAGAGCCGGATGGTGAAATTTAGAGAGCCGGTGAGAGGGGGTGCGATCGGCGGAGCCAGAAGTAAGTCTGGCCTGCCGCTGCCAGTAACCCAATGGGAAGGAAAGGAAAGGAAGGCAGAAAGTAAGAAAGGAAAGAAAGGAAAGGAAAGAAAGAAAGAAAGAAAGAAAGGAAGGAAGGAAGGAAGGAAGGAAGGAAAGGAAAGGAAAGGAAAGGAAAGAAAGGAAAAGAAAGGAAAAGAAAGAAAGGAAGGAAGGGAAGGAAGGAAAGGAAAGGGAAGAAAGAAAGAAAGAAAGAGAGAGAGAGAGAGAGAGAGAGAAAAAGAAAGAAAGAAAGAAAGAAAGAAAGAAAGAAAGAAAGAAAGAAAGAAAGAAAGAAAGAAAGAAAGAAAGAATTTATCATCACAATTAAGCCCAAAATTTTGGTTGCTAAGCAAGAGCGTTGTTAAATGAGTTTCACCACATTTTAAAAGGTGGCCACTCCCACCCTGTCACATGACTGCCAAGCCACGCCCACAAAATAGGCCACACCTAGAGAGTAGGTTCTAAAAAAATTTGAAACCCACCACTGGATCCTGCGATCAAGATTAAGACGCTTGGCAAGTAACTCGTACTTACGACGGCTGAGAATCCACTTTTCCGACCTTCTCACAATCAAAGTCAATGGGGAAGATAGATTCACTTAACAACCGGGTCACTAACGTCACAGATGCCATGATTCACTTAACAACGGGGCAAAGGAAGGTCGTAAAATGGGGGGGAAGCTCAACCAATGCCTCCCTTAGCAGGAAAACCCTTGAGCTCAATTGTGGTCGGAAGACGAGGACTACATTATACAAAGACTTAGATAAAGAAATCCTAGTGGAATCCTAGTGGACAACCATTTCAATATGAGCCAGCAGTGTGCAGCAGCTGCCAAAAAAGCCAACACAGTTCTAGGCTGCATAAACAGAGGGATAGAATCAAGATCACGAGAAAGGTTAATACCACTTTATAAGGCCTTGGTAAAGCCACACTTGGAATACTGCATACAGTTTTGGTCGCCACGATGTAGAAAAGATGTGGAGACTCTAGAAAGAGTGCAGAGAAGAGCAACCAAGATGATTAGGGGACTGGAGGCTAAAACATATGAAGAACGGTTGCAGGAGCTGGGTATGTCTAGTTTGATGAAGAGAAGGACCAGGGGAGACATGATAGCAGTGTTCCGATATCTCAGAGGGTGCCACAAAGAAGAGGGAGTCAAACTATTCTCCAAGGCATCTGAGGGCAGGACAAGAAGCAATGGGTGGAAACTAATCAAGGAGAGAAGCAACTTAGAACTAAGGAGAAATTTCCTGACAGAACAATTAACCTCTGGAACAGCTTGCCTCTAGAAGTTGTGAATGCCCCAACCCTGGAAGTCTTTAAGAAGATGTTAGATAGCCATTTGTCTGAAATGGTATAAGGTTCCTGCCCACGCAGGGGGTTGGACTAGAAGACCTCCAAGGTCCCTTCCAACTCTGCTATTGTATTGTATTGTATTGTATTGTATTGTATTGTATTGTATTGTATTGTATTGTATTGTATTGTATTGTATTGTATTAAATACGGCTGCAGGAGGATCTATGCCAGCAACGAAGCTCCTTAAGGCTCTTTAAAATCTGGCATTTCACAACTGCGCTGAACTTAAAAGAAACTGAAAGTTCATTTTATTATTAGCATTCAAACCAACTTTGGATTACGAAACGCATCACATCTGGCAAGCAAAAATGTTCTCAATGTTCCCAAGAAGACATTTTTAGAGATTCCATTGCCAGAGATGCAAGATATAAAAAGATATTGCTTTGTTTAAAAAAAAAAAAAAATTCCCTTGAGACCCACAGAGGGCATAAAATTAATCAAGAGAAATCGTTGTCTAGCTTCGCATGGGCAGCTCTGCCTTTGATTCATTTCGTTTCTAAGGAGAGAGAGAATTTTCCAGAAGAGAAATTTGTGAGGGGCAATTAAGGGGTTGGGAAAATCAGAATATGTGGAACTCCGGGTTGAAACAGGGGCTCCTTGGTGCTCTCTGAGCTTGGCGGTTTCCTTGCAGGCGTTTCATTGCTAAACTAGGTAACATTATCAGTGTCAGAAGGAAGTGGCGTTTGGGAGGAGGAGGAGGAGGGGTGGGGGAGGAGGAGGAAGAGGGGAGGACTGTGAAATCCTTGGTGCTTTCTCAGGGACAATTTTAAAGGGTTCTTGGTGCTCTCTGAGCTTGGTGGTTTTCTTGAAGACATTTCATTACCAAACTAGGTAATATTATCAGTGTCAGAAGGAAGTGGCGTTTGGGAGGAGGAGGAGGAGGACTGTGGGGCCCTTGGTGCTCTCTGAGCTTGGTGGTTTTCTTGCAGATGTTTCATTACCAAACTAGGAAACACCATCAATGCTACAAGGGATTGGGGTTTAGGAGTAGGAGGAGGAAGAGGAGGAGGGGAGGACTGTGAAATCCTTGGTGCTTTCCGAAGGACAACTTTAAAAGGTTCTTGGTGCTCTCTGAGCTTGCTTTTGTTTTGTTGCAGACGTTTCGTTACCCAATACAAAAAATTAATTTAAAAATTCATTTTTATGCCTGGCTGGCTTGTTGAAAAAAGAAAAGTTTTGAGAGCACGGCAGAAGGTGCGTAGGTCAGGGAAAGTTCTTAATTCCGGGGGCCATTCGTTCCAGAGGACAGGGGCTCCCACGGAGAAGGCTCTCCCCCTGGGTGTCGCCAGTCGACATTGTTCAGCCGACGGCACCATGAGGAGTCCCTCTCTATGGGAGCGTACGGGCCGGTGGGAGGCTCTCGGTGGCAGAAGGCGATCTCGTAGGTACCCAGGTCCTAAGCCATGGAGCGCTTGAAAGATGCTAACCAACACCTTGAATCGCATCCGGAAAATCACCGGAAGCCAGTGTAGCTCACGCAGGAGGGGTCGTGTCGCCCCCATAATTACCCACGTGGCCGCATTCTGGACCAGTTGAAGCCTCCGAGTGCTCTTCAAGGGGAGCCCCATGTAGAGAGCATTGCAGTACTCCAGACGGGAAGAGACGAGGGCGTGAGTGACTGTGCGCAGGGCATCCCGATCCAGGAAGGGGCGCAACTGGTAGATCAGGCGAACCTGATAAAAAGCCCCCCTGGCAACAGCCGTCATAGGATCTTTCAAGGACAACCGTGCATCCAGGAGGACACCCAAGTTGTGAATCCTTCCTGTGGGGGCTAAAGTCTCACCCCCCATAGCCAGCGATGGAACCAGCTGACCGTAGAGGGACGCCGGGAACCACAGCCGTTCAGTCTTGGAGGGGTTGAGCCTGCTGAGCCTGTCCTACCCATTCAGGAGAACCTGTTTGGGAGGAGATGGGCTCCCTCCCTCCCTTTCTTCCCATCTCTAATTTTTCCTTCCTTCCTTCCTTCTTTCCTTCCCTCATTCCTCCCTTCATCCCTTCCTTCCCATCTCTGATTTTTCTTTCCTTCCTTCCTTCTTTCCTTCCCTCCTTCCTCCCTTCCTTCCCATCTCTGATTTTTCCTTCCTTCCTTCCTTCCTTCCTTCCTTCCTTCCTTCCTTCCTCCCTCCCTTCCTTCCTTCCTCCCTCCCTTCCTCCCTCCCTCCCTTCCCATCTCTAATTTTTCCTTCCTTTCTTCCTTCCTTCCTTCCCCTCACCTCTCATCCTCCCTTCCTTCCCTCATCCTTCCTCCCTCCCTCCCTTCCCATCTCTACTTTTTCCTTCCTTCCTTCCTCCCTCCCTCCCTCCCTCCCTTCCTTCCCTCCTTCCTCCCTCCCTCCCTCCCTCCCTCCCTCCCTTCCCATCTCTAATTTTTCCTTTCTTCCTTCCTTCCTTCCCCTCACCTCTCAGCCTTCTTTCCTCCCTTCCTCTCAATTCTTTCCCTTCCTTCCTTCCTTCCTTCCTTCCTTCCTTCCTTCCTTCCTTCCTTCCTTCCCTACCTCACCTCACCTCTCTTCAAGCCTATATTGGCCCCTGTATACTTTGTTTTAATCCAGGTTATATTTTGGTTATATTTTTAATTATTGTGATTTAGTATATTTTGCAAGCTACCCAGCATCGACATCCATCCATCCATCCATTCATTCATTCATTCATTGCGTGAGATGTATACAAGAAATATGGATTTTTGGAGTAGCGGGCTAGGGACTAGCAAATAATGATTTTTCAGTCCAAGATGAAGATGTTTACACCTGTCTTGCAGTAATAGATTGTTGAGAGGTGCCGTTTGTCAAGATTTGAAGTCGTTTGAATTAGGGTTCAAGTGAGGTTGTCAAGAAATATAATAAATATATATATATAGTCACCCATCCCCAATGTTCATTCTTCCCAACCTCACATCCCATGGTCATTGAGTGTCCTCACACCCATGTAGCTCTGAGTCCTTCCTTCCCTCTGAGACATCTTTCCATCTGTGCAAAAGTGAACACCCTCCCAAATCTGTCATTGGTTGGGCTCGCCTTAAGCCAGCCAGGAATCCAGGAATGTGACGGAGGGTGGAAGGCGAGAATCATGCAAGTCTTGTCTAAAAGTCTCTCTATCTTCTACCATTCGAAAGTGGGAGGTGTTACCTCTGGAGTTTGTGACCCTTTCCTCTTTCCCAAGACTGAGCAATCTTTCCTCAACTGTCCATTGCTCCTTGCTCCCTTCAGCTTCTCAAGGCTTTTTTTCACCCAACCCAAGGAAGCAAGATAGGTGACTTAAAATATATATATATATGATGGCCATCCATTGTAGAAACCATGCCTAAAGAAACTCCCTTGGTCTCCACATCTTCTCAGGTATCAAACAAAGGGATTTATTTTCATTTGCCTAGATTTAAAAAAAAAACCCACACGTCTGCTATATTTGAAACCATCCCGTGGCTGCTACCTGCTAGTGTGAATAACAACACCGCATTTTACTTGGATTGCTATTTATTATCGCTGATTTTTATCTTGTTGGACGAGGTCCATGATGCTGGATGTCAGCCTCTGCTTCGCGTGCTTGCTGTCGGCTGCCATCGAAATGGGGAAGGTGGGGGTTTGAGGTATTTGGGAGGGGGGATTATTGCTGCTGGAGAAGTTATGTAGAAGGGAGTTTTGTTCTCACCATCTTCTGTGCATGCTGGGGGCCGGTGTTTGGACTTGGTCAAGGCCAACCGTCTCCCATACCAACCTGATGAGGCCCTTTTGAAGATGCACCCCACACGACACCTTAAGGAGTTGCAGATTGGACACTGGGGTGGGGTGGTTGGAGGGAGGCGGCTGGGTAATCGTTGGACATGTGCTTGTTTGCGCCTCTCTGGCTCAGATCCTGCTTGCCTTTTCGCTGCTTTCATTTCATCTCTAGTTAAAAGTACTTTATTCAAATGGAGTTGAGGTTTTTCTTGCTTGGATACTGAAGGAGGCATGCCTGGCACCGAACCTATGGCATGTGTGCCATAGGTGGAATGCAGAGCCCTCTCTGCCAGCATGCACGCCATCGCCCCAGCTCAAGTCCACTGTGCATGTGCATGCGCCTCCTGCCAGCCAGCTGGTTTTTGGGTCTTTGCTGAACATCGTGGGAGGGCAGGGCACATGTTGGAGACATGCATGCTGGAGCTGAGCTGAGGCAATGCTTCACGTGCCCGCAGAGAGGTTTGCTATCATGGGTATAGTGCAGGGGGGCGCTTGCAGGGGGGTGTTGTGTGTGCATGTGCAGGGGGAGAGGGAGCATGGAGAGGTCACACATACATTATAATGCCACTTTATAATATATTATAATACCACTTTATAAGGCCTTGGGAAGGCCACACTTGGAATACGGCATCCAGTTTTGGTCACCACGATGTAGAAAAGATGTGGAGACTCTAGAAAGAGGGCAGAGAAGAGCAGCCAAGATGATTAGGGGACTGGAGGCTCAAATATATGAAGAACGGTTGCAGAAACTGGGTATGTCTAGTTTAATAAAAAGAAGGACTTAGGGGAGACATGATAGCAGCGTTCCAATATCTCAGGGGTTGCCACAAAGAAGAGGGAGTCAAGCTATTCTCCAAAGCACCTGAGGGCAGAACAAGAAGCAATGGGTGGAAACTCATCAAGGAGAGAAGCAACTTAGAACTGAGGAGGAATTTCCCAACAGTGAGAACAATTAATCAGTGGAACAGAAGTTGCCTCCAGAGGTTGTGAATGCCCCAACCCTGGAAGTCTTTAAGAAGATGTTGGAGAGCCATTTGTCTGAAACGGTATAGGGCTTCCTGCCTAGGCAGGGAGTTGGACTAGATGACCTCCAAGGCACCTTCCAACTCTGCTATTGTGTTACATGCACGGGGGAAGTGTGTGGGGTTGCATGCGCATGTATGGGGGCGGGACAGCGGGGGGGGTATGTGGTCACGCAGGCATTGCATTTCACCACGCAATGACAAAAAGTTCAGCCGTCTCTTCACGTGGCTAGGTTCCACATTGTGTTACTTTATTGCAGGATTCTAAGTGAGCTGCACGTTGTACACAAAGCTATGATCCAATGCAATAAATAAACGCTTAAGTTACACAAGAGTTAGACTTTGATCTCTCTCTCTCTCTCTCCCTTTTTTTTTTTTTTGGCTGCTTTCTCAGATTTCTTTTTCTGCCTCTTTCCTGTTCGGTGAGATAGCAGAATAGGTCAAGGGAGTTTATAAATAAAGAGCTAATTGTTATGCAACCCTTTGCCTGCTACCAATTGCAACGTAAATATTAATCAGTTCACCGGTTAAAACAGAGAGCTTCCTAAAAGGCATTCTTAATGCCAAACCGTTAAATTCAAGACTTCTTTCTCAATAAAGGATGACCCTATGCCAGGGGTGTCCCAACCTGGGAACCTTGTGGATGGACTTCAACTCCCAGAATTCCCCAGCCAGCTGGTGGAAGAGCGTCATCTGCTTGGAGATCAGAGCAATGTTGATACACAAGAACTCTTGACTGCCCTACAGAACTTCCCGAGGCATCACAGAAATCTCAGTAATGGCGGCCATGACCAAGTTAAAAAAGAATCTGGCCCAATTCCGTACGCAAGACCAGCTGTAGCTCGGATTAGGTGACACTTTCGTTCCCTTCGCTGCAGCTGGAGGTCCTCCAAGATGACACCCTCCTGCCTTCGAGTCTGTAGGACCGATCCATAGACAAGTCAATGGAACTGTAGTCCTTAAGAGCCACCAGTAGAATAAGATGCACCACATGGTGGGCTTCCCATCATCATCAGCATCATCAGCATCATCAGCATCATCATCATCATCATTATTATTATTATTCTGTGGTTAATCTTGGGTGAGATTCACAGCCTTTGGGGCTGGTTGGTAGCTCAACAGCTAATCAAGTCCTAACCAAGGACCTAGGAGCTGTCAAGGTAACGTCGGAGGATAGAAGCTGTTCCAAGTAGGGTGGATTTTTGTAGAGTCAGAATGCTCAAGTCTGATAAATTTAGAATTCTCAAATAGCGAGGTATCCCTTTAGGCCTTGCTCCAAGGGCTCCAATTACAATCGGGACAACCCATGACTTTCTCTTCCGCAATCGCTCAACTTCAATTTGCAAATCCCGGTATTTTATGATTTTTTCTTGCTGCTTCTTTTCAATTCGTGTATCACCAGGTATTGCAATGTCAACAAACCATACTTTTTTCTTTTCAATTATTGTTATATCAGGTGTGTTGTAGGACAAGTGCCTGTCAGTCTGAATTTTAAAGTCCCACAAGATCTTGACTTTCTCATTCTCTAAAACTTCCTCAACCTGAGGTTCCCAGTGGTTTTTACTGTACTCAAATCCAAACTTCTGGCACAATTTCCAGTGAACGATCTTAGCAACGTGGTCATGGCGTTGTAGGCAGTCAGTTTGTGAAATTTTGCTGCACCCACTGATCAGGTGGTCGACCGTCTCATCTTTCTCATTACAGAGGCGACATTTGCTCTTGGTGGTAACATGTTGAATGTTTGCCTTCTTGCAGTTTGTGGCTAAGTCTTGTTCTTGAGCTGCCAAAATAAAGCCTTCTGTTTCTTTTTTTAGTACTCCCGATCTTAACCAGTTCCAAGTTCGTTTTTGGTCAGCTTTGCCTTCAATACTTTTCAAGCTTTGCTTTTCCTATTATTATTGTTGTTGTTGTTGTTGTTGTTGTTGTTATTATTATTATTATTATTATTATTATTATTATTATTATTATTATTATGTTAATCTTTGGTGAGATTCACAGCCTTTGGGGCTGGTTGGTAGCTCAACAGCTCGAGTCCTAACCAAGGACCTAGGAACTGTCAAGGTAACGTCGGAGGATAGAAGCTGTTCCAAGCAGGGTGGCCCTTTGTAAAGTCAGAATGCTTAAGTCCGGCAAACCTAGAACCTCCACATAGCGAGGCAGTCCCCTAAGTATTGCTCCAAGGGCTCCAATCACAATCGAGACAACACACGACTTTCTCTTCCACAGTCGCTCAACTTCAATTTGCTGCTGGCTCATATTTAAATGGTTGTCCACTAGGATTCCTAGATCCCTCTCACAGTTGCTACTATTGAGCAGTATAGGTGGTACCTTGCTCAATAGTAGCAACTGTGAGAGGGATCTAGGAATCCTAGTGGACAACCATTTAAATATGAGCCAGCAGTGTGCAGCAGCTGCCAAAAAAGCCAACACAGTTCTAGGCTGCATAAACAGAGGGATAGAATCTAGATCACGTGAAGTGTTAATGCCACTGTATAGTGCCTTGGTAAGGCCACACTTGGAATACTGCATACAGTTTTGGTCGCCACAATGTAGAAAAGACGTGGAGACTCTGGAAAGAGTGCAGAGAAGAGCAACCAAGATGATTAGGGAACTGGAGACTAAAACATATGAAGAACGGCTGCAGGAGCTGGGTATGTCTAGTTTGATGAAGAGAAGGACCAGGGGAGACATGATAGCAGTGTTCCGATATCTCAGAGGGTGCCACAAAGAAGAGGGAGCCAAACTATTCTCCAAGGCACCTGGGGGCAGGAAAAGAAGCAATGGGTGGAAACTAATCAAGGAGAGAAGCAACTTAGAACTAAGGAGAAATTTCCTGACAGTTAGAACAATTAACCTCTGGAACAGCTTGCCTCCAGAAGTTGTGAATGCCCCAACCCTGGAAGCCTTTAAAAAGATGTTAGATAGCCATTTGTCTGAAATGGTATAGGGTTCCTGCCCACGTAGGGGGTTGGACTAGAAGACCTACAAGGTCCCTTCCAACTCTGATATTGTATTGTATTGTATTGTATTGAATTTGCAAGTCCCGATATTTTGTGACTTTTTCTTGCTGCTTATTTTCAATTCGTGCATCACCAGGTATTGCAATGTCAACAAACCATACTTTCTTCTTTTCAACGATTGTTATGTCAGGTGTGTTGTAGGACAAGTGCCTGTCAGTCTGAATTCTGAAGTCCCACAAGATCTTGACTTTCTCATTCTCTAAAACCTTCTGAACCTGATGTTCCCAGTGGTTTTTGCTGTACCAAACTTCTGGCACAATTTCCAGTGAACGATCTTAGCAAGGCGGTCATGGCGTTGTAGGTAGCTCTTCATATGTTTTAGTCGCCAGGCCTTTAATCATCTCAGTTGCTCTTCTTCGCAAAGGAACCTAATTCACTTGCATCTTTGCTGACCCTGCTTTCTCTCCTATTGCAATTTCAGACAGGGGTTCCAAATATTACATTCACAACCCCTGAAAGAATATTTGGAACGGTCATCCTGGAAGGATCAGGGATTTGCTGGTGTAGAACGTTAGCACCCACCTGTCCTAGGAGAATGAAATACTTTAGGAAATATTTTAAAAGGCAGAATATTATAGTTGCCCTAAAAGAGAAATGGAAGTCTTAAGGGAGACAGAAACTCAGAGCTTAGGCCCTCTGCGCCCAGCAGATATTTGGTGCCCATTGAGAAGGTCTGGGTCAGCCTATCTACAGGACAAAGGGGTGATGGGATTGGCCCTCACTCAAGATTTAAACCAGGCAAAGCCATGAAGACACAATAGGAATTGCCCAACATCCTTTCAGAACACAAACCTCTTCATTGCATCACCAAGCTTGACTCAGAAACTACGTTAGCCATGACCCCTACAACAACCAATAGAATGCCATGCCCTTGCCACAGGAACAGGAAGCTCAAGAGCAAGGCTCAAAAGGAGGCATACAGAACCTTCACTCCACTCCATGTGTTCAGCTGCCCAGGACCTCAAAACCCATGCGGCCCTGTCCATCAACGAACCATCTTTCCAATCAGCCCCCATGTTCCCAGCGTCTTCCTCCCCGCCTGGAGCTGAACCCAGGTGGATATTTCTTCCGACACTGGAGTTCCGTTGAAAAAAAAAACCCACCCGTGGCAGGCCACCTTTTGTTCCAAAAGCACACGGGTGCCCAAAGGTATCCCCTGCACATGTCTGCGCATGCAAATGCCTCTTGTGCTTTGGCTTAGGGTCAAGCCAGTAGCACGTGCTTGTCAGGAGATGCTTGTGCAGGATTCCTCTGTTTTGACACAACATTTTCCCAAGGCTGCACAGACTTGTTTCTCCCGCTGCCCCCCCGGCCATCAAAGACCGTAATCTCTTCTGCTGAAATACGGGATTATCCAGCAGCTGCCGCACAAAGGGATTACCTAGAGGAGGGCCTGTGGTGATGCAGAAACAAAGACCTGAACCAGCCCTCCTTCCCATCCTGCGAGCACCATTTACCTTAAGGAAGCTCCAGAGAATGGGTGGCT
The DNA here is from genome assembly GCA_039707465.1 of Rhabdophis nuchalis. NCBI lineage: Eukaryota > Metazoa > Chordata > Lepidosauria > Squamata > Natricidae > Rhabdophis > Rhabdophis nuchalis. The sequence goes on along the minus strand of CM077658.1, from coordinate 5,929,034 downwards.
GCTCCATTCCCCAATTAAACGCTAATGACGGCTCACTGTTAACGAAATAGTAATTGTCCGGGAACTGTCTTGCCTGGCCATAAATATGCGTTGTTGTTGTTTTTCTTACTTACAGAAGTCAACAAACTTATAGAACAGGCACCGAGTGTCCAAACCACAATTCATTTCATGCGTTCATGCGCTGGAGGATCAGCCAGCTGGTCTTCGGGTTTCCAGCATGCACATGCGCACCAGCCAGCTGGTTTTTGCGCACGACGGAACACCAGAAACACCGGCTGGCCGGTGTCACGTGTCTGTTTTGGGGACATTTTTTTAAAAAGAATTTTTTTGTTTTTGACTAGCCGTTCCCAGCCACGCATTGCTGTGGCCCAGTCTGGTTAAATGGCCAACCAATCTGTGTGTAGATCTACACCTGCACACACAAACACATACACACAACCACCGTATAAACCCCAACCTACCTACCTACTCCCTTTCTCCCTCTCTATCTCCCTACCTACCTACTGTATTTCTTCCTCTCTCTCTATTCCTCTACCTACCTACCTACTTACCTTCCTACCTACCTACTGTATTTCTTCCTCTCTCTCTCTATCCCTCTACCTACCTACCTACTGTATTTCTCCCTCTCTCTCTATCCCTCTACCTACCTACCTACCTACCTACCTACCTACCTACCTACCTACTGTATTTCTCCCTCTCTCCCTATCCCTCTACCTACCTACCTACTGTATTTCTCCCTCTCTCTCTCTATCCCTCTACCTACCTACCTACTGTATTTCTCCCTCTCTCTCTATCCCTCTACCTACCTACCTACTGTATTTCTCCCTCTCTCTCTATCCCTCTACCTACCGACCTACTGTATTTCTCCCTCTCTCTCTATCCCTCTACCTACCTACCTACCTACCTACCTACTGTATTTCTCCCTCTCTCTCTATCCCTCTACCTACCTACCTACCTACCTACCTACCTACCTACCTACTGTATTTCTCCCTCTCTCTCTATCCCTCTACCTACCTACCTACTGTATTTCTCCCTCTCTCTCTCTATCCCTCTACCTACCTACCTACTGTATTTCTCCCTCTCTCTCTATCCCTCTACCTACCTACCTACTGTATTTCTCCCTCTCTCTCTATCCCTCTACCTACCGACCTACTGTATTTCTCCCTCTCTCTCTATCCCTCTACCTACCTACCTACCTACCTACCTACCTACCTACCTACTGTATTTCTCCCTCTCTCTCTATCCCTCTACCTACCTACCTACTGTATTTCTCCCTCTCTCTCTCTATCCCTCTACCTACCTACCTACCTACTGTATTTCTCCCTCTCTATCCCTCTACCTACCTACCTACCTACTGTATTTCTCCCTCTCTCTCTCTCTCTCTCTCTCCTTCTACCTACCTACCTACCTACTGCATTTCTCCCTCCCTCTCTCTATCCCTATAGCTGCCTACCTACCTACCTACTGTATTTCTCCTTGAATCTTATGAACAGAGTATTTTATGTCATAAAGGATGACTTAATACCTGTGGCCCACTGCTCTCTCTGTATCCATCTACCTACCTTTTTTACAATTTTTTACATTTCCATTGCGTGTACCTGGCACAGGTGTGACATCTACACAATCTATATATATCCCATTGGTGCCGTACTTGAAAGGAATGTTGTGTGAAAATTTGGAAGCGATCGGTGCAGGGCTTTCGGAGATTAGCGGTTTTGAACAAACTCTTGTGACATTTTTATTTATATACAACACAAAAACCCTCTTTTTTTACATACTGTAGAAAGTGTATCAGTTGGTTACAAAAAGTTTTCGTGCAACTCTTCCAATGTCCTCACCCATAATTCCTATTAATTCAAATATTTTAATTCAAATCCATCGATACATATTAACATCGGTATGCCTCCATTTTCATTGACTATGCTTGTTTAAACGTCGTTCTTCATAGAATATACCCTGGGGTCGTGATGGGTCAGACACGACTTCACTTCACAACTAACAACAACAACACACCATTCAAACAAGATAGCAAAAAGTTAAAGAGGAAACAAAATGACCGGACACATTCCCTCCAGCAACCAACAGCCAGATAAGTAGGGATTAACCCCAGACAAATAATCAAGCAGAAAACAATACCCTAATTAAGGAACTACGGGGGTGGGGGAACCACATTTCCACCAACCAACAGAGCAAGCTACTATGTACTATACTATGTACTATAAAGAAGTGTGCAAATCCTACATTTATTGTTGTTATCTACCTTGTAACATCTGCAAGCAAATAACCAAGGTCAGAGAGCTTTCAAAACTCCAACTCTGAGCTACAGAGGTTCTCCTAAATAATCACGCTGGGCTACCAATGTAGGAATTCCAATATTCCGCTAAAATGAGGGCTGGTTTGGTCTAGTGGTTAAGGCACCAGGCTAGAAAACAGAAGACCGTGAGGTCAAGTCCCACCTTAGCCATAAGAGCCAGCTGGATGATTTTGCGTCAATCATTAGTCGACTTTGAGTTCTAGTCCTGCCTTAGCCATGAATGCCAGCTGGGTGACCTTGAGCCAATCACCAGGGGAAAATAGGAGGAAAGAAGGTGTATTGGCCACCTTGAGTTCAATAAAAAGAAATCAAATCATACAAATGTTGGCTCTCCAAGATTGGAAGTTTTGGGTAAGAGAGGCCCAATGAACGTCAGCAAAATAATGAACGTTGGAGGCCATATTGGCAATCAAAGGTCTGAAGAGTCACAGTGTTTGCACCAGGGGTGGGTTGCTCCAGGCATTACCGCTGGTTCGGGCCGTGCAAAAATTGCACAGGATGCACGCATTCAGGCCTGCGCATGTGCAAAACGTTTAAAAAGAAAAATAAATTAATTTGTGCAATGAAAATCATTCGGCGCATGCGCAGAACCGAAAATCAAGATGGCGGCCCCCGTAGGAGAACCGGTTCAGGGTCGTGGCAGGCCTGGGCCACTGCCGATTCCAGCCAAACCACTACCCATGCACCCAAACCAGTGTGAAGCGGTCGGAACCCACCTCTGGTTTGCACAGGTGACTGCAGAAAAAAACACCTTTTTAACGTGCATCACATTTGCAATGCAAATAAAAAGGGGTTGCATGATTACAGGTACCACTTTGACTTTTACACACACACACACACACACACACACACACACACACACACACACACACCAGGCATGTGTAGAATAATTTCTAGCAAAAGCTAGAAAGAAACTGCTTCCAATCTTTTTGTGTCCAATATGGACCACAGACTCTTATCTCTTCCAGGGTCTTAAGTAGCCCCCTAACAACCCAAATGTGGCTCCCATGGGGCCTTCCCATGGGGGCATTTTACCAGGTTCGCCTGGTGCGCCAGTTGCATCCCCTATTGGACCAGGACGCCCTTCACACGGTCACTCATGCGCTTGTGACGTCTCGGCTGGACTATTGCAATGCTCTCTACATGGGGCTCACCTTGAGATGCACTCAAAGGCTACAGCTGGTCCAGAACGCAGCCGCGCGGGCAGTTATGGGAGCTACAAGATACTCCCATGTTACACCACTCCTGCGCGAGCTGCACTGGCTGCCTGTGGCCTTTCGGGTGCGTTTCAAGGTGTTGACTATCATCTTTAAAGCGCTCCATGGCACAGGACCTAGTTATTTGCGGGATCGTATCCTGCCCCATACATCCCTTCGGCCGATTCGCTCACACAGAGAGGGACTTCTCCGGGTGCCGTCCACTAGGCAGTGCCAGCGGGCGACGCCCAGGGGAAGGGCCTTCTCTGTGATGGGCCCGACCCTCTGGAACGACCTACCCCCGGATATTAGAACGACTACGGACCTCCGCGCTTTCCGCCAAAAATTAAAAACTCATCTGTTCCATCAGGCCGGCTTGGCCTAATTTATGCTTCTCGCCCCACTGTGTGTATTTTCAAATTGTTTTATTTGTGTTTTAATGGGCTGCAATTTTAATTGTTCTTAAAATTTTAGTACAGGCTAATTTAATGCGTTTTTAATCTTATTATGTATTGTATGCTTTTAGATGGTTTTTTATTTTCCTGTACACTGCCCCGAGTCCCTTTGGGGAGAGGGGGCGGTTTATAAATGTAATAAATTATTAGTATTAGTATTAGTATTATTATTCCCCCCGCCCTCCTCAAATTGCCTGCAGCATTTGAATGATCAGCTTGAAACAAGTGGAAAACACAACGCCGTCAGGGAGAAGTCTGTAAAATGTAATTTTAACACAGCCCTTCCCCTGACCCATGGGTCTGCAAAGTCGGCTCTTTTAAGACTGGTGGACTTCAACTCCCAGAGTTCCCCAGCCAGCATAGCTGGCTGGGGAACTCTGGGAGTTGAAGTCCACCAGTCTTAAAAGAGCCGACTTTACAGACCCCTGCCCTGACCAATATCCAGATCTATTTCAAGCAAGCCGCTAGCACATCATCAAAAGCCGCATGGATGTGACCCTCGGCCTTTCAAAAATGGTACATATTCTTGGCTCGGAACTGCGTTGCGCAAATTGTGATTTACGGTTTACTTAAGCCAAGTGCTGCTGGCGGAGCGAACTCCATCTCGTTCAACCACCCAGTTAACCGAAAATGATGAGGTTCAAGGAAGAACGATGGGACAAGCGGAGTTCCTTGATGGTCGTTCGCCCACAGACAGAATCTTGCCAGACTAAAGCAACTACAGGAAGTCCTGGACTTGCAGCTCTTCTTTAAGTGACCGTTCAAATTTACAACAGCATTGAACAAAGTGACTTGTGACTGGTCCTCCAACACTACCTTTGCGCACTTAGCATCCCTATGGTCATGTGATCAAAATTAAGATGCTGGGCCATCGGTTTCGTATTTATGACGGTCACAGTGTCCTGAGGTCACGTGATCCTCTTTCGTGTCCTTTTGACAAGCAAAGTCAACGGGGGAAGCTGGATTCGCTGAATAGCTATGTTACTAATTTGAATTTGAATTTTGAATTTATTTATATTTATATCCCGCCCTTCTCCACAGAGGACCCAGGGCGGCGCACAGGAAATTTAAAAACATACAAAATACAAAAAAAATAAATACATAATTTAAAATATATATTAAACTATCCTATCCTATGCTAACTTCACAACCGCACTGCAGTGACTTTGGCAAGCAAGATTGTAAAACGGGGGGAAACTCCCTTAACACGTTAGAATAGAACGAGCTGGAAGGGACCTTGGAGGTCTTCTAGTCCAACCCCCTGCTGCAGCAGGAGATCTTATCCCATTTCAGACAAGTGACTGTCTAGTCTCTTCTTAAAAACCTCCAGGGATGAAACAGCCACAACTTCTGAAGGCAACTTCTGTTCCACTGGTTAACTTGTCCTCATTGTTAGGATGTTTCTCCTTAATTCCAGGTTGCTTCACTCCTTGATTAGTTTCCATCCATCGTTTCTTGACCTGCCTTCTCATGCTTCGGAGAATAAAACCCCCTCTTCTTTGTGGCAACCCCTCAAATATTGGAAGACCGCTATCATATCATCCCTAATTCTTATTTTCCTTAGATTAGCCAAACCAAAATCCTGCAGCTGTTCTTCCTGTGTTTTAGTCTCCAGATCTTTGATCATCTTAGTTGCTCTTCTCTGAACTTTTTCCAAAATCTCAACATCTTTATTTTTGTAGTATTTTTATTTATTTATTCATTAGATTTATATCCCGCCCTATCTCCCAAAAGAGGGACTCAGGGCGGCGCACAGGGACTTAAAAACCAACAATACAAAAAGTACAAATTCTACATATTTAGGGCGACCAAAATTGGCTGCCGTATTAAGCGCCTCGCTTAATGTACTTTTTGGGCTCCATTGTGGTCGTAAGTCCAACGCAGCCTGTATTTGCACAACCATCGATCTACTTCTTGGAACTGGTGGAGGGAAGGGGGGGGTGCTTTGGCCCTCTTCCTGCCCACCAGGCATTCCAAGTTATGCCGTCTCTTTGCCCTCCGGAAACTTAACACTTACATTCCACCACCCACAGCTGAGTACCCATCCTTCTCATTTGTCCCCCTGGCCTCTTTCCTTTTCACCTCCATTCCGCTTCGCCCGGAGCTCAAATTTCGAACCTGCTGCCAAGATTATGTCATAAATTTGTCTGGGTTGCTCGTCTTAATTCTAGCCCTGCTCGATGTCCTGCCAGACAGCCTCGGACTGGAGATGTTCAGATATCTGTGATGCAGCCGCCAGGCTATGCGCTCCCTGTCCTGTGTCGGCCCTCTGTTCGAATCCCACACCTTGACCCTTCCCCCCCCCCCTTCTAAAGAGCTGAAGAAGCTCCTTGGATGAGAAGCAAAAGACCAGCTGTCTGCAAGGGCTCTAGTGGCATTTGCAGGTTCTCCAAACTGGTCTGTAATTTCTGCTACCAGTTCTCCAGAACCTGTCAGAACCTGCTGAATTTCACCCCTGGTGTGTGTGTGTGTGTGTGTCAGGTTTCAGCCATTCTCTTTAGGCAAAGCAGTCAAGCTTGACCATTCAGCAGAACAAGGCAACTGGTGATGAATGCTTTGAAAATTTCAATACTTTATTATTTACTAGCCGTTCCCGGCCACGCATTGCTGTGGCTCAGTCTGGTTAAACAGCCAACCAATCTGTGTGTAGATCTACACCTGCAAACACAAACACTTATACACAACCACTGTATAACCCCCAACCTACCTACCTACTGTATTTCTTCATCTCTCCCTCTACCTACCTACCTACTGTATTTTCCCTCTTTCTCTATTCCTCTACCTACCTACCGTATTTCTCCCTCTATCCCTCTACCTACCTACTGTATTTCTTCCTCTCTCTATCTATCCCTCTACCTACCTACCAACAGTATTTTTCTCTATCTCTCTCGATCCTGCTACCTACCTACCTACCTACCGCATTTCTCCCTCTCTCTCTATCCCTCTACCTACCTACTGTATTTTCACTATCTCTCTCTATCCCTCTACCTACCTACCTACTGTATTTCTTCCTCTCTCTCTCTATCCCTCTACCTACCTACCTACTGTATTTTCCTTATCTCTATCCACCTACCTACCTACCTACCTACCTACCTACCTACCTACCTACCTACCTACCTACTGTATTTTCCCTATCTCTCTCTATCCCTCTATTTTATAATCCCCATTTGTAACCTTCCCAGCCAATCTCTGGCCCTCAAAGTCAATGGGGGAAGCTGGATTCAACTAACAGCTCAAACAACCATGGCCAAAATTAGAATTCTTTATTGGCCAAGTGTGATTGGACACACAAGGAATTTGTCTTTGGTGCAGATGCTCTCAGTGTACATAAAGAGAAATAAAATAGAACACATTCATCAAGAATCATAAAATACAATCCTTAGTCATAGGTTACCAATAACAATCAAATTATACTAGGAAACAATAAAAATAATATAAATTGTAAAGATACAAGCAACATGGTTATAGTCATAAGTGGGGAGGGATAGATACTAGGAAGGAAGAGAAGAACAATAGTAATACAGTCTTAGTAAATAATTTGAGAGTGTTGAGGGAATTAGTTGCTTAGCAGAGTGATGGCATTTGGGGGAAAACTATCTTTGTGTCTAGTTGTTCTGGTGTGCAGTGCCCTATAGCCTCGTTTTGAGGGTAGGAGTTGAAACAATTTATGTCCAGGATATGAGGGGTCTCTAGATATTTTCACAGCCCTCTTTTTGACTCCTGCAGTGCACGGTCATACAAAAGGTCCTACAATTGGCACAACTCACTCAACAATTCCTTTAGCAACAGAAGTTGTGGCCCCCAATTGTTACCCTAAGTCAGTGGTAGTCAACCTGGTCCCTACTGCCCACTAGTGGGCGTTCCAGCTTTCATGGTGGGCGGTAGGGGTTTTGTCCGATACTGAAGCATTTTCCTTTTTTTAAATTTAATTGACTTCCCTACTTTATAAACCACCATTACTGTGGAACTGGTGAGCGGTTAGAAATTTAATTTTTACTACTAACAGAGATACAGTGGGCAGTAGGTATAAAAAGGTTGACTACCCCTACTCTAATCTATCTTCTATCTATCTAATTTATTATCTTTCTCTCTCTTTCATCTATCTATCTATCTATCTATCTATCTATCTATCTATCTATCTATCTATCTATCTATCTATCTATCTATCTATCTATCTGCATCTATCTGCATCTATCTGCATCCATCTATCTATCCATCTATCCATCTATCCATCTATCCATCTATCCATCTATCCATCTATCTATCTATCTATCTATCTATCTATCTATCTGCATCTATCTGCATCTATCTGCATCCATCTATCTATCCATCTATCCATCCATCCATCTATCTATCTATCTATCTATCTATCTATCTATCTATCTATCTATCTATCTATCTATCTATCTATCTATCTATCTATCTATCTATCTATCTGCATCTATCTGCATCTATCTGCATCCATCTATCTATCTATCTATCTATCTATCTATCTATCTATCTATCTATCTATCTATCTATCTATCTTTCCTATCTATCTATCTTTCCTATCTATCATCTATCTGCAGCTATCTGCAGCTATCTGCAGCTATCTGCATCTATCTATCTATCTATCTATCTATCTATCTATCTATCTATCTATCTATCTATCTATCTATCTATCTATCTATCTATCTATCTATCCATCATCTAATCCAGTGGTCGTCAACCTGGTCCCTACTGCCCACTAGTGGGCGTTCCAGCATTCATGGTGGGTGGTAGGGCTTTTGTCCGATACTGAAGCACTTTCCTTTCTTTTTATTTAATTGACTTCCCTGCTTTATAAACCACCATTCCTGTGGAACCGGTGGGCGGTTAGAACATTTTACTACTAACAGAGATACAGAAGTGGGTGGTAGGTATAAAAAGGTTGAGTAAACCCTGCCCTAAGTGAAGGCCTGCCCTTGCAAACAGAAAGGCAGGCTAGAAATTCAGTAAGGAATATTTCAAAGCCTCCTGCATCATACGGTGCAGTCAAAGCAGGAGAGACGTATTGGGCTATTTTAAACAGCATGGAGGCATTGTGTTCTTTCTCACTACTCCTGGCACCCCAAACTCACTTAGTGACTACCCACTTACTTGTTGACTGTGTCGGTTGAAGAGGTAACTGTATTTCCAGGAAGCACGGGGAGATGAGAGCAGAGAGGTTTAAGCAGAGCTGTTTAATCTGAGAGCAATTAAGCTGTGTTTGCCACTAATAGGATCCACCTGTGTTTGGATTCTACCATGTCTCGCTGCAGAAGGAGAGGGGAGAGCCCTCTGGTTGAGAAAATCACCAGCACAAATAGAATTTAACACCCATATCTAGAAAATGGATAAATAGCAAGAAGAGGGAATATTTGACCATTTATTTTGGACCCACAAACCCCTCTGGGTGGAAATGTGGTGCGCAGGAGGGCATCTCAGAGACATAAGCCTCACCTGCGTAGGCTGGGGGGAGGGGGGGTCTTGTCCCATTTGGGCTCCTTGAAGATGGGTGGAGTCAAAACTTTTGCAGACCTTAGCTGGCATTCCTGGAGGCTGGGGAGTGCTGCCAGTGTGTTCAATAAAGATTATGTGTTCCTTACCTTTTTGGCTTAACTTATAAGTAAGGTAAACCTAGATTGAGATGGCAGTTCAGAAGCTAATTTAACACTGGAGATCCTGGGACGTCCAACCTTGGCAACTTTAAGACGTGCGGACTTCAACTCCCAGAATTCCTCAGCTGGCATATTGAAGACCACAAGTCTTACACTTGTCAAGATTGGACCCTTTTCCTCTACATGCATTTAAATGCTTGCCCAGAACTGGGAATTACAACCATTAGTTTACCCTCTCACATTCTGCAATTACATAAACTATATTTCATATGGGTGGGTATATTTAGGAGAAAGTGGTATCCACTTTCATGGCTTTCAACATAGAATTATAGGGTTGGAAGGGACCTCAGAGGTCTGCTAGTCCAACCCACTTAAGTGTGCTTAGGAAATAGTTCTAGCTTGAATCCTCTGTAATGATCTTCTACCCATTATTTCTTCTTCTGCCACCAGGTGCTTTGGCACAGGGGTCTCCAACCTTGGCAACTTTAAGCCTGGCAGATTTCAATTCTCAGAATTAAATTCCCAAGAAATTAAAAGAGGCTTGCTCCTGCGGAGGAAAGCTATGGCAAATCTAGAAAGCATACTAAAAAGCAGAGACATCCCCCTGCCAACCAAAGTGTGTATAGTCAAGGCTATGATTTTCCCAGTTGTATGGCTGTGAAGGTTGGACCCTAAGGAAGGCTGAGCCCCAAAGAATGGAGGCCTTTGAGCTATGGTGCTGGAGAAGAAGACTCCTGCATTGAGTCCCTTGGACGGCAAGGCCATCCAACCGGTCAGTCCTAGAGGAGATCAACCCTGGCTGCTCTTTAGAAGGCCAGATCCTGAAGAGGAAACTCAAATTCTTTGGCCACCTAATGAGAAGGGAAGACTCCCTGGAGAAGAGCCTCATGCTGGGAACGATGGAGGGCAAAAGAAGAAGGGCACCACAGAGAATGAGGTGGCTGGATGGAGGTACCCAAGCAGTTGCCATGAGCTTAAATGGACTCCAGGGGATGGTAGAGGACAGGAAGGCCTGGAGGAACGTTGTCCATGGAGTTGCGATGGGTCGGACATGACTTCACAACTAACAACAAGGCTTAAAGTTGCGAAGGTTGGAGACCCCTGCCCAAGGCCTATTCTCTCTTCTCTAGGATAGCTCCTCAAGTACTGGGAATCTCTGACTCGTTCTTGTGTCCCTTACCATCTCTCTAGCATGGAACTAATTCCTGAGCAAAGGGAGAATATGCCAGGACACAGCCCAGCTGTTTCATTTCACTAGATTTGCCTGACATTAGAGACATAATAAGAGAGCCAGTTTGGTCTTGTGGTTAAGACAGTAGATTAGAAAGCAGAAGAATCTGAACTGTACTCCAGAGTTTAGGCACGAAGCCAGCTGAGTGACCTTGGGCCAGATGTTCTCCCAGCCCTAGGAAGCTTGCAAGAGCAAATCACTTTTTTTATTAAAAAGTTTTTTATTAAACACACAATAATACATTGGACGCAGTGTAACCGCCCTGGAAATATCTTTGCCATACACGTGAGAACAAATTTGGAATAGAATAGAATAGAATAGAATTGGAAGGGACCTTGGAGCTCTTCTAGTCCAACCCCCTGCCTAGGCAGGAAACCCTATACAATTTCAGACAAAAGGTTGTCCAATCTCTTCTTAAAAACTTCCAGTGTTGGAACATTCACAACTTCTGGAGGCAACTTCTGTTCCACTGGTTAATTGTTCTGTCAGGAAATTTCTCCTCAGGTCTAAGTTGCTTCTCTCCTTGATTAGTTTCCACCCATTGCTTCTTATCCTACCCTCAGGTGCTTTGGAGAATAGCTTGACTCCCTCTTCTTTGTGGAAGCCTCTGAGATATTGAAACACTGCTATCATGTCTCCCCTAATCCTTCTTTTTATTAAACTAGACCTACCCAGTTCCTGCAACCGTTCTTCATGTTTTAGTCTCCAGTCCCCTCATCCTCTTGGTTGCTCTTCTCTGCTCTCTTTCTAGTCTCCATCTCTTTTCTACATCGTGGTGACAAAAACTGAATGCAAATATTCCAAGTGTGTCCTTCCCAAGGCCTTATAAAGTGGTATTAACCCTTCACGTGATCTTGATTCTCTCCCTCTGTTGATGCAGCCTAGAACTGTGTTGGCTTTTCTGGCAGCTGCTGCACACTGCTGGCTCATATTTAAATGGTTGTCCACTAGGACTCCAAGATCCCTTTCACAGTTACTACTATTGAGCAAGGTACCACCTATACTGTACCTGTGCATTTGGTTTTTCTTGCCTAAATGTACAACATACTAAAGTATAAAGTTAAATATCATAGCCACCTTGCTGAAGTGACATTTGACATTTGGTCTGTTCAGTATTGACAAATATCAAGACATCTTCCTTCCATCCATGTTACTTTGGTCTTGTCTTATACATTTTCACTCTGTTACATTTACATACATAATTCTAATTTTCCTAGTCATTTCGGATTTTGGCTCCCTCTTTTCTCTTCCAACCATCGATAACATTTACCCCAGATTTTGTAATATTCTGTTTCGCCTTGATTCTTCCATTCCCATGTCAATCTATCCATTTCAGTGCAAGTCACAATTTTCCTAATCGCTTCTTCTTCTTGTGGAATTCCCCTGTTTTTCCAGTTTTGGGCAAAGACCATTCTTGCTACCGTTATAATATGTGTTGTTAAGTAGATTACTTCATTATATTTGTCGTTTGTAATTCCCCAAAGAAATAGTTCTGGTTTAAATTCTATTTCCTCTTCGGTTAGCTCTATCAAGCCACGTTTGAATTTTCCGCCGATATTCTTTCGTTTTTTGGCCCAATTCCTGGTTGCATTTCCAACAATTTGGTTTTACATTTCTAAACATTTTGGCTAATCTCACTGGCGGGAGATGCCACCTATAAAACATTTTATTTAAAGTTTCTTTATACGGTACTGCCAACGTTATTTTTCTATTTCTTTCCCACAATTCTAAGGGCAAACCACTTCTGGAAAGCTTGCCGAGAAAACGCCTGGGGCTTGTCCAGCTGGTTGCCGGGAGTCCGCAGTGTCTCGTAGGCACCATAAAAGAAAGGAGAGAGACAGAGAGACAGACATGAGGAGTTGGCATGCCTTGAATGCATAACCCAATGGTTGCTACAGTTGGGTCCGTGACAGTGTTGAGACTCGGAGGGTATTTTTTTTTTAATTGCTTTCTCAAACTCCTCATGGGCCAATGCTGGCTTGCAGCGAGGGTGACCTGGTAAATGATTTTTCCCGTAAGTCGTGTTGATCCAATTATCATAAATTTGGCCTTCTCTGGGGCTCCAGGAGGGAAGAATGCCAATAGGGCAAAGTGCCCGATTAGGAGAGAGCACACTCCGGCTGGGAATCCATGCGAGGAATGTAAATCTCTTTGGCTGGGGGTGGGGTGGGGGTGTCTCGTTTCTCTGGAGAACATGTAGACCCTTCCATGACCTCTTTCAATTTTTAACCTTTGGAGCGCCTGGTTCCCGCAACCCTCTTCCCCAAAATGCAATCGGCTGAGGAAGAGGAAACTAAGAAAAAAGTTGGTACTAAAACCCACCTTTGGCTAAAAGATCACCAAAGGACATCTTAAACCAGGGGTGTCAAGTTTTACTAACTTTTGAGGGGTTGACAAGGACCTGAGAAAGGCTGAATATAAACCAAATTGGTGCAACTGATAGCAAAGCCAAGAATTAAATGTGGAAATTAAGATCAGGGCCATTAACAGAATTCACTATATTGTGTGAAGGTGGCCCAGTGGGTAAGATGCTGAGCTTGTCGATCAGAAAGGTCGGCAGTTCGGCGGTTCGAATCCCCAGCGCCGTGTAACGGAGTGAGCTCCCGTGACTTGTCCCAGCTTCTGCCAACCTAGCAGTTCGAAAGCAGGTAACGGTTGGAAACGTATCAAAGAGAGACCCAACCTAGAACTAAGCACAAATTTCCTGACCGTGAGAGCAATTAATCAATGAAACAGCTTGGCCTCCAGATGTTGTGGGCTCTTCACCACTGTCCAATTAAGAAATGATTGGACAGCCATTTGTTTAGGATGGTATAAAGACTCCTGCCTTGGGCAGGGGGTTGGACTGGAACAGGGGTCTCCAACCCCCAGTCCATGGACTGGCACTGTTCCGTGGCATGTCAGCAACCAGTCCATGCAAATAAACGAAGCTGCATCCGTGGGATGCAGGCAGCATGCAAAACCCTCCGGTCCACGGGTGATCCTTTCTCCGTGGAAAACCGATCCCTGGCGCCCAAAATATTGGACTCGGAGGCTAGAAGACCTCCAAAGTCCCTTTCCAGTCCTGGAATTATATTCTATTCGTCTGAACCTTTACGCTTTGAACAGAGGAAGGAAACCAGCTTTGCTTCCCCTCTGCAAAATATATTTAAAAAATTGCTTTTGCAGTCTGTCGCCCGTCGCCCAGCTCAGCAACAGGATACCTCACGATGGAACCGGCTGGACCAGTGACAGCTAATAAACTGGCGTGGAATTTGCAAACGTCATCGCCCTAAATAGAGTAGATCCCCAAGCGCCTCTTTAAACGTCCATGTTCTTGCTCCCTGCTTTGTCTGCCGGCCTAGGAATTCAAAAGTTGGCCAAGGGGTCTATTTTTAGCTGGGCGCTTGGATCACCTTACCGATCTGGCTTCAGAGCAGCCCATCCGTTGTGCAAGGATAGGCATTTATACCGCTGGGACCCCTGCGTCTCTCCCAGAGGGAAGGCAGAGGAGAAAGGCCCTGGGAAAGGGGTGCAGCGAAGACGTGTTTGCGTGCTAGAGGGATTCAGAAAGTTTGACGAAGTGGGTGAGGGTCAGCGTTTAATCCCAGTGTGTACTGATCTGGCTTCTTTAATGGAAAGTTGCTTGGATTTGGAGAATCCAATTTCTACTATTTAAGCTGCATTCAGCTAGAGGCACAAATAGTTTCTTTAATGGCTTCTTTCATGGAAATGTGCTTGGATTTGGAGAATCCAATTTATACTCCTATTTAAGCTGCGTTCAGCTAGAGGCACATATAGCAATATATCTTATAAAGTATGGTTTTCATACTATAGGGCCGTGATGGTGAACCTATGGCATGTATGTCTGAAGTGTCACATGGAGCCATGTCGCCTGGCCCGTGTGGCCTCTTCTGGGTTTCTGGTGCGCAGAACAATTAGCAATGGGTGGAAACTAAACAAGGAGAGAAGCAACTTAGAACTGAGGAGAAACTTCCTGACAGTGAGAACAATTAATCAGTGGAACAGAAATTGCCTCCAGAAGTTGTGAATGCCCCAACACTGGAAGTTTTTAAGAAGACGTTGGATATCCATTTGTCTGAAATAGTATAGGGCTTCCTGCCTAGGCAGGGAGTTGGACTAGATGACCTCCAAGGTCCCTTCCAACTCTGCTATGGTGTTATTGTATTACAGTAGGTAGGTAGATAGGGGAATAGAGAAAGAGTGAGAAATACAGTTTAATGAAAAGAAGGACTAGGGGAGACAGGATAGCAGCCTTCCAATATCTCAGGGGTTGCCACAAAGAAGAGGGAGTCAAGCTATTCTCCAAGGCATCTGAGGGTAGAACAAGAAGCAATGGGTGGGAACTAATCAAGGAGAGAAGCAACTTAGGACTGAGGAGAAATTTCCTGACAGTGAGAACAATTAACCAGTGGAACAGAAGTTGCCTCCAGAAGTTGTGAATGCTCCAACACTGGAAGTCTTTAAGAAGATGTTGGGCAACCGTTTGTCTGAAATGGTGTAGGGTTTCCTGCCTGGGCAGGGGGTTGGACTAGAAGATGGGAGTCTGGGAGCTGAAGTCCTTCAGACTTAAAGTTGCAAAGGTTGGAGACCCCTGTAGTTGCGTATGGAAAAAAGGTGGCTCAGTGGCTAAGACTCTGAGTTGTCCATCAGAAAGGTCAGCAGTTTGGCAGTTCGAATCCCTAGTGCCCGTGTAACGGAGGGAGCTCCCGTGACTTGTCCCAGCTTCTGCCAACCTAGCAGTTCGAAAGCAGGTAAAAAATGCAGGTAGAAAAATAGGGGCCACCTTTGGTGGGAAGGGAAGAGCGTTCCGTGCGCCTTTGGTGTTCAGTCATGCCAGCCACATGGCTATGGAGACGTCTTTGGACAGCGCTGGCTCTTCGGCTTTGAAATAGAGATGAGCACTGCTCCCTAGAGTCGGGAACGACTAAGCACATATGTGCGAGGGGAAGATTTACTTTTACCTTTACCTTTAAGCTGTGTAAAAACTGGAAAATTGGTGCAATTTTTTTCTTGTTAAAATAATAATAATAATCCCTGATACTTTTATGTCGTCCTAAATGTACCAGAACACAACCTGCAAAGGGATCTGCCCCTATTATCAAACACCATCGTCAGCTAAGGCTCCTTGCATCTCACCAAGTAGTAACATTAGCAACAAATAATCCACATAACTTTCCCTCAAAATAGAACGCGTAGGAAAGAGGGGCTTACTTGCAAACAGAAGAAGAATGAATCTGTAGAAATCCGGTTTGGTGGTGTTTTGTTTTTTTAATTTAAAAATAGCCACGTACAAAATATATGTTCTGTTTTTGCTTTTTTTTTTAAGGAAAAAAAAACCCCCTATTATTTTACAAAAATTGCTTACAAATTAGTAGCACATTTAACTTTACGGACAGAAGCTAACGGTCTCAGCGAGGCTGCCCAGGGAAACATCAAAGAACATCCTGAGATTTTGAGTGGTAGCATCCAAGATTGATTTGCAGGGATATCTCGTTTGAATTTCGCCACTAAGCGGAAGAAGCTGTGGTCAGTTGGGCTTCCACAACCGCACAACGGTTACTCCAACCATAATCCCAGGCTGCTTGCCAATGCAAGTGCAAGTTCTCCTAGACCAGGGGTCTGCAAAGTCGGCTCTTTTAAGACTGGTGGACTTTAACTCCCAGAGTTCCCCAGCCAGCTATGCTGGGAGTTGAAGTCCACCAGTCTTAAAAGAGCCGACTTTGCAGACCCCTGTCCTAGACCAGGAGTGTTAAAATTGTGTCGTCAGCACAACTTTTTCCCCCTTGGCTAAAATGGGGGCAGGGATGGCCGGCGTGTGATGCATTCGGGCCGCAGGTCGCGAGTTTGATACCCCTGATCTAGACTAACCACCCCAAAAAAACCTGGCACTTTCCAGATCTCAGCAAGGACCATGGATGGCTGGGGACTTCTGCATATGGGAAGAGTTGGTTCGAGTCCCTCTCAGACTTTTGAGTTGGATGCTGACCTACCTTCCTCCCACCATTTATAATGGAAAGGCACTTCTATGCCTGGGAGAACTACCCCTCTTTCCCCCCAAAATAAGACCTCCCTTGGATAATAAGCCCCACCGGGCTTTTGAGCGCATGCGCTAAAGTAAGCCCTCCCCCCAAATATTGCAACACAGCAGCAGCCATGAGGTGACCACGTTCGCCGCCTCCCGCACCTCAAAAATAATAAGACCTCCCCGAAAATAAGGCCAAGCTCTTATTTCGGGGAGGGTCAAAAGAAAATAAGATCGTGTTATTTTGGAGAAAACGTGGTAGAGATCTTCCCATTCTTTGCTGTGCATTCATGGATCTGCTGAAAATCTCTTCTGATTCATTTTGAGAGTCACAAAACGTGGTGCATTATTTAATGGAAAGCCACCACCCAGCGTGACGTGAGCCAAAAAAAAATTCTTTGGGATGCAACAATGCTTCCACTGCAATTCAGAATATGTGGACCAGAGGTGGGTTCCTGCCAGTTCTAACTTCTTCTCTAGAAGAGGTTCCACAAATCTTCAATGCCGTTTAGAACCGGTTCCAGCTCCCTTCCCCCCGCCCGTCCGCCCGTCCTCAAGAGGAAGAGCGAGAGGAGGAATTCTGGGAGTTGAAGTCCACAAGCCTTAAAGCTGTCAAGTTTGAACACCCCTGGAGGTTTTTTTCTCTAAAGGGTTCGGGGTGCGAGGGTCTTGCAACTTGACAGCTTGAAGACTTGCGTGCTTCAAATGCCAGAGTTTCTGAGCCAACATTTGGGTTGCTAAGCAAGAGCGTTGTTAAGTGAGCTTCACGCCCACCCAGTCACATGGCCGGCAAGCCACTCCCACCCGGTCACATGGCTGGCAACCCACTCCCACCCAGTCACATGGCTGGCAACCCACTCCCACAAAGCAGGCCACATCTACAGAAGAGGTTCTAAAAAATGTTGAAACCCACCACTGATGGGTTGGACGGACATCTTTAGGTCATCCACGGAGAGATGACGTGCTTCAGATGTAACTGGGGCAACACCTGATTTGCACCATGGGATCTAGTCAAGCTTTCCTAACCCATCTCTACCTCTCAGAGGTAGAGGGATTAAGACGTCAAACATTCTGCAAGGATCCTGCGGTTATCTTCACGGACTGGAAGCTTGGCTTAGCCCAGCCCGTTTTGAAGGCTTTCAAAGACAGACTTCATCTCTGACAACACAGCTACATACCCCAAAGGCCCACTCTCAAAAGTTGGGCCAAGAGGCATCCTTCGGAGGAGCAGTCACATTCACCAACATTAAGGAGGGTTTTTGTTCTTCTTCAGCAGAGAGCTAGCGACGGCCAACGCACCGCCTTGCACAAACCTCACAAAGTTGTCCCCAGCCAATGGCCCTAAGGCGTAGAGTCCCTTCTCGTGAACGGACTCGTAGGTGAAGAGATCCACATCGACTGGGTTCCTCTTGGAACTGACCGGCTGCTCGCAGTCAACGGCCAAGTCCATCCCATGGTTGGGCAAGTAGGCGAGGTTGGGGTTGGAGCCGATGAGGACAAAAGCCATGGAGATCGGGTGTATTTTTTGACGGCCGCTCTTGTCCGCAAAGACGCACTTCCGGTCCTCCGAAAAACGGACAACGTGATGCTCGGGGAGACTGACGTAATGTTCGTACGGTCCCGGGTAAGGGTTGGCCTGCTCCCTCATCATCTGGTGGACTTTGTGGTACTCTGGGTACATTGTTTTGGGGAGCTGGTTGAAGATGAGGGCCGGGTCATTTACCCGCCGGCGAAAAACGTGGATGACAGGAATGTTATAGTGGTGGGCGAAGAGGACCGCGTCGGCGGCCGTTAAGCCAGCTCCTACGATCAAGATTGGGTCCGACATGACCCCGACCTCCTTCTCCTTGACGGCTTCTTCGAGAGCCGACAGCGTGTGATGGATGAAAGGGAGATGCTCACCTTGGATCCCAAGGTGGGTTGGGCTGTCATAGGTCCCCGTGGCCAAGACCACGTTCTCTGCGCAAACCGAGAAGGGATGGGTGCCAGCGATGTTGGTGACAAACCCATCAACCTGAAAGAGACTGCCCCTGTTTTCTTGGGGTCCCTGGGATAAATCCCACGCGGAGCTTCTGTCCTTGGAATCTTGTCCGCCATAACTCTCTTCCGAATCCGAGTTCAGCCTCTTCACAGATGTCACCAGGGTCCCACAGACGAAGTTCTTCTTCAGCCCTTTCTTGGCCACGTAATATTGATAGTATTGGACTATGTCGCCAGCAGTTGCCCTGTTGTTCCTGAAGCCTCTGTAGAACGAAAACATGGATTAGAACTATGTAGATGTAGAGATAGATGATGGATAGATTAGACGTAAATGATCTGGAGAGATGAGAGAATACAGAGAGATAATAAAGAAAGAGATAGATGGATGGATGGATGGATGGATAGATAGATAGATAGATGGATGGATGGATGGATGGATGGATGGATGGATGGATGGATGGATGGATGGATAGATAGATGGATAGATAGATAGAAGGATAGATAGAAGGATAGATAGATAGAAGGATAGATAGATAGGATAGATAGATAGACAGATAGATCGTTTTAATTTGTATGTATTTTGTATATTTTTCGTTTTTAATTTCCCTGTGCACCGCCCCGAGTCCCTGTGGGGAGAGGGTGCGGTCAATAAATTCAACTTATTATTATTATTATTAGATAGATATAGATGACACAGAGAGAGATTGAGAGGGAGAGAGAGGAGAGATAATAAAGAGATAGATAGATAATAGATATAGAGATAGATGATGGATATATAGTTATAAATGATATAGAGAAAGAAAGAAAGAAGGAAAGAAAAGAAAAAACTAGTAATTATTTTCTATCCATCATCTCTTGCTTGTTTTAATACTTCAGTTCTTATTCGTTTTTTGGCTTTCCCTCCCATATTCCTCTCTTGGATCTTTGTCTCTGTCAACATCTGTGTCTTCATTATTCCATCTAAATACTTCTCCCACCTCTGACCTCCTAACCTGCCAGATCTCCAGAGTAACCACCCCTACTCCTCTCTCCTTTTCAAAGACTTCTCCCAAGTGATCCAATTCCATTTTTGTATCTCTCAAAATGCTTTTCTCCTCATCTCTTTTCTCATTCTTGAAAGCTTCCAGCGATGAAGCTCCCACAACTTCTGAAGTCAAGCCGTTCCATGATAAGGAGAAATTTCTCCTTATTTCTGTATCGGATCCCTGTTTGATAAATTTGTATATGTCAGGGTTCCAAATAGGACCCAAAAGTAAACCAGAGTCCAAAAGTATTGCTCAAAGTCCCAATTTATTAAGAGAGCCATTTGGGAAAAGCCGAATCTGGAAGCTTCCCGGTTTTCCCCTCCCAGATGAAAGTTCAAGATCTTATTTCTACACCCACAAGTCCATCCCATGGTCCAATCTCCCACTGGCATACTGGCAGTTCCACCCACCCAGTTCCGGTCAGGTGCAGCGGTGCAGAGACAAAGAATGACCTTGGTTTTCTAGAAAGGAATTTTGTTTTGGCTACATAGCATCTAACGCCTAAGAAAAGATGGGTGCAGGTCTGACAGTATATCTGTTGTGTTTCCTTCAGGCACTTTGCTTCTTTGCCAAGAACTCTTCTGTGCCTACTCCTGAGATATTGGAAGACTGCTATCCTGTCGCCCTTAGTCCTACTCTTCCTTAGACTACTAGACCTAACCAGTTCCCTCAACCGTTCCTGTTCAAAGCTACTGTTTATAAGAGTTCCCCCACAATGAAGCTATCCTACCTTTTCTTCTTGCTCAACCATTCCTTGAAGGGAACATCAGGAAGCCCCATCCAATCTCCTTGGCTCAAGGTGAACATGGATCCTTCAATAGACTGCACAGAAAGAGAGAAAGAAAGAAAATCAAATCAACACAGAAATCCAGCTTTGAAAATACAACCGGAAGCAGGGAAGGAATTGATACCCTTGCATAATTAGCCAGAGAATTAAAATTTGCCCCTCCTCACAAATCTAAGCGCAGGCCGCTCTCTCAGGCACAAGGCCATTTCGTTGACTTGGTGGCAGGATGTTGCGTGTAACCAGCAAAACTGACGTTTGCCAAGCAGGGTTTACGACTTGGCGCGACGAGGACTCTAGTAATCGTGGCTTATTGACAAACCATGTTTTAATCTGCATATTCAGGATTCTGGCCAGAAGGTTACGGCTGCTTTAGATCCATTAGAAATTCTAATGACATTCTTTTCCTAATCTGGGATTTGATTCTAATTTCCCCCCATTTTTAGACTTTCACAAGGTAGCCATGCATTTATTTGTACAATTATACCCATGTTAGTTTGTGTGAACTTTCAAGTCATTTAAGCCGATGCCAAATCTTCTCCGTAATGCAGATAGTCCTCGACTTACAACAGCTTTCTTAGTGACTGTTCAAAGTTACGACGGCACTGAAAAAAATGACTTAGGGCTTCTTCACACTTACAACCTCTGCAGCAGCCCCGTGATCACGTGATTAAAATTCAAATGCCTGGCAACTGACTCAGATGTATGACGGTTGCAGCGTCCCTGGGGTGACGCGATCCCCTTTTGCGACCTTCTGACAAGCAGAGTCAACAACAAGTACTTAACACCCAGGCTGCTAACTTATCAACTGCAGTCATTCACTTAACAACCCTGGCAAGAAAGATTGTAAAATGGGGCAAAAACTCACTTAACAAATGTCTCACTGAACGACATAGATTTTGGGCTCAACTGTGGTCATAATTGGAGGACTACCTAGACTTTATGTCAATTATATTAGGTAGTGTGGGATTGCTGTTGTTGTTTCGGCCATTAGGAAAACCAGCTTCAATAAATATAAGGCAGGCAGGTATACTAACCCAAGAACAGTGTGGATAAATTGAAATGCCAACCATATTCAGCAGCTATTCGGTAAAGGTAAAGGTAAAGATTCCCCTCGCACATATGAGTTAGTTGTTCCTAACTCTAGGGAGCGGTGCTCATCTCTGTCTCAAAGCCGAAGAGCCAGCGCTGTCCGAAGACGTCTCCGTGTTCATGTGGCCGGCATTTCTCAACGGCGAAGGCGCACGGAACGCTGATCCCTTCCCACCAAAGGTGGTTCCTATTTTTCTACTTGCATTTTTATGTGCTTTCGAATGGCTAGGTTGGCAGAAGCTGGGAGAAGTCATGGGAGCTCACTCCGTTACGCGGTGCTAGGGATTCGAACCGCCGACCTTTCTGATCGACAAGCTCAACGTCTTAGCCACCAAATCCTTAGACTACTTCTACTTTATGTCAAATTTTTTTAGGTAGTGTGGAGTTGTTGTTTTGGCCATTAGGAAAACCAGCTTCAATAAATATAAGGCAGACACGTAAACTAACCCACGAAGAGTGTAGATAAATTGAAATGCCAACCATATTTAGCCCTTCTTCGACAGAAGTGTGCAAAATATTTCAACCGCAAAATGTTCCTGTTTTATAATTGAAACATTTCGTTTGATCTTTCATTTGATTCGGTGGGTTATGATACACCAAGCAAGGAAACAATAATACAATAAACGAGATGCAACAAAAAGCAAACTATTCAAAAAGGAAGGAAAAAAGCCTCAAGATGGCAAGTCTAGCAGATAAATAATCTAAAACAGAGGTCCCCAATCTTTGCAACTTTAAGTCTGAAGGACTTCAGCTCCCAGAATTCTCCAGCCAGCTTTGCTGGCTGGAGAAGTCTGGGAGCTGAAGTCCTTCAGACTTAAAGTTGCAAAGGTTGGGGACCTCTGATCTAAAACATCCCCATATTATCTAACTTCCAGCAGATGTCCCAAATTTACTGGAAGCGTTTTGACACCGTTTCAACCATTCCAGGAATGTTTTAACTCTGAAAGAACCCATTTAAAGTTCAAAATGCTGGCTTTGAACTTGACATTCAATTATTTAAACTTGCAACATTTTTAAAAAAGGGTTGGAACCAGCTCAGATCTCTTCTACTAAGGCAAGAATTTAGAATTTGAGTCTTTTATATTTATTCTCCAGGGTTCAAATAGTTTACAATTTCTAATTCATCCCACACTAACCAAACTTTTAAGAGTTTGGCCCAGACTGGTTCTATCATTTCAGATTATGCTTTAATTAGATTTACATCAGTTTGGTGCTAAAAAAATTCTCTTTTTTCCACAAGTTCTCATTCAATCTGCTAAAAGGAACACTGATTTTAACAGAATAATCGAGATGGGAGGGACCTCGGAGGCCTTCTAGCCCAACTTTCTCCTCAGGCAGAAAATCGTATACCATTTCAGATAAATAATTGTCCAATCTCTTGTTAAAAACCTCCAGTGTTGAAGCATTCACAACTTCTGGTGGCAAGCTGTTCCACTGATTAATTGTTCTCACTGTCAGGAGATTTCTCTTCAGTTCTAAGCTGCTTCTCTCCTTGATTAGTTTCCACGCATTGCTTCTTGTTCTACCCTCAGGTGCTTTGGAGAATAGCTTGACTCCCTCTTCTTTGTGGCAATCTGGGTCCTCTTTGGTCATGTGTGCTAATCGTTCCTGACTCTAGGGGGCGCTGCTCATCTCCGTTTCTAAGCCGAAGAGCCAGCGCTGTCCGAAGACGTCTCCGTGGTCACGTGGTCGGCATGACTCAATGCCCGAAGGCGCACGGAATGCTGTTCCCTTCCCACCAAAGGTGGTCCCTATTTTTCTACCTGCATTTTTTACCTGCTTTTGAACGGCTAGGTTGGCAGAAGCTGGGACAAGTCACAGGAGCTCACTCCATTACGCAGCGCTAGGGATTCGAACCGCCGAACTGCCGACCTTTCTGATAGACAAGCTCAGCGTCTGAGCCCCTGAGATATCTTATTTGTTCATGATCATCCCGCCTTTATTATTTTCATAACTCTCAAGGCGGTGACGACTGCTCTCTTTCCATGTGCTACAGCAGGGGTCCCCAACCTTTGCAACTTTAAGTCTGAAGGACTTCAGCTCCCAGAATTCTCCAGCCAGCTTTGCTGGCTGGAGAATTCTGGGAGCTGAAATCCTTCAGACTTAAAGTTGCAAAGGTTGGGAACCCCTGTGCTACAGCCTTCGATTGATATATGGGAAGACCTTGAGCTGCACTTACATGCCAAGCTCCCCCAGGGAGGGTTTTGCCAAGAACCAGGTGAGGAATCGCTCGGTCAGGTTCATGCCACCACGTGAGGACCGAATCGGCTGTTTCACCGAAGTCCGTATCCGGGCGCAGAAGGGCGTCAAAAAGGAGAGTCACCGGACTGGAAGATCGGCCTTCTAAACCTTCAGAGAGATGCTCCAGATCCTACAGGGGAAAACAAAGACGTCTTGATGGGTGATTCCTAACACAACGATTGAAAACTTTACGTCTGGAGCGCTGCTCCAATCCAGACAGGTTAAATGGCGGTAAGCTTTCCTCCCCGCTTCAGAACACATCGAATGGCAAACTCTAAAGCTCAGCGTAAATTTTGCACACAGGCGTATCTATTCCACAGGCTTTGGAATAACCAATCATCTCTCACGCATGGTCTGGCCTTAAATTGAAGCTCATGGATTGTCAGATCAAACCTCCTCCATCTAGAGAAGTTAATATTACCGTATTTTTCGGAGTTTAAGACGCACTTCTTCCCCTTCTAAAAGAGACTGGAAATTTGGGTGCGCCTTATACTCCGAATGTAGCTTTTTCAAAGCCCTTTTTTCAGTCCTTGGACAGACCCATGATTTGGACAGTGAGAAGGTTGGGGAGGAACATGGGCCAGTCCTGGAGCCTGGGGAAGGCTCTGAGGAAGGTTCTGTGTCGGAGGCAGAGAGGGGGCCAGGGCCGTCTGACAGTTATCAGCTGCCTTCAGAGTCAGACATCAGTGAGGCAGAGGAACAGCTGGAGCCTGTTCCCAGTGTGTGCGTGCGCAGAGTTGCCAGACGAAGAGAAGAGCTAGAGAACAGGGGTCGACTTGGGAGTAAGGCCACAGGTGGACAGTGAATGGCCCCTCCGAGAGGAAATAAAAGAGGAGCGACAGGGGAGTGGAGTTTTCAGGAGACCATGAGTTCGCTTCATTGGTTCGTGACTCTCCGAGACTCCTGGCCAAGTTCTGCAGATATCAGCCTGGCGGCTGTCCAAGCCAGATAAGGTCTGTGACCGTAAATCCTCCCTTGAAAGATTTTGCCAGATGTGAAGGAGCAGAATTCACAGCAAATTAATAAAAGGGGTTTTTGTCGGGTCCAGGGGTTTGCTTCAGGCTCTCGGGAAGCCTCGGTCGGAACAAACCCTGGGACTAAAGGAGAACCCCCTTCTTTTTTGCAAAAGTAAAGAGTTTCTCTGCAGCCAAATCTACTTGATTAGAAAACCACCTCACAGAGATCTGGGGTTATACCGACCTGATCTACGATGGGAATCTCCGGGGTCTCTTCTAATTTCCTTTGCAAGATCGGATTAGGATGCACGGAGTTCCTTCGGACGTAGGGAACATTGCCGGACAAGAGATAGGACAAGCAGATTCCTGAGGGACCATTTCCTAAAAGACAAAAATCAAGTGGATTCAAGTTAGGTTCCAAGGCCCAGATCTACTAAAAAGGTAAAGGTTCCCCTCGCACATCTGTGATAGTCGTTCCCGACTCTAGGGGGCGGTGCTCATCTCCGTTTCAAAGCCAAAGAGCCAGCGCTGTCCGAAGACGTCTCCGTGGTCATGTAGCCAGCATGACTCAATGTCGAAGGTGCACGGAACGCTGTTCCCTCCCCACCAAAGGTGGTTCCTATTTTCCTACTTGCATTTTTTACGTGCTTTCGAACTGCTAGGTTGGCAGAAGCTGGGACAAGTCACGGGAGCTCCCTCCGTTACGCGGCGCTAGGGATTCGAACCGCCGAACTGCCGACCTTTCTGATCGACAAACTCAGCGTCTTAGCCCCTGAGCCAGATATATTATTTATTTATTTTCACCCTGCCTTTATTATTGCCATCCATAACTGGAGGCGGCGAAGAACTAATTCCTCTTGTTTTTCCACTCATCTCGTATTCAAAGCAATTTCTCTGGAATTAAAAGACTCGGACGC
Organism: Rhabdophis nuchalis; assembly: GCA_039707465.1. Taxonomy (NCBI): domain Eukaryota; kingdom Metazoa; phylum Chordata; class Lepidosauria; order Squamata; family Natricidae; genus Rhabdophis; species Rhabdophis nuchalis. Next base: position 5,903,200 of record CM077658.1, on the reverse strand, counting down.
AATTAGGGAGGCAAAGCAGATGCAAATCTGAATTTTGCATGGTTGGGAAAAGGAGGCGCCTGCTTAAGGTTGGGTTTTATTTACGACTTCCCGCATTTCCTGCTGCAGGACCGTCAAAATAGGTCTGCCCGGGCTTGCTTTGAAAGTTCTTGGTCAAAGGCTACCAAAATATAATCCAGCGGTTGGCTGGATCCAGGTGCTTAGCAAACAAATCTGGCTTGTCTACGCAGCTATAATTCACAGCTAGGAGCCCTGCACCACAATGGTTGGAGAATTAGAATTTATTAAATTTCTATACCGCACCTTCTCCCTACTGGGACTCAGGGCGGTGTACAGGCAGGTAAAATCGATACTATAAAACATAAAATACAATTAAAAATACGTTAAATAGTTGGCCTGTCCTAAAACCCCTATGAAAACCCCTGCTAAAACAAATTAAAAACTACGCCAGGCCGGCCGCACGAAATAGATAGGTATTCAAGGCCCGACGGAAAAGGCGTAGGTCGGTGATCGTACGTAGGTCAGGGGGTAGGTCGTTCCAGAGGGCAGGGGCTGCCACAGAGAAGGCTCTCCCCCTGGGGGTCGCCAGCCGACATTGTTTAGCCGACGGCACCCTGAGGAGGCCCTCTCTGTGGGAGCGAACTGGTCGGTGGGAGGTATTTGGTAGCAGGAGGCGGTCTTGAAGATAACCAGGTCCCTTGCCATGGAGCGCTTTGAAGGTGGTTACTAGTACCTTGAAGTGCACCCGGAAAGCCACAGGCAGCCAGTGCAGCTCACGCAGGAGAGGTGTCACGTGGGAGTATCTAGACGCTCCCAGAATCCCCCGCGCGGCCGCATTCTGAACTAACTGGAGCCTCCGGGTGCACCTCAAGGGTCAGCCCCATGTAGAGAGCGTTGTAGTAGTCCAGACGGGAGATGACGAGGGCTTGAGTGACCGTGCGTAGGGCATCACGATCCAGAAAGGGGCGCAACTGGCGTATCAGGCGAACCTGATAAAAAGCCCCCGTGGCCACGGCTGTCATATGGTCTTCTAAAAACAGCCGCGAGTCCAGGAGGACGCCCAAGTTGCGAGCCCTCTCTGTAGGGGCCAATGACTCTCCCCCAATAGCCAGAGATGGCACCAACTGGCTATATCGTGACGCCGGAAGCCACAGCCACTCGGTCTTGGAGGGGGTTCAGACAACCCTATGACCTTGGAGGTCCTAGGCTTGTCTGAACGAGAAATAAGAGAAGGGAATTTTGTTTGGCAAGCCTTGGCAAATCGAAGTTGCACCTTTAGCCTTCCTGAAGATTGCATTTATTTTGGAATCAGAAAAAAAGTGATCATTTTTCACACTTACGACCCTGCAGCATTGTGTGGTCGCGTGATTAAAATTTGGACCCTTGGAAGCTGGCAAGAATTTATGATTATTTCAGTGTCTTGGTGTCCCATGCAAATACAGGTAGTCCTTGAGTTACGACCAAGGACAAACCGAGTCTAACATCTGCGTTGTTAAGCGAGACACGCATTCATTGAGTTTTGCCCCATTTTTACGACACTTCCCTGCAGTTGATGAGTGAGTAACCTGGTTGTTAAGTGCGCCTGGCTTTCCCACGGCTTGGCAGAAGGTCGCCAAAAAGGGCGACCGTCATAAATACGGTTGCCAAGCCTCTGAAGTTTGATCCTGGAGCGGCTGCAAAAGTTGCCGCTGTGAAAAACGGCCGTAAGTCTTTTTTGTTTTGTTTCCAGTGCCCGTTGTAACTTTGAACGGTCACTAAGCAGACCCCTGCGAGTGGAGGACTGCCTGTATCGGAGAAAACTTGCAAATCTAATTCTTTCAGATAAGAGAAGCGAGGCGTTGGTTTGCTAAGAGCTGCCAGGTTCTTGCCAGATTAATAATTTACCGGCTTAAGAAGAGAACCATCTGTCAACTCTTTGCAACGGGAACCTCGCGGCTTAAAGGGAGAGCGTCAGAGGTGGGGAACACGCAGAGAAGCCGGTCAGCATGACACAGCAAGAGGGAGGGATTCTCTATCTGGCACAGGCCCCAGGTTGTAAAAAAACAGCTGGAAGTCACAATTTCCCCCACCCTTCTGGGCTCCTGTTACAGTCAAAACTTTTTTCTGTTTTTGGCTGCTGAAGCCCTCGTCCCAAAGGGTCTAAAATAGAACATTCTGTAGCGTCCAGAAATCTTTTGATGCTGACATTTATAGGTAGGAAAATTCCATTAGCACTTAACTGTATCTGGAGAGAGAGGGAGGGGATATAGAATAATAGGCTTGGAAGGAGATCTGGAGAATAGAAAAGGAAAGGGTAGGGTAGAATATTTTTATTTATTTATTTTATATATCAAATTTGTATACCGCCCTATCTCCCCTAGGGCAGGGGTCCCCAACCTTTGCAACTTTAAGTCTGAAGGACTTCAGCTCCCAGACTTCTCCAGCCAGCTTTGCTTCAGTCCTTCAGCTTTGCTGGCTGGAGAAGTCTGGGAGCTGAAGTCCTTCAGACTTAAAGTTGCAAAGGTTGGGGACCCCTGCCCTAGGGGACTCAGGGCGGTGCACAGAAATATAAAAATATAAAGCAATACAGTACAAAACAGTTAAAAATAAATTAAATGAAGGTCTGTGCTAAAATTTCGATTAGAAAAAGGGTTAAAATCAATTAAAACTATAGCCATTAAAACTAAGCCAGGCCGGCCTCTTGAAATAGATGAGTCTTTAGTGCCCGGCGGAAGAGGCGTAGGTCCGTGATGATCCGAAGGTCGGAGGGGGGGGGGGTAGGTCGTTCCGGAGGGCAGGCCCCACCACAGAGAAGGCTCTCCCCCTGGCGGCCACCCGTCGGCAATGTCCGGCGGATGGCACCCTGAGGAGGCCCACTCTGTGGGAGCGGACAGGTCTAAGGGAGGTATGTGGTAGGACGCAGTCCCGCAGGTAGTCAGGTCAGAATAGAATAGAATAGAATAGAATAGAATAGAATACAATAAGAATAAGAATAGGAATAGAATAGGAATAGAATAAGAATAGAATAGGAATAAAATAGAACATAATGGAATAGAATAGTAAGCAGGCAACATTGTTTCAATATTTTACACGAAAAAGACAAAAAAGGGAAGCAGAAAATCCATAGATGTTTCTTTTGTTAATAGAGAAGGGGGGGAGGGGAGAGGAAGGAAGGAAGGAAGGAAGGAAGGAAGGAAGGAAGGAAGGAAGGAAGGGCCCAAAATGCAGGAAACAGAAAGAGAGGGAGGGAGAAAGTGAGAGGAGGAGTGGGAGAATAAGAAAGAGGGAAAGAAGGAGAAAGAGAGAGGGAGTGAAAGAGAGAGAGAGAGAGAGAGAAAGGGGGAGTAGGAGAATGTGTGTGTGAGAGAGGGAGAATGAGAGAGAGAGAGAAAGAGAGAGGGAGGGAGAAAGAGAGGGGGTGAGAGAGAGAAAGTAAGAGAGAGAGGGAGTAGGAGAATGAGAATGTGAGAAAGAGAGAAAGAGAGAGGGAGTGAGAAAGAGCAAGAGGGACAGGGTGAAAGAGAGAGAGTGTGTGAGAATGGGAGAGAGAAAGAGAGAAATAGAGAGAAGGAGGGAGAAAGAGGGAGAAAGAGAGAGGGAAAGGGAGAGAGAAAGAGAGGGAGAATGAGAGAGAGAGAGAGAGAGAATATTAATAGATCTTCTTTTTTTAATCATCATTCTTGGAACTCCCATCAGCTTGGGGCTGATAAGAAGAGGCTGGCGTGGGAAGATAACAGGGCTTGTATCTGCCGATTGCTTCCCAGGGCTACTTACCTATAATGACCACAGGAAGAGGTTTGGCGTTGCTCCGTTCCAGATGTGCATGAAACATGACTTATTCTTCCTCTCCACCAGCAGAGTTCAAAGACCTCCAAGCCTGCCTGTAAACAATAAGGCCACACAAATATTTGGACCATGGATTAAACTCAAGACCCCAAAGCTGAGACAATCGCCCGAGAAGGTCAAGGAGGTTAGGAAATTTTCCAGCCCAACCCCGAGTTCGGCCTTTAGGGTGCAGGAACTTTGTCCAGTCCCAAAATAGAAGTGTTTTGTTTCACACCTGTAAGCACCTTTCACACCTTGGCAAGCATCCTTGCCTCGAAGAAAAGGAGGGGAAGGGAAGGAAGGAGAGGGGAGGCGACCCTCCCCAGATTGCAAGGCTGGTTCCAGCACATCGGCTGGGGAAAAAAGGTGCACACTTACATCCCTTCGACCGATCCGCTCCCACAGAGAGGGTCTTCTCTGGGTGCCGTCGCCCGGGCAATGCCGGTTGGCGACACCCAGGGGAAGGGCCTTCTCTGTGTCGGGCCCAGCCCTCTGGAACGACCTACCCCCCGACCTACGTACTATCTTGGACCTCCGCCTCTTCTGCCAACGTTTTAAGACGTATCTATTCCAACAGGCCGGCCTAGCATAGCCCCCCGTTTCTGACTTTTTATTTATAAATTGTAATTTAGGCAGGGTTTTAAATGGGTTTTTAGCACGGGTTTAAATAATTTAATATGTTTTCATGATATATATTGTTTTATTGTGGTTTTAATAATGCCTGTGCGCCGTCCTGGGTCCTAACAAGGAGAAGGGCGGGGTATAAATTCGATAAAATTAAAATAAAATAAATAAAATATTTTCACACTGCACATCAGTGATTAACTACAGATTATAATGCAGCTTACTGAATACAAGACCTTAGCAAATATTCAACAAGGGAGAATTTACAGGGCTCAGCTTCCCTTCGGTTTCCCCCATCTTTCATTTTTATTTCTGTTAGCTAAAATGTTTAACTTGACGTTTTGCAGGTTGCCCGTGATTGTATTTATTTTCATCCTGCCTTTTATCAATCGTTCAAGACCACATAGTCCTTCCTCCTCCTCTTTTCCCCATAACAATAACACTGCAAGATGGGTGGGGCTAAGCCCAAAGTCACCTTGGCTGAGTTTTTAGCCCTAAGGCTAGAATTCCCTGTCTCCTGATTTCTAGCCTGGTGCCTTGACCACTACGCCAAACTGTCCTTGATAAAGACACAAGTGCTATCGATCTCTATTGGAGATAAAACATCACACAATGCAACGTGTATTTTATCGATTTATCTGTTTGCGTCCCGCTTTTATTATTTTTACAAATAACTCAAGGTGGCCAATAGATACAATAAACCTCCCTCCTCTTATTTTGGCCATAACAACAACACTGTGAGGCGAGTTGGGCTGAGAGAGAGTCACTGCTACAAGGGCACCCAATTGGCTTTCATGCCAACGGTGGGACTATAACTCTTCTGGTGATTGACCCAAAGTCACCCAGTTGTCTTTCATGGCTAAGATGGAACTAGAACTCACAGTCTCCTGGTGATTGACCCTAAGTCACCCATCTGCTTTCATGGCTAAGATGGAACTACAACTCACAGTCTCCTGGTGATTGGTCCAAAGACAGCCAGCTGGCTTTCATGGCTAAGATGGAACTAGAACTCACAAGTCTCCTGGTGATTGACCCTAAGTCACCCATCTGCTTTCATGGCTAAGATGGAACTACAACTCACAGTCTCCTGGTGATTGGTGCAAAGACAGCCAGCTGGCTTTCATGGCTAAGATGGAACTAGAACTCACAGTCTCCTAGTGATTGACCCAAAGTCACCCAGTTGGCTTTCATGGCTAAGATGGAACTAGAACTCACAGTCTCCTAGTGATTGACCCAAAGTCACCCAGTTGGCTTTCATGGCTAAGATGGAACTAGAACTCACAGTCTCCTAGTGATTGACCCAAAGTCACCCAGTTGGCTTTCATGGCTAAGATGGAACTAGAACTCCCAGTCTCCTAGTGATTAACCCAAAGTCAGCCAACTGGCCTTCATGGCTAAGATGGAACTAGAACTCACGCTCTCCCGTTTTCTAGCCTGGTGTCTTAACCACTAGACCCAACTGGTTCTCCTTAGTATTGACTTACAACATTATAAAATTATAATATAACACCACGTTATATCATTCCCTTATTCAGAACAACCTACTAGAAAATTCTCGATGACGTAAAATAATGTATGCTGCAACAATACAAAACTAGGAAGTGCATTAGGCCACCTCAAAGAACCTCACGGAAGAAAAACAGAGCTTCTTCCTCAAATGTGACGTTTGTCTTCCTGCCCATAATTGGTCAGGTGCTACTTTCCATCTGGTATTCTCCAGGGATGTTGAATAATATCTCCAGCCTGCAGGACCGGGCTGTTTGGGAATTATAGAACTGTAGTCTGAGATACAGACCGGATACAGGTATGCCAAGCAGGGCTGTTCTGGTTACAAATGCAGTCAAGAAGCAGGGCTGGGCTATTGGAGGTTGGCACAGGTTCGGGCGATCCGCTAGCTAGGATTCTGTCCAGTTCCGCGAACCCCCCAAATGCCACCTCTGGCTGGCCACACCCACCTTGCCCTACCCACCCCGTCCCTCCCAGGATTCTCCACGCGGCCCGTTCATCATGTCAGGTAAGTGCAGGACCAGCGTGGAAGCTCAGGGAGTGGGCAAAACGGGCATACCGCAGGCTCCGGAAGTCTGGAAACTTCCGGAGTGCCTCCGAAGCCCGATGAAAGCAGTTTTCACCCTCGCATTTTTGGAGCCCAAGAGAAAATAGATAAAAGAGGGAGAAAGAGTTAGATTAGTAGACTGAAGAAAAGAGTAGTAAGATTGTTATTGTGATGGAACTAATTAAGAAATAAAGAAATTGTAGTAGATTTGTTAATTGTAGAAAAAAACAGAAAGAAATGCTCTCTATGTTTAAACTGAATTAGAGGATATATATGCTGTTTATAGTCAAATATACCAATGGAGGGAAATAAGAAATGAAAATTTGATTTATTATTTATTTATTAATCGTATTTATAAGCCGCACCCATCTCACCACATAGGGACTCGGGGCGGCGCACAGGGAATATAAAATATAAATATACATATATACAAGAATATAAACATTCTTAAAACTGAATTAAATTAAACCCACCCTGCGCTAAAACCCATATTAAAACCCCTGAATTAAAACTTTGGTCAACTAAAAGCAGAACAGTGTCGAGTAAAATCAGGCCAGGCCGGCTTGTTGGAAGAAGTGCGTTTTTAACCACTGGCGGAACAGGCGGAGGTCCGAGATGACACGGAGGTCGAGGGGAAGAGCGTTCCAGAGGGTTGGGCCCATCACAGAGAAGGCTCTTCCCCTGGGCGTCGCCAACCGGCATTGCCCGGTTGACGGCACCCGGAGCAGACCCTCTCTGTGAGAGCGTATTGGTCGTAGGGACGTATGGGACAGTAGACGGTCTCGTAGGTAGCTAGGCCCCGTGCCATGGAGCACCTTGAAGATGGTCATCAAAACCTTGTAACGCACCCGGAAGGTCACAGGCACCCAGTGCAGCTCGCGCAGGAGCGATGTTATGTGGGATTGCCTTGAGGCACCCATAATCACCTGCGCGGCCGCATTCTGGACCAACTGCAACCTCCGAGTGCATCTCAAGGGGAGCCCCATGTAGAGAGCGTTACAGTAGACCAGGCGAGACTACTGTCACTTTGAAGGGAGCAATAGAAGATATTGTTGATGTATTAAGAAAAAAACCCCATCAATATGAAAATAATGGAATAGATATAATTTGGCAGAAAGTGGAAAGAAAACTATGATGTAAAATGCACTATGTCAGGGGTCGGCAATCTTAAACCCTCAAAGAGCCATTTGAACCCACAGAAAAGAAAACACCGGGAACCGCAAAACCTTTCCCATGACTGACTATTTCCTGAGCGGCCACAAAACTAGCATATGTAGTTGAATTAAACATTCTGTTTTCTTCTGAAACTTTTCTTTTCTTGCATTGATCCATGGATGGCCTACCGAAAGCCCAAAAACTCAATAAACTGCATGCCGATGGGTGTCACACATTGGAAGATGTGACACATATTTTGAGCAGCAGGGAGCCACAGCAGTAAAAGAGCCACATGCGGCTCAGGAGCCACAGATCCCTGGACTATGTAAATGAGAGGATGTAAAAGAAAAAGACTGGGTCAACTCTTTGTTCCTATAATAATATATATGCAAATTTAATACAAATGTATAATTGATTTAATACAAATATATAATTTGTATTAAAAAATAAAAAAAACTTGAATAAAAAAAAAGCGTAGACTTCCTACTTGCTACACAAACAAGGTCGAAGATACATTTCTGCTGGATGACCACATTGTGTGTTCTTCACATAGAGTTGTGTTGCAAAATAAGGTCTACTGACAAGACAAAAGTTTCCTCAGGAGCAATCTCTCATGCACGAAACCACTGCAACTTGAAAAAATGGGTGGCAATTTCACACACTTCCTTTCTTTAAAAAGGAGAACTTCCCCAAATCGACTGTGCGAGACCTCACTTGAGACACAGCTTAACCCACAAAAACGTGGGAGTCAAAACTGACAGATTTGTCTCCCAGATTGTCAAGGGCTTCGCTCTTCAAAGCCTCGATCCGGAGTTCCCCCAGATCAGTGGTGGGTTGCAGCTGGTACTGCCCCAGTGGCTTCAAAATCTAAGGGACTCATCAAGACTCAATAGCACTTTTTCGTGCAGCTGTTGATTAAAATAGGATCACCGACATGTTAGCGCAGTGGTTAGAGTGCAATACTGCAGGCTACTTCTGCTGATCACCGGCTGCCAGGAGTTTGGCAGTTCGAACCTCACCAGGCTCAAGGTTGACTCAGCCTTCCGTCCTTCCGAGGTGGATAAAATGAGGAGCCAGATTGTTGGGGGCAAATAGGCTGACTCTGTACACCGCTGAGAGTGGGCTATGAAGCACTAAAGCGTCATATAAAGTCTAAGTGCTATTGCCCATCCATCCATCAGTCCATCCATCCATCCATGATGAGCAATGGTTAGAATGCAGCATTGCAGGCTAACTGCCGACTGCCACTTTGTTCCTGACCAGCTCAGGGTTGACTCAGCCTTCCATCCTTCCGAGGTGGGTCAAATGAGGGCCCAGATTGTCAGAGGCAATAGGGTGACTCTGTTCACCACTTAGAGAGGGCTGTAAATCACTGGGAAGCAGTATATAAGTCTAAATCTATATCGCGAATGTCTGATGACACATAGGGCACAACAAAAAGAAGTTGGCTACAGCCGGTGAGGATGGGTGGGAATTTCACTGGTAAGAATACAAGCATGAGAACCATGGAACACGTGGAACAAACTGAAGATCTGAACAACTGAGAAGAGGATGGGAAGACAGAGGCTTTCATCAGAAGGTCTGGCAAGTCATGATACCTGCAGGCCCCAATGCCAGGTGTAGTCACTTAAAAGAGGCATTAAGGAAGGATAATTGCAGGCTTAATTATAGTTGTGTTTCTCAACTTTGACAGCCCGAAGATGTGTGGACTTCAACTCCCAGAATTTCCCAGCTGTCAAGGTTGAGAAACACTGAATTATAGCAGGGGTCTCCAACCTTTGCAACTTTAAGTCTGAAGGACTTCAGCTCCCAGACTTCTCCAGCCAGCTTTGCTGAAGTCCTTCAGACTTAAAGTTGCAAAGGTTGGAGACCCCTAAATTATAGGATTAAAGGTTCCCCTCGCACATGTGTACTAGTGGCTCCTGACTCTAGGGGGCGGTGCTCATCTCCGTTTCAAAGCCAAAGAACCGGTGCTGTCCAAATACGTCTCCATGGTCACGTGGCCGGCATGACTCAATGCCAAAGGCGCATGGAAGGTTGTTCCTTTCCCACCAAAGGTGGTCCCTATTTTTCTACTTGCATTTTTACATGCTTTCAAACTGCTAGGTTGGCAGAAGCTGGGACAAGTCACGGGAGCTCCCTCCGTTACACAGGGATTCGAACCGCCCAACTGCCAAACTTCCTGATCGACAAGCTCAGCGTCTTAGCCACTGAGACACCTTATTTTTTTTAGGATTATGGGGTTAATGAGGCTCAATTCAACCAATTCACACGAATCCTCGGGAATAAGACAGGAAATCCTGCAAATTTCCAGAATTCCTTGCCAGACGAAAGTCCTGGGTCATGTGACCAGGAAGGGAGGGCTTAGTCTGGAGCAATCAGCGACATCTGAAGCCCCTGCCCCAATAGCCTCTTCTACAGTTGGTCCTTGACTTACAACAGTTTAGTGACTGTTGGAAATTACAACAGCACTGAAAAAAGTTACGCCGTTTTTTCGCACTTACAACCATCACAGTATCCCTGCGGCCATGTGATCAAAACTCAGGTGCTTTGGCAACTGACTCATATTTATGACTGCTGGAGTGTCTCGGAATCCCCTTTTGCAACCTGCTGACGAGCATCGCGAATGGGGAAAGCAGGTTCACGCAACTGTGTTGTAACCTAAGAACGGCAGGGCTTCACTTGCTAAACTCACTTGGCAACTGTCTTCTTTAGCAACAGAAATGTTTGGCTCAATTGGGTTGGTAAGTCAAGGACTTCCTGGGAGAATTCCTTTTCTTTCTTTCTCTCTCTTTCTCTTCTTTTCTCCCGCTTTCTCTCACTCTCTCTCCTTTTCCTCCCTCTCTTCTCTTTTTCTTCCTCTCTTTTTCTCCCCCCCTCTCTCCCTTCTCCCTCTTTTTCTGTCTCCTCTCTCCCTCTCTCTTTCTCCCTCTTTTCTTTCGCTTTTTCTCCCACTCTTTCCCCCCTTTCCCTCTTTCTCTCCCTCTCTCTTCCTCTCTTCTCTCTCCCTCTCTTCTCCCTCTTTCTCTCTTTTTCTCCCTCTCTTCCTCTCTCTCTCTCTTTTTCTTCCTCTCTTCTTCTACCCCTCCCTCTCTCTTCGCTCTCTCCCTTTCTCTTCCTCTTTCCCCCCTCCCTCTCCCTCTCTCTCTCTTTTTCTCCCTCCCTCCCTTTCTCTCTTCTCTCTCTTTTTCCCCTCTCTTCCTCTCTCTCTCTTTCTCTCTCCCTCTCTTTTTCTTCCTCTCTTCTTCTACCCCTCTCTTTCTCTTCGCTCTCTCCCTTTCTCTTCCTCTTTCCCCCCTCCCTCTCTCTCTCTTTTTCTCCCTCCCTCCCTTTCTCTCTTCTCTCTCTTTTTTCCCTCTCTTCTCTCTCTTTTTCTCCCTCTCTTCCTCTCTCTCTCTTTCTCTCTCCCTCTCTTTTTCTTCCTCTCTTCTTCTACCCCTCTCTCTCTCTTCGCTCTCTCCCTTTCTCTTCCTCTTTCCCCTCTCCCTCTCCCTCTCTCTCTTTTTCTCCCTCCCTCCCTTTCTCTCTTCTCTCTTTTTTCCCTCTGTTCTCTCTCTTTTTCTCCCTCTCTTCCTCTCTCTCTTTCTCTCTCCCTCTCTTTTTCTTCCTCTCTTCTTCTACCCCCCTCTCTCTCTTCGCTCTCTCCCTTTCTCTTCCTCTTTCCCCCCTCCCTCTCCCTTTCTCTCTCTTTTTCTTCCTCCCTCCCTTTCTCTCTTCTCTCTCTCTTTTTCTCCCTCTCTCTTCTCTCTCTCTTTTTCCCTCTTTCTCTTTCTTTTCTCCCCGCTCCTCTTTCCTGCTCCTACCCAGATCTGAACCATTTTTGATGTCGGAATGATGTCTTTCGTAGGTTTCTCCTGCCCTTCTCAACTCTAAACCTGACCTCCTTTCTGGTTTTGAAGAGTGACTGTCCACATCTGCTGACAGATAACATGAAGGTCTTTTACCTAACGGATTCCTAGCACTTTCTTTGGCACTGGAGAGGGGCCAATGGAGGAGCATTTTTTATCAGCGGGCCTGTGAAGGTGTTGGTGCCACAGGAGCTATCTGAGAAAGTTGGTGCTAACTTCCCAGAACTGATGGGGAAGAGTAACAGATACTGAAACAGAGAAGAAGAAAAACTTGCCCTCCCTCTGCCTCAGCCTGTTGAAAGCTGATTAGCTTTTTTCAGACTGGCTCCTCGGAAAAAAAAGATCTTATTTTCCACGAAATGCCAAACTGCGCTCGATTGTTTCTTTTCTGGTATCAGAGCTTGCAGTACATAAGGATGCAATCCCTTGGAAACAAAGCAAGCCGAAAGCATCGGATTTCCAATGTGCAGCATGGCCTTGGCGCATGGGCCGATTTTAATTTTTTTTAAAAAAAAAAGACCGTGGGAGTCGTGTGTAAGCCTCTGTTGCTGTCACCCTGGCGCCTGCAACCTGGGTCAGCTGGTGGTTGGGTTCAGAAAAAAAAATGCTGGCTTGTGGAAGATGGCTAAAGGCAGGCTTATGAATGGAAAATGCTCAAGGAATGCTCAGGTTTTCCAAAAGGAAAGGGAAGCAGAGTGCAGAGGCTGCTCTATTGATCGGCCCATCCTATGCACTACACATTTATTTATTTTTATTTATATCCAGCCTTTATTATTTTTTACAAATAACCAGTGGTGGGTTTCTGCAGGCTCGCACCTACTCGCGAGAGCCGGTTGGTGAAATTTAGAGAACCGGTGAGAGGGGGTTCCACCTGGAAGTAAATCTGGAAGTAAATCTGGCCCGCCGCTGCCAGTGACCCAACGGGAAGGAAAGGAAAGGAAAGGAAGGAAGAAAAGAAAGAAAGAAAGAAAGAAAGAAAGAAAGAAAGAAAGAAAGAAAGAAAGAAAGAAAGAAAGAAAGAGAATTTATCATCACAATTGAGTCCAAAATTTTGGTTGCTAAGCAAGAGCGTTGTTAAATAAGTTTCACCACATTTTAAAAGGTGGCCACTCCCACCCTGTCACATGACTGCCAAGCCACACTCACAAAATAGGCCACACCTACAGAGTAGGGTTCTAAAAAATTTGAAACCCACCACTGCAAATAACTCAAGGTGGGGAAAAAATTGCCAACACACTTTGCACACTATTTTCCCAACAATCACCCTGGGAGGGAGGGGTTTACTGGCTCAAGGTCAGCCAGCCAGCTTTTATGCCTAAAACTAGAACTCACTGTCTCCTGGTCATTGGCCCAAAGCCATCCAGGTGGCTTTCATGCTGCAAAGGAGACTAGAACTCACTGTCTCCTGGTGACTGGCCCAAAGCTACCCAGCCTGCTTTCATGCCTTAAGCAGAACTAGATAACAGATGAACAGAGTTGGAAGGGACCTTGCAGGCAGTGGCGTAGCGTGGGGGGTGCAGGGGGTGCGGGCCGCACCGGGCGCAACATCTGGGGGGGCGCGCTCGCACTCGCAGCTCCCCGTCGCTTCGGGAAAGGGGATCGAGTAAGGCAGGAACAGCGGCAGCCGGGGAATGTGGCCACCGCCGCGGGGACCGGAGAAGCGTCGCCCGAAGCAAGAGCGGCTGCAAGAGGAGGTGTTTTCTCCCCGTCGCCCCGTCTTCTTCCTTGGGGAAAGGATCTTAGGGGATTTTTCATATTTTTATTAGTATTATTTCTCGGGCGGGGGAGGGGGGATCCGGAATCCAGGAAACCGGGAGGGGGCGGGAAATCGCAGGGAAAAGGAAGAGAGCTCGGCGGGCGGAAGGTGGGGAGAGCTCGCGCGTTCCAGCTGATTCAGCAGCGGTCTTGTGAATGCGCGGAGATGTAGCTGACAGGGCGGGAGAGGCGTCCCGCTCTCCGGATCGAAGGGAGGCCAGCTCTTTCGGGTACCTGCCGGCTGCGGCTGCCTCCCCTACCCCGCTGCCGTCGGATCTTCCTGCACCCCTCCTCTCCCCCCTTCCCGTTTCTCGCTTCCCCGCCGCTCCGCATGCTGCGCCCTCCCCGTCCTCGATGCCGCTGCTTCCCGGGGGGGGGGGGCTAGAAAGGCACCGAGAAGGATGAGCGAAGGGGTTGCCTCGCCGCCGGGTGCCACAGCCGCTGCCGAGGAGGGGGCGGCAGCGGGCGGGGGCCCTGCGGCGGGCAATGGAGTGGAAGAGACTCGAGTGCTAAAATCCAGGGGTTAGGGGGCGCAAATTACTTGCCTTGCCCCGGGTGCTGACAACCCACGCTACGCCACTGCTTGCAGGTCATCTAGTCCAACCCCCTGCCCAAGCAGGAGACCCTACAACTGCCTCTACCTAGGATTGAACTCACAACCTCCTGATTGGGAAGCGAGAGCTCTACCTCTAGGCCACAACTCACTATCTCCTGTTTTCCATACCTTAACCACTTTTAATTCCCCACCCCACCCCACCCCCAAGGGCTGGTATCTATTGACGATGACCAAAATGCAAACACACACACACACCTGATTTTTCTTCCTAATTTTGGCCCGTGCAATTCACGATTGTCGGTGCAATGAAAAAAAGCTTGCTAAAAGCTGGCATTCTCTTTCTCTCTCTCTCTCTCTCTCTCTCTCTCTCTCTCTCTCTCTCTCTCTCTCTGAAAGGGTTTTTTTACACATACAAAAACAAACAAAACATATAGACTTATAACATCCTCATCAGTTATGTCTAGCATGCCGTTCAGTTACAAGATTTTTGTGCTTCAATAGTTCAATTGCATATACAGTCGCTAAATATCGATCCAATATAAACAAATACATCCCTATCCTTATGCATCGTATATTCAGTTACAGTTAATATTCCTTCATTTTAAACATAGCTGATGTAGCTATGTTACTATTTTAACTGGGTTTTTAAATCATGCTTTTAGCACGGGCTAACCTTATTTAATACCAGTTTTAATTTTTGGATTGTTGTATTTTTATATTTTATCATTCCTGTGCACCGCCCCGAGTCCCATGTTCGGGAGAGGGGGCGGTATATAAAACTAATAAATAAAATAAAATAAATAAATAATAAACAGGAGTTATTCCCTTACATCCTTCATTGTCCACTTAATAACAATATAACGTTACGTAATCACCTATCACATTCTATTGATTTTACAATACAAATGCACAGGAGGTTTCCATCAGTTTATAATTATACAATTATACTTTCTGTACATACTATCACAAATCATGGGTTTTTTACCAAAGAGGATCTCTCTCTCTCTCTCTTTTAACTCAGGGGTCCCCAACCTTTGCAACTTTAAGTCTGAAGGACTTCAGCTCCTAGAATTCTCCAGCCAGAATTCTGGGAGTTGAACTCCACAAGTCTTAAAGTTGCCAAGTTTGAAGACCTCTGACACTGCATTGCAATTTCACAGTATTTCAAAGTATTTTAATTGCAAAGTATTTTCACTGACAGCTACACACAAGCATGCACAAATGGAGGATTTAAGCCTTTCCCATGTCCCAAACTTTTAGGAGATTATTCCTAATACTAGAAATATCCAATTTTGGCAACTCTTAAAGCTTGCGGACTCCAACTCCCAGAATTCCCTAGCCAGCCACAGGGAATTCTGGGAGTTGAAGTCCCCAAGTCTTAAAGTTGCCAAGTTTGAAGACCTCGGACTTAATTGCAATGGTGCGTTGCAATTTCATAGTATTTCAAAGTATTTTCATTGCAAAGTATTTTTTATTATATATTGTGTATATTTCGCGATACCCAAGCATGCACAAATCGAGGGTTTAAGCCTTTGCCATGCCCCAAATTTTTAGGCGTTTATTCCTACTAGTAGAAATGCCCGACTTTGGCAACTCTTTTAAAAGCTTGTGTACTCCAACTCCCAGAATTCCCCAGCCAGCCAGCCAGACTGCCACGGGGAATTCTGGGAATTGAAGTCCCCAAGTCTTCAGGCTTGCCAAGCTGGGACATTTCTGCAGGATGCATTTTGCACCCTTTTGCAAACCAGCTGGAAATAAATCCTACTTTTCAATCCCAAGGGCTGCTTTTGCGCGCGCACACACACACAAATCGGCGTGCGCGGGATGCCAAGGGAGGGCGCCCGCTTGGAGAAGGGCAGGCGCGCCGGCCGAGCCAAACAGACGGTGCCAAGCGCAGCGCCGGCTGCCCGGCCGAAGCTCTCGCTTGCAACGGCGGGAGAACAGGCAGGCTGCTCCCGAGCGCCGCCTTACCTTTGAGGGAAGGGGAACCGAATCCAGAAAAACCCCGCGGACGCTCGGCTGGAGACGAAACCCGGAGTCGCCGGCAACCCGCTCGCCCTCCAGACGCTGCGCGGCTTCTGCCCGCCGCCGCCGCCGCTTAAATATACGAGCATGGCGAGGTAGGCAAAGAGGGAGGCTGGAGGGGCGGGGCTTCCGGCCCCGAGGGGCGGGGTTAGGCAAATCTCCCAGTCGCGTGAGTCAGCGTTTTTCCCTCCCGCTGGCCGGCTCGGTTTTTATGAATGGAGGGGGAAAGCCGCGGCGGCAGCCGGTGGGAGAACTGCTGGGGTCCCCGGGCGGCGTTTTAGACAAGGAAGAGAAGAAAGGAAGGGAAGAGAAAGAATGGAATGGAATGTGGAAGAATAGAATGGAAGGGAAGGGAAGATAGAATGGAATGGAATGGAATAAAATAGAGAAAGGGAAGAGAAGATAGAACAGAATAGAACAGAATAGAAGAAAGGAGGAATAGAAGAAAGGAAGAGAAGATAGAATAGAATAAGAGTAGGAATGGAATGGAATGAATAGAATAGAATAGAATAGAGAAAGGGAAGAAAAGAGAATAGAATAGAATAGAGAAAGGGAAGAGAAGTTAGAACAATAGAACAGAATAGAAGAAAGGAAGAGAAAAGAATAGAGGAATAGAAGAAAGGAAGGGAAGAGAAGATAGAATAGAATAGAATAGAATAGAGAAAGGGAAGAGAAGATAGAACAGAATAGAAGAAAGGAAGAGAAAAGAATAGAGGAATAGAAGAAAGGAAGGGAAGAGAAAGAATAGAATAGAATAAGAGTAGGAATGGAATAGAATAGAATAGAATAGAGAAAGGGAAGAAAAGAGAATAGAATAGAATAGAATAGAGAAAGGGGAGAGAAGTTAGAACAATAGAACAGAATAGAAGAAAGGAAGAGAAAAGAATAGAGGAATAGAAGAAAGGAAGGGAAGAGAAGATAGAATAGAATAGAATAGAGAAAGGGAAGAGAAGATAGAATAGAATAGAAGAAAGGAAGGGAAGAGAATAGAATAGAATAGAATAGAAGAAAGGAAGAGAAGAGAATAGAGGAATAGAAGAAAGGAAGGGAAGATGGAATGAAATAAAATAGAACAGAATAGAATAGAATAATAGAGTTGGAAGGGACCTTGGAGGTCTTCCAGTCCAACCCCCTGCTTAGGAAACCCCACACCACTTCAGACAAATGGTTGTCCAATCTCTTCTTTAAAAACTTCCAGCGTTAGAGAATTCACAGCTTCTGGAGGCAATACTGCAATCCAGTTCTTGGTCACCACACTACAGAAAAGATGAGACTAAAACATATGAAGAGCAGCCGCAGGAATGGCGTTCGGCTAGTCTAGAGAAACGAAGGACTAGGGGAGACATGATAGCAGAATTCCGGTATTTGAGGGGCTGCCACAAAGAAGAGGGAATCAAGCTATTCTCCAAAGCGCCAGAGGGCAGGACAAGATACAATAACCAAAGAGAGAAGCAACTTGGAATTAAGGAGGAACTTCCTAACAGCGAGGACAATTGGCCAGTGGAACAGCTTGCCTTGTGGGTGGTCCATCACTGTTGGCTTTTAGTATTTAGTATTTAGTATTTATTCAATTTATACCCCGCCCTTCTCCAAGCGGACCCAGGGCGGCGCACAGGAAAATTAAAATACATACAAAACATCATATAAAATTTTAAAAACTAATTCAATGGATCCTGTGCTAAAACCAGATTAAAATCCCCAAATTTAAAAACTATCTAAAAGTCAGTTTAGGGAGCACTAGGCCAGCTAGATGGAACAAATGTGTCTTTAGACACTTGCGGAAGAGGCGGAGGTCAGAGATGGTGCGAAGTTCAGGGGGTAAGTCGTTCCAAAGGGCTGGACCTGCCACAGAGAAGGCTCTTCCCCTGGGTGTCGCCAGTCGGCATTGTCCGACCGACGGCACCCTGAGGAGGCCCTCTCTGTGGGAGCATATTGGTCTAAGGGATGTATGGGGCATGTATCTTTTAAGAAGAAACTGGACGGTCACTTATCTGAAATATTATATGTTCTCCTGCTTGAGCAAGGGGCTGGACTAGAAGACCTCGAAGGTCCCTTTCAGCTCTATTCTATTCTGATTCTGAACTGGAAGCTGCAAAACTTTCCGAGTGGGTGTTTGGGAATTGTAGTTTCCAGCCTGGGGGCAGAAGCCACGTCCTGCGTGGTTTGCCAACCCTGGAATGCCGAGGGAAATCTGCACCCCTCCTGAGGCTCTCCTGTTAGGGAGAAGGCTTTGGACCGGAGCCACAATATGGAGGGTGACTCAGCGGACCGACCGGCCAGCCAGGGAGGATCAGAGGGGGGGTATAATCACCCGGTTTCTGGTCACTCCGAGGTCACGATTAGACCACATGCTTGGGAACCATATGACCCTCCTGCCCCTCCTCTTCCCTTCTTTTCTTTGGCTCCTCTTCATCCCTTTCTTTCTTGTTCTCTTCCTTCTCTCTTTCTTTCTCAGTCTCTTGTTTCTCCTCCTCCCCCTCTCCTCTTCCTCCCTCCTCTTTCTCTTTTTATTCTCTTAATTTTCCCCTTCCTCTCTCCTTCCTTTTTCCTTTTTTTCTCCATCTCCTCTTCTTTTCCCCCTTTCTTTCTCCTTCCCTCTTCTCCTCTTCCTCTCCCTCTCCCCTCCTCCTTTTCCTCTCCTCCTCCCTTCTCTTCCTCTTCACTTCCTTCTCCTTTCCTTTCTCCTATCCTTCTCCTCTTCCTTTTCTGCTTTCAAGCTTTTCCCTTCCTCTCTTCTTCCTTTTCTTTTCCTCCCCCTTCGGTTCTCTTCCCCTTCTTCTTCCTCATCTACTTTCCCTTTCTCTTCTTTCCCTACAACTCTAGGATTTGGGGCATATATATTACAACCCAGCGCTGTCTTCAATTTGTGCCAAATAAATAAATAAATGTAAATTATAAAAATTCTCTTTGTACCTTTAAACGTCACTGCATGGACGTTTCCATGCCATTTTGGTAACCATGTCATTTCCATGTATTTCTTGGTTTAATGCTACCCTCTCCCAAGCCTCTTGAGTCTGGCACAACTTTTTTCACGTCTGTTGGAAGACATGTCCATCTGGATTTATTTATTTATTTGTTTGTTTGTTTACTTATTTATTTATTTATTTTAATGAGGCGGGATGGCACAGTAGTTAGAGTGCAGTACTGCAGGCTACTTCTGCTGTCAGCCAGCTGTCTGCCGTTTGGTTGACTTTGCCTTCCGTCCTTAGTAAAGCCACACCTAGAGTCCTGCATCCAGTTTTGGTCACCACACTATAAAAAAGATGTGGAGACTCTTAGAAAGGGTGCAGAAAAGAGCAACCAGGATGATGAGGGGGCTGGAGGCTAAAACATACGATGAACGGTTGCAGGAACTGGGCATGGCTGGTCTAGGGAAGAGAAGGACCAGGGGAGACAGGAGAGCAGCCTTCCAATATTTGAGGGGCTGCCACAGAGAGGAGGGGGGTCAAACTATCTTCCAAAGCACCCAAAGACCAGACAAGGAATCATGGATGGAAACTGACCAAGGAGAGATTCAACCTGGAAATGAGGAGGCATTTCCTAACAGTGAGAACAATTAATCAGTGGAACAGAAGTTGCCTTCAGAAGTTGTGGGAGCTTCATCCCTGGAGGCTTTCAAGAAGAGATTGGACTGCCATCAGTCAGAAATGGTGTAGGGTCTCCTCCTTGTGCAGGGGGTTGGACTAGATGACCTACAAGGTCCCTTCCAACTCTGTTAATCTGCAAAACTTTTGCAGATTAAGCCCAGGAGGTCTTCTGCTGGGCAGAATGAAAAAAAGAAGCCGCAAACTTTAAATAAACAGTAATGAGGTTCATATACTTTGGCAAGTGAATATTACCAAAGATTCTACTGGGAAAAGAGGTTCCAGGAGATATTTAAGTTCCAAGGTATGCCGAGTTCGAAAAGTTAAATCAACAACAGTATGAATTGGGCTCAGAAGCAAACAGTAACAGGAGTTGCATGTTATTGTTACATCGTGATTGTATAATTTTGAAATTGATCGCCACAAATAAATGAGAAGGATCCACTGTCTCCCCCAAAACTTAGGAGGGTCAGTTGGAGGAAGTCTCCCCGATGCAAGCTAATAGAGGAAGTATAATTCTTCGTCTCTGGTGAACTGATGACATTATCTAGTTGGGTAATGAAACATCCATTAGAAAACCACCAAGCTCAGAGAGCATCAAGGACTCCTCATTTCAATCCTTAGCTACAGACATTCCCCTTTATGGATGGAAGGAGAGAAGCAACCTGGAATGGAGGAGAAACTTCCTAACAGTGGACGACAATTGACTCGTAGAACTGCTTGCCTTCAGACATTTTGGGTGCTTCTTCTTCTTCTTCATCATCATCATCATCATCATCATCATCATCATCAAGGTTGATACCTAGGATGCTGGCAGCAAACCGTATCAACCATTAGCACCAGTCAATAGTATTTGCAATGCATTTTTAAATGTTCAATTGGCTGAGTTTCATGTTTCATGAATAAAGTAAATAATCATCATCTTTACTGTCAGTGTACTAAAATTACAATGAAATTGGTTTTCACTGGTGCAAAATTATAACAGAAACAAAAAGAGAGAGAAAAGAAAAAAGAAAAAAGAAAAAAACTAGCCTGTGCATGGAGTGATTGCGGTTGAAGTTAAAAGTCTCACAGCCCATGGATAGAAGCTACCTTTAAACCTGTTTGTTCGGCTGGCTATATTTTGATATCTCCTGCCTGATGGTAGAAGGGCAAAGAGACACTGACCAGGGTGTGAACCATCATTCATTCCTGGGAGTTTTTGAGAAGAGACTGGACAGCCACTTGTCTGAAATGGTGTGGGTTCTCCTGCTTGAGTAGGGGGCTGGACTAGAAGACCTCCAAGGTCCCTTCCAGCTCTATTCTGATTCTTTCTTGGCCTCTGTCTTTTTTCCCCACCTCTTTGGCATCTCTCTCCATCTCTCTACCTTCCATAAGCCTTCCCCCATTTCTCTTTCTGGAATAAAGCATATCACCTTTAATATTTTATTTAGTGCCTCCCTGCCAGCTATGCCTTGATTTCGTGCATGGGCCCCTTGTATTTCTTTCGTTCAAAAGCAGATCTGGATGAGATACAGATAAAACTAGGTTGAAATTCTCAGGAGTTTTAGTCCCTTTCTAAATGGCCTATCGACTTTACAATCAGAATTGAGACCAAGATTGCAGTTGCTCAATGAGACTGCTGTTAAGTGAATCTTGCCCTATTTTATGACCTTTCTTGGCACCGTTGTTAAGTGAATCCCTGCGGGTGTTAGGTTAGGCACACGGTTGTTAAGTGAACCTGGCTTCCCCTTTCTCAGAAGGTCACAAAAAGTGATCACATCACCCCGGGATGACTGCAACCGTCATAAATACGAGCCAGTTGCCCAACATGTGAATTTTGGTGGACGGATGCTGCAACGGTCGTAAGTGTGAAAAACGGTCATAAGTCCCATTTTTCAGCGTGGTCGCCACTTCCAACGGTCACTAAATGAAAGGATGTCAATTTAAGGGCTAGCTGTACTTGGAGGACTTTCCTCCATTCAGGACAGCCTGCAAATTCTTTCTGTGAAATTCAGAGTGAAATTGAAAGGTTAAAACCAGTCATTTCATGACTTAGCACCTTCCCCTGATTTCAATGCTCTTTACACAGGGCTAGAATTTCAATACTGCCCCAAAGCTATTTGCAATAACATAAAAACACAACCCTCTTTCCAGTTCTTCTGACTCTTCTCTGAAAGATTCACTTCCAGTACGAAAATAAAATTAAAACCTGTTGTGGCCCAGCCGGTTCCGGATGAGCTGCTAGAGGAGTCTATGAGTCTGCTCTGGAGGAGGAGGAGGGCGACCTTGAGAGAGCAGAGAGCCCGGCTGGTCATCAGGAGGCACCTGGGGGTTGGAGTAGTGGGGAGGATCAAGGCCAGTTTGTCCCTGATGCTAGAGTGAGAAGGGCTGAGAAGAGGAGGCTTCAATGGCATCAGAAGCTAACTCGGAGGAGTTGAATTAGTCCCAGCTGCCTAATGACTGGCCACTCCCAAGAGGGTTGAAAAGGAAGTCTTTGCTAAGGAAGTCCTTGCAGAGAACAACGTTGGATTTCTAGGTTCGTGTTTATTCGTGTTGATTTTCAGGTTCGTGTTTAGTCGAGATAGGAGGCTTCGTATCTGTTCAGAGTCATTCAGGCAAGCAGCCAAGAGAGTTAGTGGCAGACAGCCAGTCTTGTGTTAATCGGAGTAAGGGGGGTCAGAACAGAAACCTATCCTTGACATCTGGGATTTAATCAAACAGGAAATCTTCTGTTTTGCTAAGATGCTGAGCTTGTCAATCCGAAAGGTCAGCAGTTCGGTGGTTCGAATCAGAGGTGGGCATTCCGCAGGTTCTGACCAGTTCTGGAGAACCGGTAGCGGAAATTTAGAGTAGTTTGCAGAGAACCTGTAAATACCACTTGTGGCTGGCCTCGCCCTTATCTATTCTCTGCCTCCCGAGTCCCAGTTGATGGGAAGGGAATGGAGATTTTGCAGTATCCTTTCCCTGCCACGTCCACCAAGCCACACCCACAGAACCAGTAGTAAAAAAATTGAATCTCACCACTGGTTCGAATCCCTAGCACCGTGTAATGGAGTGAGCTCCTGTGACTTGTCCCAGCTTCTGTCAACCTAGCAAGTAGAAAATGCAAGTAGAAAAAATAAGGACCACCTTTGGTGGGAAGGGAACAGCGTTCTGTGCTCCTTTGATGTTAAGTCATACCGGCAACATGACCATGGAAACGTCTTCAGACAGCGCTGGCTCTTTGGCTTTGAAACGCCCCCTAGAGTTGGGAACGACTAGCACATATGTGTGAGGGGAACCTTTACCTTTACCTAATCCAATGACAGAGGGATGACTGACTGCTTTCAACTCAGGTGTTGATTCCTACCAATGGATTTTCTCCATAGTGATCTACCCCTAACCTCTTTCAGATCATCAAATGATGTCCTCTTCATCACCAAAGCAACGGAGTCCACCCACCTTCTCCAGGTCATCCTCTTCTTTGGTTTCCTTCCATTTCCCCCCCAAGCATTATGGACTTCTCAAGGAAGATGGGTGTTTGCGTTGACCGACTGGTGGTGAGCCACAACTGATGATGCGTTGTCACTTAATGACCAGATAGTAAACTCTTGTAAGTGGAAAACTACCCGCATTCCAGAGTTAAGGAGGTTTTGTGTCCCACTGAAATGATCTATTTGAGAAACTCTTGTTTGTTCAATTGCGTATTGTCCAACCTGTTCTTGGCCAGTGAGCTGAGCATGTCCCAGCAAGGTCATCTTTCTAGGGCAGCCCAGTTGAACTCGAGGCCTTCCAGATTAATGGGATTAGGGCTCCTGGGATTATAAATTGTGTTTAGGCCTTCTGGAGAACATCAAAAGCCGCCAAGGATCTTCTCAGGCAACTGGATTATTATGAATGCCACAATCCACTTCAGTCTGATGTCTTTTGTGTTCCGTTCCATAGGGTTTGGCCTCAGGCTAGTGTTGGAGATGCATCTGCATTGGACAAGTGCTTTGGACATGGTTCATACGTCATGCTAACACATGAAAGGAACATACGTCTTCTTTTTGATCAGATATAACCTATAAAGGAACACATGAAAGGAACATACGTCTTCCTTTTGATCAGATATAAGCTAGCAGTTACAGTGCCATTGTTGATATGACAAGATCCACTTTGGGGTGCATTAACCCCCCTGCTGAAACAAGAGACCCTATACCAGTGATGGCGAACCTTTTCAGCACCGAGTGCCCAAACCAGAACATGCATGCATGCCTGTGCGCTGCAGCACCAGAAACCCAAAGACCAGCTGACCACCATGCGCATGTCTGTTTATTGGCTGTTTTCCGGGGTCATTTCCAGGCTGTTTTTAGCCTGAAAATGACCCCCAAAACAGCCAGAAAAACGTCCTGGTTCTGGCATTCCAGCACCCACGAAGACCAGCGGGACATGTGCACACCAGAAACCAGAAGAGCAGCTGACGATGGCCCGTGTGCCCATAGAGCGGGCTCTGCGTGCCAGCTCTGGCACATCTGCCATAGGTTCGCCATCAGAGCCCTATACCATTCCAGACCAGTGGCTGTCCAATCTCTTCTTCAAAGCCGCGATGGAGCACTCACAACTTCTGAAGGCCAGCCCTTCCATGGGCAGCCCCTCAAATATCGGAAGGCTGCTGTCGTGTCACCCCAGGCTCTTCTTTTCATTAAAGTAGACATCCCCCTTTCCTTCCTGCAACCATTCTTTCTATGTTTTAGCCCTCAACTCCTTCATCATCTCTGTTGTTCTTTTCTGCACTCTTTCTAGAGTCTCCACCTCGTTTTTATAATATGGTGACCAAAGCAACCAAACAAAAAAGATATTGAGACTCTTTTTTTTTAATCTCTTGAGATTCTATTATCCATATAATAAATAAAAGTGTAACAAGAGTTTGTTCAAAACCGCTAATCTCCGAAGGTACTGCACCGATCGCTTCCAAATTTTCACACAACGTTCCTTTCAAGTATGGCACCAGTGAGATAGATAGATAGATAGATAGATAGATAGATAGATAGATAGATAGATAGATAGATAGATAGATAGATAGATAGATAGATAGATAGATAGATAGATAGATAGAGTAGCTGTCACACCTGTGCCAGGTACACGCAAGGGAAATGTAAAAAATTGTAAAAAAGGTAGGTAGATGGATACATTGAGAGCAGTGGGCCACAGGTATTATGTCATCCTTTATGACATAAAATTGTCCATAAGATTCAAGGAGAAATACAGTAGGTAGGTAGGCAGCTATAGGGATAGAGAGAGGGAGGGAGAAATACAGTAGGTAGGTAAGTAGGTAGGTAGAGGGATAGAGAGAGGGAGAAATACAGTAGGTAGGTAAGTAAGTAGGTAGGTAGAGGGATAGAGAGAGAGGGCAAGGGAGAAATACAGTAGGTAGGTAAGTAGGTAGATAGAGGGATAAAGAGAGAGGGCGAGGGAGAAATACGGTAGGTAGGTAGGTAGGTAGGTAGGTAGGTAGGTAGGTAGGTAGGTAGAGGGAGAGAGGGAGAAATACAGTAGGTAGGTAGGTAGAGGGAGAGGGAGAAATACAGTAGGTAGGTAGGTAGAGGGAGAGAGGGAGAAATACAGTAGGTAGGTAGGTTGGGGGTTATACGGTGGTTGTGTGTACGTGTTTGTGTGTGCAGGTGTAGATCCACACACAAATTGGTTGGCCAGTTAACCAGACTGGGCCACAGCAACAGGTGGCCGGGAACGGCTAGTTATATAATAATATATTATTAGTAACATATTATTATATAATGGTTCTGTGTTTATAGGATTCTATGGCGATACATCATCGTGGAGACTATCTTGCGTGGTTGCTAACAATCCCCCCCAAAATAAGCTGAGGAGACATCATCTATCTATCAGTCAAAATCAGATGAGGTTGTTCTGACAAGTTTCCCAAACCCAGACTTTTGTCTGCCTTCTTTTGACATCTGGCAGTGGATGAGGGGTTGCCCAAAGCCTGCAGCTCCTTTGTTCTACTTGGCATCCTGGTATTTGTTGATGTTTGGACTTTGTGTTGCTCATGTCAATTCTGGAAGTCATCCAGGGTGATTTCTCCCGTCCGTCTAATCTCATCTACAGGTCTGTCCAAACCGAAGTTTAAATATTGACTCTGGTGTATTTACAGACATTTGAGGAAAAAAAACCACAACTGGAAGTCCAAGCCAAGGTCAGCTCTTCCAAGTATTTCGGCTGCTCCTGAAGTCATGGGGTGTGGACGTGATGGCCTGGAAAGTTCAGAGGCCACTCCCATGCTGAAGTTAACCATTCATCCGCTTCGGTGGTGACCTCATATGGAGAAAGTAGGCTTGGCCTCTGTTGCACACTTCAGCCTGGGGATAGGTAGAGTTTCACAACTCTGAGACAGGGAGGGAGGCCCCTAAGACGTTGCTTCAGGGGTGCAATCCAGCAGGTTCTGACAGGTTCTGGAGAACCGGTGGCAGAAATTTTGAGTAGTTCTGAGAACCGGTAGCGGAAATTTTGAGTAGTTCAGAGAACCAGAAGTGGAAATTTTGAGTAGTTTGGAGAACCAGTAGCAGAAATTTTGAGTAGTTTGGAGAACCGGTAGCAGAAATTTTGAGTAGTTCAGAGAACAAGAAGTGGAAATTTTGAGTAGTTCAGAGAACCGGTAGCAGAAATTTTAAGTAGTTTGGAGAACCGGTAGCGGAAATTTTGAGTAGTTCAGAGAACCAGAAGTGGAAATTTTGAGTAGTTCAGAGAACCAGAAGTGGAAATTTTGAGTAGTTTGGAGAACCGGTAGCAGGAATTTTAAGTAGTTTGGAGAACCGGTAGCGGAAATTTTGAGTAGTACGGAGAACCGGTAGCGGAAATTTTGAGTAGTTCGGAGAACCGGTAGCGGAAATTTTGAGTAGTTCTGAGAACTGGTAGCAGAAATTTTGAGTAGTTCTGAGAACTGGTAGAGGAAATTTTGAGTAGTTCTGAGAACCGGTAGCGGAAATTTTGAGTAGTTCAGAGAACAAGAAGTGGAAATTTTGAGTAGTTCAGAGAACCGGTAGCAGAAATTTTAAGTAGTTTGGAGAACCGGTAGCGGAAATTTTGAGTAGTTCAGAGAACCAGAAGTGTAAATTTTGAGTAGTTCAGAGAACCGGTGGCAGGAATTTTGAGTAGTTTGGAGAACCGGTAGCAGAAATTTTAAGTAGTTTGGAGAACCGGTAGCGGAAATTTTGAGTAGTACAGAGAATCGGTAGCGGAAATTTTGAGTAGTTCGGAGAACCGGTAGCGGAAATTTTGAGTAGTTCAGAGAACCGGTAGCGGAAATTTTGAGTAGTTCGGAGAACCGGTAGCGGAAATTTTGAGTAATTTGGAGAACCGGTAGCAGAGATTTTGAGTAGTTCTGGAAGGTCGGAAACGGGCTGTTTCTGGCCTCCAGAGGGCTTGCAGAGCCTTCCGAGTGATGGGCTGGGCTAGTTTGAATATCTTCTGGGTTGGTTCTATCATTTCTCCATCTTGTCAAAGCTCAATCTTGACTCGTTCAGTAGAGTTGCAAGGAAACAACATGCCGAGATCCTAAGCACGTAAGGTTTGTGTGTGAACCTATAAAATTAGGGAAATATGGGTCCTGCAAACCCTGGGTCTAACCCCCGTGCCCTGGGAAAGTCTTTTCCATTCATCACCTCTGGAGTGCTGGGAAGCCAATGAGAGAAGGCCTGAAGGATTTTTGGCAGCAGGGGTGCCTCCAGCAGAGAAGGGAAGTAGTTTCACCCTTCCGGAAGCTCCAAGAAAGCGCCCCCCTCCGGCCGTGGTGCAGGAGGCCACCATGGCCACGCCCACCTAGCAACCAGCCTACCATGGCCACGCCCACCTAGCAACCAGCCAGAGAACCCCTTGCTGAAATGTTTGAGGTCCACCCATGCCCAGGACCAACCCTTGGGAAGTCGATCGCAAGACCAAGAATGGGCTGCCCTTTGCCAACCGTTGTGCATTCATATCTCCACCTAGGAGGACATGCCTGTTCCGCTGTCATTATCCTGAGAAGATTTATTGCCAGAGAAAGAGCTCGGCAGAGAGACAGGCTGTCTGGCCCATGCTTCTAATCGACGAGATCTCTGGCGCTCTACCCCGATTCCCCCACTGGGTTTAATTTGAGCTTTCCGTGGTTTCCAATGTTCGCCCTATTCTGTACAATGCCTCCAGCTGTCTCCATTCAGAGCGCGCACAAAAGTTTCCGCCACTCCTTTCGGGCTGAAAAGAGGCAACGCCCCTTGATATTTTAGATAATTGTCCAGGCACTTGAATAATCACACCCCAGCTCTTTTTTTGAGGAGAGAGATAGATGGAAGAAAGAAAGAAAGAAAGAAAGAAAGAAAGAAAGAAAGAAAGAAAGAAAGAAAGAAAGAAAGAAAGAAAGAAGAAAGAAAGAAAGAAAGAAAGAAAGAAAGAAAGAAAGAAAGAAAGAAAGAAAGAAAGAAAGAAAGAAAAAGGAAAGAAAGAAAGAGGGAGGGAGGGAAGGAAAAAAGAGAAAAGGAAGAAAGAAAATAGAAAGAATAAAAGGAAGGAAAGAAAGAAAGAAAAAGGAAAGAAAGAAAGGACAGAAAGAGGGAGGGAAGGAAGGAAAAAGGAGAGAAGGAAGGAAATAGAAAGAATAAGAGGAAGGAAGGAAGGAAAGAAAGAAGGAAAGAAAGAAGGAAGGAAAGAAAAAAAGAGGGAAAGAGGGAAGGAAGGGGAAAAGAGAAAATGAAGGAAGGAAATAGAATAAGAGAAAGGAAGGAAGGAAAGAAAGGGAGGGAAGGAAGGAAAGAAGGAAGGAAGGGAGAAGGAAGCTAATAGAATAAGAGAAAGGAAGGAAGGAAATAGAAAGAATAAGAGAAAGGAAGGAAGGAAACAGAGAAAGAAAGAAAAAAGAAGGAAGGAAGAAGGAAAAAAGAGAGAAGGAAGGAAGGAAAGGAAGGAAGGAAATGGAAAGAATAAGAGAAAGGAAGGAAAGAAAGAAAGAAAGAAAGAAAGAAAGAAAGAAAGAAAGAAAGAAAGAAAGAAAGAAAGAAAGAAAAGTTTATAATTTTCTTTACAGAAAGTATAAATATTAATCGGAGCTGGGAAAGTTTGATTGGCAGGAAGAGAGTTAAAGCAGCTCCTCCATAGCAGTTCCCAGAGTAGATCTATAGCTATACAGATAGTTGCTTTAGTCTCACAAAATTCTTGTTGGGCCCAAGAAGAACCAAGAATGACATGTGGAGATACTTCCGAGTAATTCCCTTTACTGTTCTTCACCTACAGCAGTGTTTCTCAACCTTGTCAACTTGAAGATGTCTGGACTTCAACTCCCAGAATTCCCCAGCCAGCATTCGCTGGCTGGGGAATTCTGGGAGTTGAAGTCCAGACATCTTCAAGTTGACAAGGTTGAGAAACACTGACCTACAGACAGAATCTTACCAGACTAAAGGAACTATTGCACAATTGCAGATATACTCTCTGAATGGCTAGGGAGAGTTCGTCTTCACTCCGCTGCCTTTATTGTCCTTTTTGCCCTCTGGAAAGCACCCCCTCCTCCCTGGAATCCAGACCACATTCCACCCCAGGAAAGAAGCTAATAGTTTGATCCATTCTCTCTCCTGTTTAATGTTCTGCTTTCCCATTGCCTAAGAGATTAACAGAGTTGGAAGGGACCTTATCCTCTCCTTGTCTGGCAGGAGACCTTACACTATTTCTGACAGATGGCAGTCCAGTCTCTTCTTGGAAGCCTCCAGTGATGAAGCTCCCACAACTTCTGAAGGCAACTTCTGTTTCATTGGTTGATGGTTCTCACTCTCCAAAATTTCCTCCTTATTTCTAGGTTGAATCTCTCCTGGATCAGTTTCCATCCATTATTCCTTGTCTGGCCTTCAGATGCTTTGGAGAATAGCTTGACCCCTTCCTCTCTGTGGCAGCCCCTCAAGTATTGGAAGACTGCTCTCCTCTCTCCCCTGGTCCTTCTCTTCTCTAGAGCAGCCATGCCCAGTTCCTGCAACCGTTCATCGTATGTTTCAGCCTCCAGTCCCCTCATCATCCTGGTTGTTCTTCTCTGCACTCTTTCTAGAGTCTCAACCTCTTTTTTAATGGTTTCTTCAGCCCAAGTTAGATCCTCATTGAAGTGATCCAAGGCGACAGGTGGAAAAGATTCTCTCTGAAACTCAAAGTCTGTCTTTCGCTTATCTACATTCTCAAGGCCTGCTACTTTGCAGGGTGGGTCAAGAACTCAGATTATGCAGCGGAATTAGCCAAGAACGCCATTTGCTCAAGGCTGTCTCAGCAGCAGAGCCCGCAGACCTCCAAGAGTGGAAGATTGCATCTTGGGTTTTGGAAACAGGTTAGTCTTCTCCTGCCTCTGAGCCTCAGTTTCCCGTTAGGGCCCAGCTAGTAAGAAATCTCACTTTCTCTTTAGAGAAAGCAAAGCTCTCACACCGACTCTGAAAATTAAAGCCACGGGTCAAAGGTCCTGTTGAGTCCTCGACTTGCGACCCTCTCTACCTCAGAACCTAACAGGTCCAGCATCCAATGTTGCTGGACAATGTTTGCAAAACGTATTTATAAATAGCCCAGCTCCAAGGTGGCTCAGTCCATCAGTCCCTGGAAACTAGGATTGCTGTGACAGTCTTGAACTTTGAAAGTTGTTTTTTTTTTTAAATGAAGACCTTCCGCAGTAAATCATCAGAATCACGTGGTAGCCATTGGGGCCTTCGAGCAAATTGCAAAAAAAACACCACCACCAAAAACCTGAATTACCAACATGATCCAGTTCATTGACTCATGCACCAGAATCCTTGTGTGCAAATGTTTGATAAGAGTTATAGATTAACTGTCCGTATTGGGTCCGGAATGTGAATTCCACGAAGACACAAAGTGATCTCTATCTGGAACAAAAGCCAAGCAGGGTTCCTTACCGATAGCAAACTTTTCCTCATACCAGAATTTTCAGAATATCTTAATGCAATAGCAGGGTTGGAAGGGACCTTGGAGGTCTTCTAGTCCAACCCCTTGCCTAGGCAGGAAACCCTATACCGTTTCAGACAAATGGCCATCTTCTTAAAGACTTCCAGTGTTGGGGCATTCACAACCTCTGGAGGCAACTTCTGTTCCACTGACTAATTGTTCTCACTGTCAGGAAATTCCTCCTCAGTTCTACGTTGCTTCTCTCCTTCATTAGTTTCCACCCATTGCTTCTTGTTCTACCCTCAGGTGCCTTGGACAATAGCTTGACTCCCTCTTCTTTGTGGCAACCCCTGAGATATTGGAAGACTGCTATCATGTCTCCCCTAGTCCTTCTCTTCATTAAACTAGGCATACCCAGTTCCTGCAACCGTTCCTCATATGTTTTAGCCTCCAGTCCCCTCATCCTCTTGGTTGCTCTTCTCTGCACTCTTTCCAGAGTCTCCACATCTTTCTACATCGTGGTGACCAAAACTGAATGCCGTAATCCAAGTGTGGCCTTACCAAGGCCTCATAAAGTGGCATTAACACTTCACGTCATCTTGATTCTATCTTGCATGGTATCTTGCATGATATCTCATTCAAGTATCTCATCTTGGATGGTATCTCACCTGACTGAGGACCATCTTGGTTAGGGAAGGTTGCTAATTCAAGGCATTGCATTTATACCAGCTGTCCTCCACTTAGGATCACAGAACTGAATGAATATTCTCTGATTAATAATGCAATCAGGGCCAGAAAAGACCATACATAGTTCATGAGTAGAACATCTAGAGGTCCGATGTTTGAGGGGCTGCCCCAAAGAAGAGGGAGTCAAGCTATTCTCCAAAGCACCTGAGGGCAGGACAAGAAGCAATGGGTGGAAACTAATCAAGGAGAGAAGCAACTTAGAACTGAGGAGGAATTTCCTGACAGTGAGAACAATTAACCATTGGAACAGAAGTTGCCTCCAGAAGTTGTGAAGGCCCCAACACTGGAAGTCTTTAAGAAGAGATTGGATAACCATTTGACTGGAATAGCACAGAGCACAATATCTTTTGAGTGCTGGAAGCATGCACGCACATGCACACCCATAATACAATGCGTGCACAATATCTGGCGTGTCCCACCCCATGCATGCACATGCACCCTGGTATGCACCCTGCCCCCGAGCATACATGCATGACCCTGCACACATCCCGCCAAAAGCAATGCACACACAACCCCCGCACATGTGAACACGAACCCTCCCCAAATTCACCCCATGGCCCCATGTTTGTGCCCCACCTCCCACACATTCACATGCATCTCTCACATGTGCCCTGTCCATTGCACATGCACAGCAGAGACCCAAATACCAGCTGGCCAGTGGGAGGCGCATGGGCATGCATGGCAGAGCCGGGCTGGGGCAACAACACGCATGCCCGTAGAGAGAGGTCTATTTGCCACCTGTGGCACATCTGCCATAGGTCTGTTATCATAGTTATAGGGTTCCCTGCCTGAGGGGTGGGTGTTGGAGTGGAAGACCTCCAAGCCCCTTTCCAATTCTGTTATTTATTTATTTATTTATTTATTTATTTATTTATTTATTTATTTATTTATTTATTTATTTATTTATTTATTTATTTATTTATTTATTTATTTATTATTCGACTTATATACCGCTCCTATCTCCATCAAGATGGACTCAGGGCGGTGTACAGGACATTAAAAACCACACCAACAAATAACAATAAATACAATGATAATATTAAAGTGAATTAAATTAGGTAACCTGTGCTAAAAATATTTCCCATTAATAAAATTATAAATCCAATTACTAATTGCTAAAATTATGTTGCATCTGAGCCCTAAGCTCTAAGCTAGACAGGCTTGGTGGAAGAAGTATGAAGAAGTTATTCTATTATCTCCTAATTAGAACCAGAATTTTTCATTCTCAAGGAGTCAGGAGTGGGATGATACGAACATTATGTAGTGTGACTATGTAGTGACTATGTTTACGTTAGAAAGACATTTTGTATGTTAAACAGATCAATAATGATGTAACGAATGATTGATAACGTATATGAATTGAAACACTTAGCAACTATTTGATTTAACGATGGGAATATAATAATCGAGCTTGAGTATGTGATATACAATACAATACAATACAATAGCAGAGTTGGAAGGGACCTTGTAGGTCTTCTAGTCCAACCCCCTGCGTGGGCAGGAACCTTATACCATTTCAGACAAATGGCTATCTAACATCTTTTTAAAGACTTCCAGGGTTGGGGCATTCACAACTTCTGGAGGCAAGCTGTTCCAGAGGTTAATTGTTCTAACTGTCAGGAAATTTCTCCTTAGTTCTAAGTTGCTTCTCTCCTTGATTAGTTTCCACCCATTGCTTCTTGTCCTGCCCCCAGGTGCCTTGGAGAATAGTTTGACTCCCTCTTCTTTGTGGCACCCTCTGAGATATCAGAACACTGCTATCATGTCTCCCCTGGTCCTTCTCTTCATCAAACTAGACATACCCAGCTCCTGCAACCGTTCTTCATATGTTTTAGTCTCCAGTCCCCTAATCATCTTGGTTGCTCTTCTCTGCAGTCTTTCCAGAGTCTCCACGTCTTTTCTACATTGTGGCGACCAAAACTGTATGCAGTATTCCAAGTGTGGCCTTACCAAGGCACTATACAGTGGCATTAACACTTCACATGATCTAGATTCTACCCCTCTGTTTATGCAGCCTAGAACTGTGTTGGCTGTGTTGGTATATAAGTACTGTATGTTCTATGGATGATGGGCGATAATTTTTCATAATTGAAAGTAATGATGCATATCAAAAATTGATCGCAAATTCTTTTATCGTGTAAGAACAATAGAAAGAGATGGGTGATTCTTATAAAGGCTTATTGTTATTAAAAGGGTCTAAGAAAATAAGGCTTGTTTAAAATGAAGGAATATTAATTGTAATTGAACACATAAACGCTCAGTGACAGTGACTTAGCTATGTTTGATGGAAAATCAATAATTATATATGCAATTGTAAAGACTGATGCGCTTTGCTTGTAACCAAACGGCATGTTATATGGCATAGGACAGGGGTCTGCAAAGTTGACTCTTTTGAGACTGGTGGACTTCAACTCCCAGAATTCCCCAGCCAGCTAGGCTGGCTGGGGAATTCTGGGAGTTGAAGTCCACCAGTCTCAAAAGAGCCAACTTTGCAGACCCCTGGCATAGGAGAATGGTTTTATGTTTTGTCTGTGTTTATATATTTAAAAAAAAAAAAAAGTCATTTGTTAAGTGCATTGCATGTGATTTTGCAACCTGTTTTGCCAGGTTCAAAGATCCCTATGCATAACAGAGAAAGGTTACATTTGTCCTGTAAGATTGTTAAGAATAATAACAAACCAATAGCTCAGTCTGGGATTAATAGACCTGCCAATGACTAATCATCTTCCTTATCTCCTCTTTTTATTATTACATCGCTTGCTCTTATGGAAGCTTGTAAAGAGAGACAAAACAGGATAATAGATCCTAAAGCCTTTCTTCGGGAGACTGCATAAAAACTATTACATCACTGGTTGTAGGGTTTTACCCACATATCCCCATGTGGTGGGTTTCACATTTTTTTTAGAACCTACTCTCTAGCTGTGGCCTATTTTGTGGGCGTGGCTTGGCAGTCATGTGACAGGGTGGGAGTGGCCAACTTGTAAAATGTGGTGAAACTCATTTAACAACGCTCTTGCTTAGCAACCAAAATTTTGGGCTCAATTGTGATGATAAATTAATTCTTTCTTTGCTTTCTTTGCTTTTCTTTCTTTCCTTCCTTTCCTTTCCTTCCCATTGGGTTACCGGCAGTGGCAGGCCAGATTTACTTCTGGGTCCACCGATGGAACCCCCTCTCACCGGCTCTCTAAATGTCACCATCCGGCTCTTGAGAGTAGGTGCGAGCCTGCAGAAACCCACCACTGCCCACACCACCACTCTCGAGTTTGAAAATATATTGGTCCTGATTAATCGGGTTCTAAAACAGCTTGGAAGGCTTGTCTTCTGTTGGACTTCTATTTGCTGAAAGAATCTTTTGGGACAAAGAATTAATTGGGTCAAGTTAATTGGCCATTGTTTATTGGCCTTTCTCAATTTAGCGTCATCCAGATTTAATAGGTTTCAACCCCTTCATTCATTTCACGCCTGTGGCTCTCCTTAACGATGAGAGAATAAAAAGAATTGGTAATGACAGCAAACACTTGGCTGTTATATCCTCAATGAATGGTTGGAGGTTGAATGCGTGAATTTGACTGCTGAATAGCCAAGCTTCTTGGGACAGAGGAGGCAACACACAAGGCCCACATGCCACAATTCAACGCTTTCCTTCTTTTGCTGAAACAAGTTTACAACCCATTCGGTGGGGATCAAAGTCCTTTCCTGTCCTTTCCTTGGCTGTATAAACAGAGGCATCGAATCAAAATCACGTGAAGTATTTGTATCGCTTTATAAAGACTTAGTAAGGCCACCCCTGGAATCCTGCATCCAGTTTTGATCACCACATTGCACAAAAGATGTTGAGATTTTTGGAAAAAGTTGCAGAGAAGAGCAACTAAGATGATTAAAGGCCTGGAGACTGAAACATATGAAGAATGGTTGCAGGAACTGGGCATGGCTAGTCTAGAGAAGGACTAGGGAGGACATGGTAGCAGTACTCCATTATTTGAGAACTGCCACAAAGAAGAGGAGGTCAACCTAGTTTCCAAAGCACCAGGAGCCAAGACAAGAAACAATGGACGGAAGTCAATCAAGTTGAGAAGCAACCTGGAATTAAGGAGAAACGTCCCAAAAGTGAGGACAATTAAGCATTGAAATGGCTTGCCTTCAGAAGTTGTGGATGCTTCATCACTAGAGGTTTTCAGATTCAGAAGAACAGAGTTGGAAGGGACCTTGTAGGTCATCTAGTCTAAGCAGGAGACCCTACATCATCCCTGACAGATGGCAGTCCAGTCTCTTCTTGAAAGCTTCCAGTGATGAAGCTCCCACAACTTCTGAAGGCAACTTCTATTCCTTTGGTTGACTGGTCTCACTGTCAAGAATTTTCTCCTTATTTTCAGGTTGAATCTCTCCTTGGTCAGTTTCCATCCATGATTCCTTGTCTGGCCTTTGGAGAATAGCTTGACCCCCTTCCTCTCTGTGGCAGCCCCTCAAGTATTGGAAGATGCTCTCCTGTCTCCCCTGGTCCTTATCTTCCCTAGACTAGCCAGGCCCAGTTCCTGCAACCGTTCATTGTATATTTTAGCCTCTAGTCTCCTAGCCATCTTGGTTCATCTAATTATCTTCAAGAAAAGACTACGACCTATCTGAAATGGTACAGAGTCTCCTGCTTGAGCAGGGGGTTGGACTAGAAGACCTCTAAGGTCCCTTCCAGCTCTATTCTGATTGGTTGAGTGATCCCCCTGTGAGCTTCACGGTCTTTTTCCAGATATAAAAATACTAGCCATTCCTGGCCACGCATTGCTGTGGCCCAGTCTGGTTAAATGGCCAACCAATCTGTGTGTAGATCTACATCTGCACACACAAACACATACACACAACCACCGTATAACCCCCAACCTACCTACCTACTGTATTTCTCCCTCTCTCCCTCTACCTACTGCATTTCTCCCCCTCTCCCCCTACCTACCTACCTACCTACCTACTGTATTTCTCCCTCTCTCTCTATCCCTCTACCTACCTACCTACCTACCTACCTACCTACCTACCTACCTACCTACCTACCGTATTTCTCCCTCTCCCTTTCTATCCCTCTCCCTACCTACCTACCTACTGCATTTCTCCCTCCCTCTATCTCTATGGACAGAGTATTTTATGTCATAAAGGATGACATAATACCCGTGGCCCACTGCTCTCTCTGTATCCATCTACCTACCTTTTAAACAATTTTTTACATTTCCGTTGCGTGTACCTGGCACAGGTGGGACATCTACACAATCTATATATATATCCCATTGGTGCCGTATTTGAAAGGAACGTTGTGTGAAAATTTGGAAGCAATCGGTGCGGTACCTTCGGAGATTAGCAGTTTTGAACAAACTCATAGTCACATTTTTATTTATATAGAAGGTAGCAGGCTGCCTGCAGAGGCAAAGATGGAGCTGGCAAAACTCCTGCTTGAAAGCAATCAGAACATCCATCTGGCCAATGTGATCTGAGCGTGCCTTTAGGCCTGTGGCCATGACTCAGCAGAAGGAACATGGCCAGGGCATCAGATGAGGCTGTGATGTGGTTGCACATGATTCACTTCCCATCCTTTCTTCCGCCTACAGTAACTGGAAGGCAAAGAGGAGGAGCATGGGTGCAGATAATTTTTTTTTTCTCATGCCCATCGGCTGTTCTTGATCTTTGAGTGGAATTGGAGCCCGCCCAACGCGGAGCCAAGGAAAGAAAAAATCAAATCAATTTTAGTTGTGTTTAAAAACAACACAATTACTGGGGTTATGCGATTCTTTGGATTCAGTTTCCCAAAAGAGTTCTGGAGCATGGAGGGAAGAGCATGGATTGTATCCCGCTTTTGAATACAGCTGCATCTTTTTCCAGGATGCTGAACCTCAGACAATTTTTTAATAAACCAATTTAATTTTAGTTGTATTTAATCACAACAGGATGACCGGGATGGGCAAATCTGTGGATTCAGCTTCGAAAAAGTGCGAAGAGCACAGATTGTATCCCGCTTTTTAAAATAGCTGTATCTTTTTCCAGGATAGTGAAGCTCAGCAATTTTTTAAAAAAAAAATCAAATTCATTTTCGAAACCGGGGTTATGCAATTCTTTGGATTCAGTTTCCCAAAAGTGTTCTGGAGCATGGAGGGAAGAGCATGGATTGTATCCCGTTTTTCAAAACGGCTGTATCTCTTTCCAGGATGGTGAATCTCAGACAATTTTTTTAATAAACCAATTTAATTTTAGTTGTATTTAATAACATGATTGCTGGGATTGTGCAGACCTATGGATTCAGCTTCCAAAAGGAGCTTCAGATCATGGAGAGAAGAACGTGGATTGTATCCAGCTTTTTAAAGCGGCGGCATCTTTTTTTCAGGATGCTGAAAGTCCACTGCCATGTGATCTCGGAAAGAGATAGGGCTACTTTAAAGAGTTGAGACAGAGGCCCAATTTGCCTTCCTCCCTGCTCTGAAACACATACTTGGAATCACATTCAAAATGTTGCTTAGCCCAACCAATTAGCCTCCAGCGAGGCACTGAATTTTCCCATGAAAAATATGGGGAAAAGAAAAATTAAAAATATTTTTCTCCTATTAAACATTTGCTCAGTTTAATAATTTGGGAGTGGCACCTCATAGAGGTCAGAGCACAAGAGTGAGAATTTTACTCCTGAGAAGAAGACTTATGGAGGTCTTGGCTAGTCTAAAGAAAAGAAGAATTAGGAACGACATGATAGCAGTCTTCCAGTATTTGAGGGGCTGCCACAAAGAAGAGGAAGGTCAAATTATTCTACAAAGTACCTGAAGGCAGGACAGGAAACAATGAATGGAAACTAAAACAAAGAGAGAAGCAACCTGGAAGTAAGGAGAAACTTCCTAACAGTGAGGACAATTAACCAGCGGAACAGCTTGCCACCAGAAGTCATGGGTGCTCTATCAGTGGAGGTTTTTAAGAAGAAAGTAGACAGCCACTTATCTGCAATAGTATAAGTTCTCCTGCTTGAGTAGGGTTTTCCCCCCCAAAAAGGGCATATATAGCCCTCCTTTGGGGGGGGGCAAAAGCAAGCAAAATATGGGCTATGTTTTGCTCATTTCTGCCCTCCCCTGCCCCCAGGAAGCCTCCTAAAGGCTATGCACAGCCGTTTTTGCAAAGGGGGAGGGGTTTCAGGAGGCAAAAAAATTGCTGTATTCAGTGTATAAGACGCACCCAGATTTTCAGCCTCTTTTTTGAACGAAAAAGGTGCGTCTTGTACTCCGAAAAATACGGTCAATCTAAGTGCTATTGCCCTTCCTTCCTTCCTTCCTTCCTTCCTTCCTTCCTTCCTTCCTTCCTTCCTTCCTTCCTTCCTTCCTTCCTGCCTGCCTGCCTGCCTGCCTGCCTGCCTGCCTGCCAGCCAGACAGACAGACAGTATTGCAGGCTGACTCTGCCCACTGCCAGCAGTTCGATCTTGACTGGCTCAAGGTTGACTCATCCTTCCATCCTTCCAAGGTGGGTCAAATGAGGACCCAGATTGTTGGGGGGCAAATAGGCTGACTCTGTAAACTGCTTAGAGAGGGCTGCAAAGAACTGTGAAGCGGTATATAAGTCTAAGTGCTATTGCTATTTTCCTTCCTTCCTTCCTTCCTTCCTTCCTTCCTTCCTTCCTTCCTTCCTTCCTTCCGGTTGACTCAGCCTTCCATCCTTCCAAGGTGGGTAAAATGAGGACCCAGATTGTTGGGGGACAATAGGCTGACTCTGTAAACTGCTTAGAGAGGGCTGCAAAGAACTGTGAAGTGGTATATAAGCCTAAGTGCTATTGCTATTTTCCTTCCTTCCTTCCTTCCTTCCTTCCTTCCTTCCTTCCTTCCTTCCGGTTGACTCAGCCTTCCATCCTTCCAAGGTGGGTAAAATGAGGACCCAGATTGTTGGGGGACAATTTGGCTGACTCTGTAAACCGCTTAGAGGGGGCTGTAAAGCATTGGGAAGCGGTATATAAGTCTAAGTGCTATTGCTATGGCTAACAGGATGGCCAAGTTGATGCCGTACGTGAAGACAACCACTAGATTCCCACTATACATTGGATCAGAAACTGCTAAGCTCCATTTCACTCTTGCTTACTGTGTCGTACAAATTCAGGGAACTGAGGAGACACCATACAGTTACCACTAACTTCAGAGAAAGAATCCTGCTGCTATAAAAGCTTTTTTTGACTATATTTTTTTACCCCTTGGGATGGGACAGGCTGGACGACTGTGCCTTTCTTCTTTGCCTCATTTTATTTGGTTTAAAAGAAAGTCACCGAATCTTCTGGAGCCCCACTGGCTGGGATCTTATCTGTCATCCTCATTCTCCATCTGTGTTATGGCCTTTGCAAGGTCATGTTATGGATTTCAAGTTCCAATCTCTCGCTGACCGCCGTGCATCGTGAGCATACCAGAGCTATGGCATGGGGCGATGGAAGGAGAGTTCCTGAGATTTGCAGACAACACCAAGCCGGGGTGGGGAGGGGGTGGAATTGCCAACCGCATGGAAAATAGACTTCAGGTTCAGAAGGAATTACATTTGGGTCTGCGGAAATACCACCCCAAGGAAATATAAACTGAGGCCCAAAAGAGAGAAAGGAGGAGAACATGAAAGGAAGATGGGGGAAAGAAGAAAGAGGCAAGAAGAGGAGGATGGAAGGAAGAGAGAGCGAGAGAAGGAGAGAGGGGAGGAAGAGGAAGAGGAGGAGCGTAAAACGGAGCCTAAAACAGAGCTCGGGAGCCTGTTTTCACTGGCAGGGTGATTTGGCCACCACAGGCACCCCCGAGATGAGTGACATTGAGCTGGCCATGCCCACCCCAGCCAAACCCACCCAGCAAAGCCCACCCAGCCAAGCCCACCCAGCCAAACCCACCCCGGCCTCCAGAGCAGTGGTGGGTTTCAAATTTTTTAGAACCTACTCTGTAGGTGTGGCCTATTTTGTGGGTGTGGCTTTGCAGTCATGTAACAGGGTGGGAGTGGCCACCTTTTAAAATGTGGTGAAACTCATTTAACAACGCTCTTGCTTAGCAACCAAAGTTTTGGACTCAATAGTGATGATAAATTCCTTCCTTCCTTCCTTCCTTCCTTCCTTCCTTCCTTCCTTCCTTCCTTTCATTTCCTTCCCGTTGGGTCACTGGCAGCGGCAGGCCAGATTTACTTCCAGGTACGCCAGTGGAACCCCCTCTCACCGGTTCTCTAAATTTCACCAACCGGCTCTCGCGAGTAGGTGCGAGCCTGCAGAAACCCACCCCGGCCTCCAGAGGTTAAACACAACCCTGATGTGGCCCTCAATGAAATCAAGTTTGACACCCCTGGCTCAACAGTTCTAATTGTGAGAGGGAATTAGGGGTCCTGGTGGACCCCCCTCTCTTATGTTTGAGCCAGCCGTGTGCTGCAGCTGCCCCAAAAGCCAATGCGATCCTCGGCTGCATCAACAGAGGGATGGCATCACCCCCTCTTCTTTGAGGCAGCTCCTCAAATATCGGAACACTGCTATCACGTTACCCCCTAGTCCCTCGATAGCGAACCTATGGCACACATGCCACAGGTGGCACGCGGAGCCATTTGTTAGGGCACACAAGGCATTGCCCTATCAGCTCCAGCATACATGTGTGCGCTGGCCACCTGATTTTGGCCTTCATTTTTGGCCGTTTTTTGCCCTCTGGAGGCTTCCTTGAAGCCTCCAGGGCAGGGGTCCCCAACCTTTGCAACTTTAAGTCTGAAGGACTTCAGCTCCCAGAATTCTCCAGCCAGCAAAGCTGGCTGGAGAATTCTGGGAGCTGAAGTCCTTCAGACTTAAAGTTGCAAAGGTTGGAGACCCCTGGACTAGAAGACCTCCAAGGTCCCTTCCAACTCGGCTATTGCATTAAGATATTCTGGAAATTCTGGCTGGCTGGAGAATTCTGGGAGCTGAAGTCCTTCAGACTTAAAGTTGCAAAGGTTGGAGACCCCTGCTCCAGAGGGAGAAAGACAGCCCAACATGCAAACTGGAAGTGTGTTTCTGAACTTCCGTTTATCTGTAGGGGCATTTTTCTCCATCGGGAGGCTTTAAGGCAGCCTCCTGAAGCCTCCGGAAGGAGAAAAACGGCCCTAGCGGCAACCTGGAAGTTAGAAAACGGGCCATTTCCGGCCTCCAGAAGGCCTGTCGTTTTCGCCCTTCCCAGGTTCCTAGAAAGCCTCTGGAGCCCGGGGAGGGAAAAAAACGGGTCCATCATGCTATCGCGCACCAAAAGCGGAGGGAAGGGCTGGGTCACACGCGCATGCCCGGGGAGGGCACACATGCTCATGACCCCCCTCGCCCTCCCCCGGCTTTTGGCACCCCATGGCAAAAAGGTTAGCCACCACTGCCCTGGTGCTACTTTTCACTGGACTAGCTGTGCCCAGTTCACCCAACAGCCAGAGGGAAATTACGTCCACCTTGCTGGAGCAGGAAAAGGTCCCAAGAAAGCAAGTTCAATTTGAAGGAAATTGCCTTTTTGTATGTGCGTGCGCCACGGATGCAAAATGATTCATCCATTGTTTGGCTTTCCTGAAAATGAGGACTTTTCCGTTCGGTCAATCCAGGGTCCCCAAAGCTGGCAAGGTTTAAGGCCTGTGGACATCAACTTCCGAAATTCCCCAACGGGCCAAAGTCACCCAGAGTCACTACGTAATGGGATGGCTGGCAAAGAAATGTAAAGATAAATGAATAAATTACACATACACACACACACCCTCCAGTTTAGGGATGACTAAGATGCGCAGGCTGAGATAACCCCGTTGCTCTCCCAAATCACTATTAAGAGGAAAACGTTGGTCAAGAGATTTCCTTCCTCAGATAGATGAGTGATAGCAGTTCAAGAACAGTTCAAGAAGAGTGCAGAGAAGAGCAACCAAGAGGATGAGGGGACTGGAGGCTAAAACATATGAAGAACGGTTGCAGGAACTGGGTATGTCTAGTTTGATGAAAAGAAGGACCAGGGAAGACAGGATAGCAGCCTTCCAATATCTCAGGGGTTGCATTATTAATAATGCAATCAGAGCTACTGGATGTTTCCAGAAAAGACGATACATAGTTCAAGAGTAGAACATCTAGAGGTCCGATGTTTGAGGGGCTGCCCCAAAGAAGAGGGAGTCAAGCTATTCTCCAAAGCACCTGAGGGTAGAACAAGAAGGAATGAGTGGAAGTCAACTCAGTTCTAAGTTGCTTCTCTCCTTGATTAGTTTCCACCCATTGCTTCTTGTCCTGCCCTCAGGTGCTTTGGAGAATAGCTTGGCTCCCTCTTCTTTGGGGCAACCCCTGAGATATCGGAAGGCTGCTATCATGTCTCCCCTGGTCCTTCTTTTCTTTAAACTAGACCTACCCAGTTCCTGCAACCGTTCTTCCTATGTTTTAGCCTCCAGCCTCCTAATCATCTTTGTGGCTCTTCTCTGCATCCATATGTATTTCTATGCATTCTGGTTAGTCCTCGACTTATGTCCACAATTGAGCCCCCAAATTTACGTTGCTAAGTGAGACATTTGTTAAGTGCGCCTTGCCCCATTTTACGGCTTTTCTTGCCACGTTTGTTAAGTGCATCCCGGCGGTTCATAAATTAGCAACGCAATTGTTCAAGCTTCCCCATTGACTTTGTTTGCCGGTGGGACGCAAGAGTGGAATCACGTGACCCTGGGACACTGCAACCGTCGTAACTGTGAGTCAGCTGTCCAGCGCCTGAATGCAAATCACATGACCCTAGAGGATGCAGCAATGATCCTAAGCCTGGAAAAGGGTCCTCAGTCGCTTCTTTTCAGTGGTTCACTAAGTGAACCGTCGTAAGTCGAGGGCTCCCTGTAGTGATGCCGTTCGGTCTGCACGTGGATTGGTGTCTCCTTTTAGGAGGCGTTGTTTTCAAAGGTGAAGCCAGGACAGGCTTAGAAAGCCGTCGGGTTTCATAAGGCTGCATTGTGTTAGAGCACAAACTTTCTTCTCCATAACTAAAGTTGTCAGGAAGTTTGTGTAGCGCAAACAAAATGCAGAAAAGTACTTCGGTTGGGAAAGGATAATGCTGACTGACAGGTGATGTTCTTACTGTACAAGCCGGGGGCCAAGCCACTCCAAAACACAATGCCACAATTGTTCAGAGTGGAATTTGAGAGAGAGAGAAAAAAAAGGAGGTTGCGTAATTGGCTCAGGTAGTCTTTCATCACATGCCCTGTTGCAAGAACAATGGGCGTGAGGTCATTGCTTAGAAAACACACACTCACGCTTACTTTGCGTGTTGAGACGGCGCAGGCTCACAGATCCTGCACCAGCGCTGACCGGAGGAGCAAGGACTTGGAAGCAATTATACTTGATTTTCTCCCCCCTATTTTATGGATCTTCTGGCATAAGAGGGTCTTGCTTTCTTGCAACGATTTTCACAGAGCTCGCTCTCTCGAATTCTGCACAAGGAGCCTGTCTTTAAAAGT
This sequence comes from Rhabdophis nuchalis, assembly GCA_039707465.1. NCBI lineage: Eukaryota > Metazoa > Chordata > Lepidosauria > Squamata > Natricidae > Rhabdophis > Rhabdophis nuchalis. Next base: position 5,859,783 of record CM077658.1, on the reverse strand, counting down.
TTTGTTTTTTTTAAAAAAATGTGCTCCCGTCTTTCAGGATTGCTGGAATGCCTGGCTTTAATTCTCCTCCTCCTAGGAGAGGAAGGGGAAGGAGAGAAGGGAAAGGAGAGGAGGCAAGGAGAAAGGAGAGAAGCAGAGAGGAAGGGAGGGCAGGAAGGGAGAAAAAGTAGGGCTCTCGTAAACTGAGATCTCGATCATCTTGTTACTTGCAGGGGCAGAAAAATGGTCATAAATGATAAAAGATAACCCACGTTATTAAGAAGAGTGATGGGATTGTATATTTGTGAATGTATGGAGGAGAAATAGAAATTAAAAAAACTTTACAAATATTCTTCTCCTCCTTCTCCTCCTTTTTCTTTTCCATCTATCTCCATCTCCATCCCTTTCTCCTGGAGATGGGACAGCTTTTCCTCCTCCTCCTCCTCCTCCTCCTCCTCCTCCTCCTCCTCCTCCTCCTCCTCCTCCTCCTCCTCCTCCTCCTCCTCCTCCATCTACAGAACCTATCATTATAAGCAATCAAAAATTCCAGAAAATCCTCAAGAGCTTCACAAGATCCCTAAGGTTGCACCTCAAACATTCAAATGACAGAATGACCTTTAGTTCCAGTGATGCCTCTGCAGAGCTCACAAGCAGCATATCTTTCCCATTGGGGTTTCCATGCAACAGAACCCAGAACGTAGGATTCTAAGGCTGGAAGGGACCTTGGAGGTCTTCTAGTCCAACTCCCTTTTTTTTTAAAGCATCCAGCGATGGAGCGCCCAATGGATCTGATCTCCATTTAAAACCAAGTTGGCTGCATTTTTTGTGGAAGAGAGACTATGTCGCTTGGCACCTTTCATGCTTAAGGTGGGACTAGAATTCACCATCTCCTGGTGATTGGCTCAAAGCCACCCAGCTGGCTTTCATGCCTAAGGTGGGACTAGAATTCACCATCTCCTGGTGATTGGCTCAAAGCCACACAGTTGTCTGTCATGGCTATGGCGGGTCTAGAACTCACAATCTGCATTCAAGGTGGTGCCTTCACCACTAGATCAAACTGGTTCTCGCTGATTTCTTCATTATTGACCGGTAACGAAGTTTTTGATTGTAAAAAAAAAGAGATCCCTAATGCAGAGACTCCAAAACTTAATTCTGATAATCTTGTAGATGCAGATATAGTCTTATCATTGTTACAGCACGGTCAATTCCTCCTGTCATGGTCCAGATGTCACCCAAACCTTCTCTGCTCTCAGACAGGGCGATTTGAAAAGTCACAATGACCTGATGATGATGCTTCTGAAATGCTGATTTGATTAATCGAACATGCCTGGCATTTGAAAGAGTTAAAATTAGAGCAAAGGGGAACAGATTAAAGGTGAGCTGGTCAGTAATAGGCATATTGTTCCAGTGTGCTTCGTATGGCACTAGGAGCAACACAATATGGTAGCTCCATTGAGTTCTGCAACTCAAGTCCTAAGGAGATGTTGGAAGAAATATGTACTAATAATGGAATTACTACATGGGAAAGAGTTTTTAGAAATAAAGAATTTTTGTCAACTATGAATAAGTAGATGGAAAAGAATTTTTAGAAATAGTAGAATGAATAGAGAAGACTATAGTGAACTATGGAATTGGTACATGGGGAATAATTTTTAGAAGTAACAGAATTAATAAAGTAAGACAAATTTTGTGAACTATGGAATTAGTAGATGGAAAAGAATTTTTAGAAGTAGTAAAATTAAGAAGAAAATTTTTGCAAACTATGGAATTAGTAGATGGAAAAGAATTTTCAGAAATAGTAGAATTAATAGAGAAGACTATAGTGAACTATGGAATTGGTACATGAGGAATAATTTTTAGAAGTAACAGAATTAATAAAGTAAGACAAATTTTGTGAACTATGGAATTAGTAGATGGGGAAGGATCTTTAGCAATAAAGAATTTTGTGAACTATGGAATTAGTAGATGGAAAAGAATTTTTAGAAGTAGTAAAACTAACGGAGAAGAATTTTGCAAACTATGGAATTAGTAGATGGAAAAGAATTTTCAGAAATAGTAGAATTAATAGAGAAGACTATAGTGAACTATGGAATTGGTACATGGGGAATAATTTTTAGAAGTAACAGAATTAATAAATAGAGAAGAATGTCGTGGAGTATGGAATTAGTAGATGGGAAGTATTTTTAGGAGTAGCAGAATTAATAAAGTAAGACAAATTGTGTGAACTGTGGAATTAGTAGACGGGGAAGGATCATTAGCAATAAAGAATTTTGTGAACTATGGAATTAGTAGATGGAAAAGAATTTTTAGTAGTAGTAAAACTAACGGAGAAGAATTTTGCAAACTATGGAATTAGTAGATGGAAAATAATTTTTAGAAATAGTAGAATTAATAGAGAAGACTAGTGAACTATGGAATTGGTACATGGGGAATAATTTTTAGAAGTAACAGAATTAATAAATAGAGAAGAATGTTGTGGAGTATGGAATTAGTAGATGGGGAATAATTTTTAGAAGTAGCAGAATTAATAAAGTAAGACAAATTTTGTGAATTATGGAATTAGTAGATGGGGAAGGATCTTTAGCAATAAAGAATTTTGTGAACTATGGAATTAGTAGATGGAAAAGAATTTTCAGAAATAGTAGAATTAATAGAGAAGACTACAGTGAACTATGGAATTGGTACATGGGGAATAATTTTTAGAAGTAACAGAATTAATAGAGAAGAATGTTGTGGACTATGGAATTAGTAGATGGAGAAGTGTTTTTAGAAATAGTAGAATTAATAAATAGAGAAGAATTTTTGGAATTAATGGAATTAACACATAGTGAAGAATTTTTAGTAGTAGTCAAATCTATAGATGGAGAAAAAACGTGAAGATTACACTATTCCCTAATCACAAGAGCTTGTGATACATAAGCAATAACATTCATTGCATATGTATAAATCCAGTGAAATTTAAGCAGATTGCGTGCAAGCCTTCAACAGCAACATTTTCAAGGATGTATAACATACTCTGAACATTTACTCTGTCTCCCTAATTAAAAATTAAGAACTGAAAGAGGTGGAGGTGGATTTTGAGTTTATCTTATTATTGTCCCTGTGGATTTAGAGTAGCTTAATAGTACCTGCTAGAAAAACAACACAGATTCTGTCCCACCTTAACTCCAGGCAAGTTCCTTAAGAGCAAATGATGGATAAAGTTCAAATTCTTATGTAAGATTAAGGCTGAAACTTTTATTACATAACATTAATGTATGTCACAATGGGCTTTGCTTTCATCTATTCCATTCTAATGGTGTATATAACTTGGATTGGGGAAAAAAAACCCAAATTAACTTAATGATCATAACATTGCTATCCAAAATTGTAATTAAAATTGATAGAATATATGCTTTCTTTTTTTTTCTTCTTCTTTACTTCTGAGGGATCCAAGTTGTAAGTTGTGGCCTATCTGTCCCTTTAATTAAAAATACTATGTTGCATGAAAAGATGTCCCTAATGTGGAAATCTATTTATCAATTTAATCGACCTAGCAACTGTTCACTATATATTTTCAAAAGTCAACAGGTAACCCCAGAAATATAACTAATCCCTAAAACCCTCTGTTAGCCATTTGTATATGGAATGGAATGGAATGGAATGGAATGGAATGGAATAGAATAGAATAGAATAGAATAGAATAGAATAGAATAGAATAGAATAGAATATTGGAATGAAGAATAGAATAGAATAGAATAGAATAGCTGGAAGGGACCTTGGAGGTCTTCTAGACCAGCTCATTGCTCAAGCAGGAGATCCTATACCATTTCAGAGAAGTGACTGTCCAGTCTCTTCTTAAAAATTTCCACTGGTTCATTGTCCCCCCTGTTAGGAAGTTTCTCCTTAATTCCAGGTTGCTTCTCTCTTTGATTAGTTTCCATCTCCTGGTTCTCGTCCTGCCCTCCGATGCTTTGGAGAATAATTTGACCTTCCTCTTCTTTGTGGCAGCCCCTCAAATACCGGAATACTGTTTTTGTGTCGCCCTTAATTCTCCTCTTCTTTAGACTAGCCAGACCTAGATTCCTGCATCCATTCTCCATATGTTTTATCTCCAGGCCTTGGAGCATCTTAGTTGCTCTTCTCTGAACTTTTCCCAAAGTCTCAACATATTTTTTGTAGTAGGGTGACCAAAATTGGTTGCAGCATTCCAGGCCTAGTCTGGGTTTTGCAAAGCTTGTTTTGTAAAACAAGCAGAAAGTCCATAAATGGTTCCCTGTCCCTTATAAGCTTATCTAATCCATTGTCTCTTATCAGTACAGTTGATTTCGCCACATCTCATTTTTTAAAAAAAATCAACATGCCTTCGTTGCATTGCCTTGTTATAAAACATTAACTTTCACCTGGATCGTGACCTGCGGAACACATTTTAGCTGATATTACTCATGCCTTTGACGGGAACAACCTAATTCTTACAAAAACGTAACGCTGGATCTGAGCTACACCCATCCTTGTTTCATCACGACTTTCAAAATGCCTGTCACCCTCAGGGACAATGAATGTTTGAAGAACGCTTGAGGAAAACACCGGACGGTAATTAACCAGCTAAAGAAATGAGATGCTTCAGGTGTGAGCTTGCAAACTTCAGATTTTACTTTAAGCAAGTCACCGATTGGGACGCAAAGGAAGGGCCGTAAAAATGGAGAACATTGGGAAAATGAAGGAAGGATGAACGGGTTTGAAAGGTGGACGTAGAGAATGGTTGTCCCAAAGGTGATTTTTTTCTTTCAAGAAGCCACTGGACTTTCTTGTTTTTCTTTGAAGGCGTTTCACTTCTCACCCAAGAAGCTTCTTCAGCTCTGACGGGATGGTGGGGAATGGAAGGATTGATACTCCTTGCAGACAGCTGATCATTTGCATCCTTTTAGAGTAGGGATGTCCAAACTTGGGAACTTTAAGACTTGTGGACTTCAACTCCCAGAATTCTCCAACATTAAGCTATGCTGGCTGGGGAATTCTGGGAGTTGAAGTCCACAAGTCTTAAAGTTCCCAAGTTTGGACATCCCTGTTTTAGAGGGTCATTGAGGCCACTTGGAGGTTTATCTGTTGTCTTCAGGGTCACCTGAGTGGTGCAAAGAAGACCAGAAAGTCCAGTTGCCTCTTGAAAAAAATAGCTTTGGGACAACCATGACCTGGATGACTGAGAGCCAGTGCTGTCCGAAGATGTCTCCGTGGTCATGTGGCCGGCATGACTAAACCGGGGTCCGCGGCTGATGTTCTGCAATGCCAGGTCCGTTGTCAACAAAGCCCCCCTCATTAGTGACCTTGTGTCAGAGGGGGAGCCGGACCTGGCTGGAATTGCGGAGACCTGGTTGGGCCACGAGGGAGGACTTCCCCTCGTTGAAATGTGCCCACCAGGCTACCGCGCTTTTCATCAGCCCCGGGCCCTAGGTAGGGGCGGTGGGGTAGCGGTCATTGTCAAGGAAGGTCTTGAGCCGAGAGAGACCATTGTGCCACAGACCACCGGTTGTGAGTCCCTCTGCGTGAAGTGGGGCCTAGGGAGGCAGTTGGGCGTGCTGGTTGTATACCTGGCTCCCCGCTATGTAGCAGCAGCCCTGCCCGAGCTCCTAGAGGTGATCGCTACGGTGGCAGTTGAGACCCCCAGACTTTTAGTCATGGGGGACTTTAATCTGCCATCGGTGGGCGAATCATCCGTGGTAGCTCGGGAGTTCATGGCTTCCATGACGGCCATGGACCTGACCCAAGTAATTCAGGGCCCCACTCACGAGGGTGGACATACGCCGGATCTCATCTTTGTCTCAGACCAATGGAAGAGTGATCTGGGTATAGGGGACATAGTCATCACGCCCTTGTCATGGTCAGACCACTCACTTCTCCGGCTCGACTTTCCGACCGCTGCTCCCCTCCGCGGGGAGGCGGAACCAGAGTCACCAATCTGGTACCGCCCCAGGCGCCTGATGGACCCGGATGGGTTCCAGACAGCGCTTGGGCCATTTCCTGTTTCCCTGACCCGCGCCCCGATCGAGGACCTCACGGCCGCATGGAACATTGCGGCCGTGGGAGCCTTGGATCGGGTCGCGCCCTTGCGGCCTCTCTTGCGGCGGCGAACCACCCTGGCTCCATGGTTTACTGAGGAGCTGCGGGTGATGAAACGCCGCAAGAGATGCCTAGAGGGAAGATGGAGGTCTAGCCGTTCTGAATCTGACCGGACACAGGTAAGAGCCCATTTACGGACTTACATTGTGGCGCTGAGAGTGGCCAAGCGTCATCATTGTGCCACTCTCATAGCATCCGCAGAAAACCGCCCTGCCGCCCTGTTTAGGGTGACCCGCTCCCTCCTCCAACAGAGGGAGCGGGAAGCCCCACTACAGGGTAGAGCAGAGGAATTTGTGTCTTTTCTGCAGGAGAAAACCGCTCAGATACAGAGTGAGCTAGCCCCCATTCATGGCCCAGTGGGATGCCACGAGAGAGATCTTGTTTGGGAGGAGTTTGACTCCGTTGCTTCCGAAGATATGGACAGGTTACGTGGGCGACTGCGAGCCACCACATGTTTATTGGACCCGTGCCCCTCCTGGCTTGTACTGGCATCCTGGGAGGTGACACGAGGCTGGCTCCAAGAGGTTGTCAACGCATCCTTGAGTGAGGGCTCCTTGCCTGCTTCCCTAAAAGAGGCCATGGTGAGGCCCCTCCTCAAGAAGCCCTCTTTGGACCCAGCTCTTTTAAACAACTATCGTCCAGTCTCCAACCTTCCCTTTTTGGCGAAGGTTGTTGAGAGTGTGGTGGCACAACAGTTTCCCCGTCACCTGGAGGAAATTGAGTATCTAGATCCGCGCCAGTCCGGCTTTCGGCCCGGGCATAGCACCGAGACGGCATTGGTCGCGTTGGTAGATGATCTCTGGAGGGCCAGAGATGGGGGATGTTCCTCCATCCTGGTCCTATTAGACCTCTCGGCGGCTTTCGATACCATCGACCATGGTATCCTATTGCATCGGCTGGGGGGGTTGGGGGTGGGAGGCACCGTTTTACGGTGGTTCTCCTCCTACCTCTCTGGCCGATCGCAATTTGTGCGGGCAGGAGAGCAGAGGTCGACCCCGAGACCACTCACATGCGGGGTGCCTCAGGGGTCGGTCCTCTCGCCTCTCCTGTTTAACGCATATATGAAGCCGCTGGGTGAGATCATCCGTGGTTTTGGGGTAGATTACCACCTGTACGCTGATGACACCCAGCTGTACATATCTACCCCAAACCACCCCAACGATGCCGTAGCGGTGATGTGCCAGTGCCTGGAAGCCGTGCGGATCTGGATGGGAAGTAACGGACTCAGGCTCAACCCGACCAAGACCGAGTGGCTGTGGTTTCCGGCTGCCCGATTCAACCAGCTTTCTCCAACGCTGGCCATAGGGGGCGAACATCTTGCCCCTGTGGATGGGGCGCGCAATTTGGGTGTCCTCCTGGATACCCGGCTGTCTATGGAAGAGCAAGTGACAGCCGTGGCCAGGAGGGCGTTTTACCAGGTTCGCCTGGTTCGCCAATTGCGCCCCCTATTGGATCGGGACGCCCTTCGCACAGTCACTCATGCCCTCGTGACATCCCGACTGGACTATTGTAACTCTCTCTACATGGGGCTTCCCTTGAGGTGCACCCGGAGGCTTCAGTTAGTTCAGAATGCAGCCGCGCGGGCAATTATGGGGACCACCAGGTTCGCCCACGTTACACCACTCCTGCGCGAGCTGCACTGGCTGCCTGTCGTCTTCCGGGTGCGCTTCAAGGTGCTAACTATCATCTTTAAGGCGCTCCATGGCTCGGGACCTAGCTATCTGCGGGATCGGATCCTGCCCCATACATCCTCACGACCGATTCGCTCCCACAGAGAGGGACTTCTCCGGGTGCCGTCCACCAGACTTTGTCAGCGGGCGACGCCCAGGGGAAGGGCTCTCTCTGTGGCGGGCCCGGCCCTCTGGAACGACCTTCCCCCCGATATCAGAACGACCACGGACCTCCGCTCCTTCCGTATGAAACTAAAGACCCATTTCTTTCGACTGGCCGGCCTTGGATAGTCTCTCTGTCTATAGATTTTTAAATGTATTTTAATGGGTTTTAATTTTTTAGCACGGGATAACATAGTTTAATGGTGTTTTAAACTGTATATTTTGTATTGATTGTTTATATTGTTTTTAGTTTCTCCTGTGCACCGCCCCGGGTCCCTGTGGGGAGAGGGAGCGGTTAATAAATGCAAAGTTATTATTATTATATTAAACCCCAATGGTGCACGTAACGCTGTGACCTTCCCACCAAAGGTGAATAAACATGTTTCTCCATTTCTTATCCAGGGAAATATAATATTCTGCCTTTTCCCAATATTTCCCAGGATAATTCATTTTTCTAGGAGAGAGGTGGGTTTTAACTTCCTAAAATGCAATGGAGAGTGACCGCTTCTTCGGGAGAAAATGCAACACAAGCCGACAAAGAAGACGACTTTGGATGCAACCCGGAGAACCGCTACTTACACCCCAACAAACTAGGATGGTTTTCCACTGATCAGGTTGCTGAGGCTTCTGCCAAAGGATTTGTTTCCCACGGCCTGTCATTGGACCCTTTTAAAGTAGATGTGAAGCAACAAAGCTTCATGAGAACTTTGGTAAAAAGAGAAGAGATCCCCTCCCCCTCCCACCAATAAACCAGTAATAATCTAATAAGTTAAATAGATATGGGGTTGCTCATGAAGGGAAACAGCTTCAAAAAATAGTCACGTTTGACTTGAAGTTCTCCCTTCTCTTCATCTCAGTGGTCTTCAAACTGGGAAATGAACCTAAGTGAATACAGAATAACTGAGTTGGAAGGGACTTGGAGGTCTTCTACTCCAGCTGCCTACTCAAGGGAAGAGACATGATTCTATCCCAGACAAATGGCTGTCCAGTCTCTTCTTGAAAGCTACCAGTGATGGAGCACCTAGAACTTCTGGATGCCAGTTGTCCCACTGATGAATTCTTCTCACTGTCAGGAAATTTCCCCTTAGTTCTCCGTTGGGTCTTCCTTTCATGATCTTCCATCCATTATTTTTTTCTTCTGCTGCCTTCGGGTGCTTTGAAGTAAGGGTCCACCCCATTTGCTCTGTGACAACTGCTTGGTTGCTGGAAGATGGCTATGAGTTCACCTTCTCTTTGTTCGACTAGACCAGGGGTGTCCAAACTTGGGAACATTAAGACTTGTGGATTTCAACTCTCAGAATTCCCCAATTTTAAGACTTGTGGATTTCAACTCCCAGAATTCCCCAACTTTAAAACTTGTGGATTTCAACTCCCAGAATTCCCCAATTTTAAGACTTGTGGATTTCAACTCTCAGAATTCCCCAACTTTAAGACTGGTGGATTTCAACTCACAGAATTCCCCAACTTTAAGACTGGTGGATTTCAACTCCCAGAATTCCCCAACTTTAAGACTGGTGGATTTCAACTCTCAGAATTCCCCAACTTTAAGACTGGTGGATTTCAACTCTCAGAATTCCCCAACTTTAAGACTGGTGGATTTCAACTCACAGAATTCCCCAACTTTAAGACTGGTGGATTTCAACTCACAGAATTCCCCAACTTTAAGACTGGTGGATTTCAACTCCCAGAATTCCCCAACTTTAAGACTTGTGGATTTTAATCTCCCAGAATTCCCCAACAATAAGACCTGTGGATTTCAACTCCCAGAATTCCCCAGCCAGCCATGCTAGGAGTTGAAGTCCACAAGTCTGAAAGTTCCCAAGTTTGGATAACCCTGGACTAGACATACCCAGTTCCTGCAAGGGTTCATCCTGAATGGAACAGGTGCTTTTTTTAGTTTCCCCTAGGAAAGAACTGAATGTTCAGAACCTACTCAGCTTCGAATAGACTTGGCCCAGAGCGACCCTTGTCCTCTGCACCTTCTGTTCAAATATAGTTGCTCCTGTGCCGTATCGCAGCTGAACCTCTGAAATAGAACAAGTTATGAAGCGAGAAACTCTTCTTTGGGAACCAAGTCCCAAAACCTCCCTGGGACTTCATTTAAGACCCCCCACCCCCATCGGAATTGGGTTAGTACCTGTGATAATACTGTGGAGTCCTTGGTGCTCTCTGGGCTTGGTGGCTTTCTTAGAGGCGTTTCATTGCCAGACGAGGTAACATCATCCATGCTAGAGGGGAGAGGGGATTGTGAGGAGGAGGAGGAAGAGGAGGAGGAGGAGGAAGACTGGTGCGCTCTGACCTTGGTGGTTTGCTTGCAAACGTTTCATTACCCAACTAGGTAACATAATCAGTGCTAGAAGGGAGTGGGGTTAGCAGAGGGGAGGAGGAGAAGGAAGATGAGAAGAAGAAGAGGAGGAGGAGGGGGGAGGAGGAGGAGGGGGAGGAAGACTGGGAGGTTGGCGCTCTCTGATCTTGAGTCCCTTCGGGGAGAGGGGGCGGTCTAGAAGTCCAATAAATAATAATAATAATAATAATTGGTGGTTTGCTTGCAAACGTTTCATTACCCAACTAGGTAACACAATCAGTGCTAGAAGGGAGTGGGGTTTGCAGAGAGGAGGAGGAGAAGAAGGAGGGAGGAGGAGGAAAAGGACCTTGGGGATCTTGGTGTTCTCTGAGCTTGGTGGTTTTTTTTTGCAAATGTTTCATTACCAAACTAGGTAACATCATCAATGCACTGTTGATGTTACCTAGTTTGGTAATGAAATGTCTGCAAGCAAACAAGCACCTCAGAAAACACTCACAGTCCTCCTCCTCCTCCTCGCAAACCCCACTCCCTTGTAGCTTAGCCTGGCAATGAAACACCTGTAAGAAAACCGAAGGCCCCCACAGTTCAATCCGGAGCTGCCAATATTCTCTTCCCAGGGGTGGGCTGCTGCCGCCATTACTGCCAGTTGCTCGTGCGTGTGTGCATTTGCACATAAATAGGCCTGTGCGTGCGCAACATGTTGGAAAATGAAACAAAAATTAAATTTGTGCAAGGAAAATTGTTCTTCCCATGCGCAGAACCGAAAATCAAGAGGGCGGCATCATAGGAGAACCGGACCGGCAGGCCTGGTTCGCTGTCGGTTCCAGCAACACAAACCACTGTGGCTGTCCAACCACTACCGGTTCGGCCAAACCGGTCTGAACCGGTAGGAACTCACCACTCTCTCTTCCTTAAGCAAATCCAGTTTCCCCGTTGACTTTGCATGTTGGAAGCTGGCAGGGAAGGTTGCAAATGATGACTGCATGATTCTTGGATGCTTCAACTCTTGTTCGTCAACTCCAACCGCCGATGGGATCAGAGGTTCCGACACCCAGCAAGGCAGGGTTCAACAAGTTGTATTCAAAATAACGTTTTTGCCACAATTGTTAAGTGAATCGGGAAGTCGTTAGCAATGAGAATTCTTAGTGAATTCTGGTGCACGGTAAGAGTCACTTGAAGTCTTTATGTAGAACAATAAAACACCTGCAAACAGAAAAGAAAGGAAGGAAGGAAGAAAGAAAGAAAGAAAGAAAGAAAGAAAGGAAGGAAGGAAGGAAGGAAGGAAGGAAGGAAGGAAGGAAGGAAGGAAGGAAGGAAGGAAGGAAGGAAGGAAGGAATTAATTAGAATTCTTTATTGGCCAAGTGTGATTGGACACAGCAAGAATTTGACTCCAGTTCATAAGCTCTCAGTGTACATGCAACAGTAGTGAGAGATCATTATCATAGTCATTGTAAAATATGTTCATCATAAGACATTAGAAATCGCAAAGAAACAATGTTTGGAAACTCATCAAAGAGAGAAGCAAATAGGCATGGATACCAAATAAGCAATCGGCATAAATCACACTAGGATACTAAGTAAATAGTATAAATCTAATTGAACCAGGATTTGCAAATGAATAGACTAGAATAAAATAGAATAGAATAGAATATTGGAATGAAGAATAAAATAGAATAGAATAGAATATTGGAATGAAGAATAGAATAGAATAGGATGGGATGGGATGGGATGGGATGGGATGGAGGGGAGGAGGGGAGGGGAAGGGACAGGAGAGGAGAGGAGAATATTGGAATGAAGAATAGAATAGAATAGAAGAGAAGAGAAGAGAAGAGACATTGGAATGAAGATGAGAAGAGAATATTGGAATGAAAAAAGAATAGAACAGAATAAGAATAAGAATAGAATAGAAGAGAAGAGAAGAGAAGAGAACAGAAGAGAAGAGAAGAGAAGAGACATTGGAATGAAGACGAGAAGAGAATATTGGAATGAAAAAAGAATAGAACAGAATAGAATAGAATAGAATAGAATAGAATGGGATGGGATGGGATGGGATGGAGGGGAGGGGAGGGGAGGGGAGGAGGGGAGGGGAAGGGACAGGAGAGGAGAATATTGCAATGAAGAATAGAATAGAATAGAATAGAATAGAATAGAATAGAAGAGAAGAGAAGAGAAGAGAAGAGAAGAGAAGAGAAGAGAAGAGACGAGACATTGGAATGAAGACGAGAAGAGAATATTGGAATGAAAAAAGAATAGAACAGAATAAGAATAAGAATAAGAATAGAAGAGAAGAGAAGAGAAGAGAAGAGAAGAGAAGAGAAGAGAAGAGAAGAGAAGAGAAGAGACATTGGAATGAAGACGAGAAGAGAATATTGGAATGAAAAAAGAATAGAACAGAATAAGAATAAGAAGAGAAGAGAAGAGAAGAGAAGAGACATTGGAATGAAGACGAGAAGAGAATATTGGAATGAAAAAAGAACAGAACAGAACAGAATAAGAATAGAATAGAATACTGTAGATAGAATACTGTAGAATAGAATATTGGAATGGAGAAGGGAAGGGAAGAAAAGAGAAGATAGAGAGGAAGGGAAGGGAAGAGAATTCTTTATTGGCTAAGTGTCATTGGACACACAAGGAATTTGTCTTCGGTTCATAAAGCTCTCAATGTACATAAAAGCTATAAGCTATAAATCATGATCATAGTCATCGTAAAAATGCATTCATCATAAAACATAAGACACCACACTTAGTGATAGTCATTGGTTACTAATTAAGCAATCAACATAAATCATACTAGGATACTAAGTAAACAATATAAATCGTAAGATACAAGCAACAAAGTTATAGTCATGAGTAGATAAGGAGATAGGGAATAGGGAAGATGAGAACAATGATGGTAACACTGCCTTTCTAGAGAGTTTGACAGTGTTGTGGGAATTAATTGTTTAGCAGAGTGATGGCATGCAGGGGAAAAACTGTCCTTGTAGTTGTTCTGACGTGCAGTGCCCCATGAGGGTGGACATTAAAACAGGTTCAAATCCAGCTTCCCCATTGATTCTACTCATCGGAAATCAGCTGGGGGGGTCATAAATCAGGAATCCATGGCCCCAGGAAGCTGCAACCATCATAAATACACGATGCTGGGAGGATCATAAGCATGAAGGCAGGTCATAAGACACCTTTTTAGTGCCTTTGCAGCTTTGAACGGTCACTAAACGAGGGTTGTAAGTCCAGGGCTTACGCAGTTGCCAAGCGGCTGACTTTTGGCCACGTGACTTTTCCAGGGCTGTTGTAACTTCACACAGTTGCTAAAGAAAAGGGTTGGAAGCTGAAGAGAAGCTGTAAATTAAGCTTATGAGTCACGCACAGGGTTTTTTTTTTCTTTCATTCTCAGCTGACCAAGAATTAGCTTTATCCCCAAACTCTGGATTTGTATTTATTTTTTGGCTTACAGTACATAATCTCTTTCCAGTTAAGTGTAACACAGGACCTGGGAAAAGAAAGTTGACTATTTCCCTCGCTTCAGCGCTTTACTGCTGGTTTCCTACATTTTCCAAAAACAAACCATGATACGTGGTTTGAGTTATGACCGTAATGGCAAACCTATGGCACGCCAGCCGTCAGACCCGGTCAGAGGTGGGTTCCTGCCAGTTCTAAGCTCTTTTACAGGTTCCCCAAATCTACAGTGCCGTTGAGAACCGGTTCCAGCTCCCTCCCCTGCCCGTCCGTCCATCATCAAGATGAAGAGCGAGAGGAGGGATTCTGGGAGTTGAAGTCCACAAGTCTTACAGCTGTCAAGTTTGCACACCCCTGGGGTTTTTTTTCCTAAAGGGTTAGGGGTGCGAGAGTCTTGTAACTTGACGGCTTTAAGACTTGCGTGCTTCAAATGCCAGAGTTCCTGAGCCAACATGACTGGAGGAGGAATTCTGGGAGATAGATAGATAGATAGATAGATAGATAGATAGATAGATAGATAGATAGATAGATAGATAGATAGATAGATAGATAGATAGATAGATAGATAGATAGATAGATAGATAGATAGATTTTATTTTTCTATACCGCGTCCTCTCCCCAGGGGGACTCGGAGCGGTGCACAGGGAAAATTAAAACAACATAAAATATATACATAAATAAATACAATAAAAACAAATTAAATCAACTGTCCCTGCACTAAAATCCCCATTTTAAAATTAACATTCCCTAACCCCTGAGGTAGAGACTAACCTAGGCCGGCCAAGCAGAAAAAGTGAGTTTTTAATTTCTGACAGAAGGAGCGGAGGTCCGTAGTTGTTCTAATGTCGGGGGGAAGGTCGTTCCAGAGGGCTGGGCCCGCCACAGAGAAGGCCCTTCCCCTGGGCGTCGCCCACTGACAAAGTCTAGTGGACGGCACCCGGAGAAGTCCCTCTCTGTGGGAGCGAATCGGCCGGGAAGATGTATGGGGCAGAATCCGATCCCGCAGATAGCTAGGTCCCGAGCCATGGAGCGCTTTAAAGATGAGAACTAACACCTTGAAGCGCACCCGAAAGACGACAGGTAGCCAGTGCAGCTCGCGCAAGAGCGGTGTTACATGGGTATACCTTGCGGTACCCATTATTGCTCGCGCGGCTGCATTCTGGACCAGCTGAAGTCTTCAGGTGCACCTCAAGGGGAGCCCCATGTAGAGAGAGTTACAATAGTCCAGTCGGGATGTCACGAGAGCATGAGTGACTGTGCGAAGGGCGTCCCGATCCAATAGGGGGCGCAACTGGCGAACCAGGCGAACCTGGTAAAACGCCCTCCTGGCCACGGCTGTCACTTGATCTTCCATGGACAGCCGGGCATCCAGGAGGACACCCAAGTTGCGCACCCCATCCACAGGGGCAAGATGTTCGCCCCCTATGGCCAGCGATGGAATCAGCTGGTTGAATCGGGCAGCCGGAAACCACAGCCACTCGGTCTTGGTCGGGTTGAGTCTGAGTCCGTTACTTCCCATCCAGATCCGTACGGCTTCCAGGCACTGGCACATCACCGCTACGGCATCGTTGAAGTCCACAAGTCTTAAAGCTGTCAAGTTTGAACACCCCTGGGTTGTTGTTTTTTTCCTAAAGGGTTAGGGGTATGGAGGATTAAGTGGGCACGCGGGCAAAGGCGATAGCACACAGGTGTGCAATTTCGGCACGCCGTAAGAAAAGGTTCTCCATCACTGACTTATGACCTCCTCGACTTCTCACTGCAAAGCAGCCCCAAATTTATGTGGTGAAGCGAGACCTTTGTTGAGCGAGTTTGTCCCATTTTTGGTGACCTTTATTGCCACCGTTGCTAAGCGAATCACTGTCATTGGGAAGCGTCACTAAATTAATGGTCGTAACTCAAGGACTAACTGTGTTTAGCCAGGTCTAAACCAAGAGGATTCTGAGTTATTGTCCCTTAAGTCAGGGGTCTCCAACCTTTGCAACTTTAAGTCTGAAGGACTTCAGCTCCCAGACTTCTCCAGCCAGCAAAGCTGCAGTTGTTAAGTGGATTGTGCGGTTGTTAAGAGAACCTGGCTTCTCGCATTAAGTTTGCTTGTGAGAAACCAGCTAGAAAAGGGGTCTCCAACCTTTGCAACTTAAGTCTGAAGGACTTCAGCTCCCAGACTTCTCCAGCCAGCTTTGCTGTCTCCAACCTTTGCAACTTTAAGTCTGAAGGACTTCAGCTCTCAGACTTCTCCAGCCAGCAAAGCTGAAGGACTGAAGCAAAGCTGGCTGGAGAATTCTGGGAGCTGAAGTCCTTCAGAATTAAAGTTGCAAAGGTTGGAGACCCTTGCCTTAAGTGACTACGCTTTTGGGGAGGAGCAGAAATTATCTTTGAAGAAATGCTCTTAAATGGTATTAAAGTAAAACTTGTAATTGCTTTTCTCCAAATGTGGTTAAAATAACCCAACATCGAATAAGTGAACTGAATTAAACTGTGGCTACATTAAAAACACACACACACACACACAAATCAAACAGGAGAAAGCTGGTTATCTTTCACTGCCCCCTAGTGGTGGAACTATAGCACAACTTGGGAAAGCTGTCAGTGAAGTCCTCCCCTTATGACTGGAATTTCCGTTGCTAAACAAAACCTCCCCCTTTTCTTTTGCCTCTTGTAAAAGTTTGTGGTGTATTATTTTGCCAAATAAATGTAGAAATATCCTTTGGGATATTTATGAAGGTGGCTCAGTGGCTAAGACGCTGAACTTGATCGTCACATTGCTGTCCAAAAATTGAAATTAAAATTGATAGAATAAGTGCTTTTTTTTCCTTCTTCTTCTTCTTTACTTCCGAAGGATCCTTCTAGATGGTCGTTGAGGCCACTTGGAGGTTTATCTGTGTCCTCGGAGTCACCTGAGTGGTGCAAATGGTTCCTGCAGTCTGCAATGTTTCCCTCTGGAAATCCATTCCTTCTCCCTCACCATTCCTAGGGTGTCCATCCCAAATTGGATAGCTAAAGGTAACTCTGTGACCCTGAGGACACAGATAAACCTCCAGGTGGCCTCAAGGACCCTCTCAAAGGATGCAAATGACCAGCTGTCTGCAAGGATTATAAATCCTTCCATTCCCCACCATCCAGTCAGAGCTGAAGAAGCTTCATGGAGGAGAAGAGAAAGGTCTTCAAAAAAAAATCCCAGAAAGTCCAGTTGCCTCCTGAGTAGTTAGCATTTATTCTTGCTTACAGGTTTCAAAAACAACAACCGCTGGATAGCACTGCTCAACGTCTGTTTTTAAATCATTATTCTTTTTTTAAAATTGTTGACAACACAGTTTTACAATGAGATGTACGAATCTGGGAGACTAGAATTTGGGGAGTTAAAGTCCAAAGAGTCCAAAGAATCTTAAAGAATCCAAGATGGAGAAACACTGCCCTGAAGTAAGGCTAGGGAATCATTTTGATTCTCTTCTTCATTCCAATATTCTATTCTATATTCCAATATTCCAATATTCTATTCTATTCTATTCTATTCTCTTCTCTTCTCTTCTTCATTCAAATGAAGGGCATAATGAGAATGTATCAGCTGAACAAAACTCCGGAAGATGGATGGCATCTTCAGGTTTGGCCGTGTCTATCAAACAGAATAATTAAGGGAGATTGAAACCATCATCATCATCATTTAGCATCCCCATAATGCCTTGGGGAGGGGAGTCTGGGCAACTAAATGGAGCTAGCAGAGCGCTTTACTGGCCAGATGCCCTTCCTGTCACCAATCCGGAGTTTTGTTCAGCTGATACATTCTCATTATGCCCTTCATTTGAATGAAGAAGAGAAGAGAATGTTGGAATATAGAATAGAATAGAATAGAATAGAATGGAATGGAATGGAATAGAATGGAATATTGGAATATAGGAATATAGAATAGAATAGAATATTGGAATGAAGAAGAGAATAGAATAGAATAGAATAGAATAGAATGGAATGGAATGGAATATTGGAATATTGGAATATAGGAATATAGAATAGAATAGAATATTGGAATGAAGAAGAGAATAGAACAGAATAGAATATTGGAATGAAGAAGAGAATAGAATAGAATAGAATATTGGAATGAAGAAGAGAATAGAATAGAATAGAATATTGGAATGAAGAAGAGAATATTGGAATGAAGAATAGAAGAGAATATTGGAATGAAGAACAGAAGAGAATATTTGAATGAAGAATAGAATAGAATAGAATAGAATAGAATAGAATATTGGAATGAAGAAGAGAATATTGGAATGAAGAATAGAATAGAATAGAATAGAATATTGGAATGAAGAAGAGAAGAGAATATTGGAATGAAGAATAGAATAGAATAGAATAGAATAGAATATTGGAATGAAGAACAGAAGAGAATATTGGAATGAAGAATAGAATAGAATAGAATAGAATATTGGAATGAAGAAGAGAAGAGAATATTGGAATGAAGAGAATATTGGAATGAAGAATAGAATAGAATAGAATAGAATAGAATAGAATAGAATAGAATAGAATAGAACATTGGAATGAAGAAGAGAAGAGAATATTGGAATGAAGAGAATATTGGAATGAAGAATAGAATAGAATAGAATAGAATAGAATAGAATATTGGAATGAAGAAGAGAAGAGAATATTGGAATGAAGAGAATATTGGAATGAAGAATAGAATAGAATAGAATAGAATAGAATAGAATAGAATAGAATAGAATATTGGAATGAAGAAGAGAAGAGAATATTGGAATGAAGAATAGAATAGAATAGAATAGAATATTGGAATGAAGAAGAGAAGAGAATATTGGAATGAAGAATAGAACAGAACAGAACAGGACAGAATAGAATAGAATAGAATAGAATAGAATAGAATAGAATAGAATAGAATAGAATTCTTTATTGGCTAAGTGTAATTGGACACACAAGGAATTTATCTTCGGTGCATAAAGCTCTCAATGTATATAAAAGCTAAAAGTGATAAATAATAACCATAGTACGATTAAAGCATAATCATAGATACACTCTCATTATATGCCCAGAGAGAGAGAAATATCTGCCTCTACCTAGGATCGAACTCACAGCCCCCTGATTGTGAGGCAAGAGCGCCACCTCTAGGCCACCATACCACTCTATTTAGGGGAGATTGAAATCCTTGCATTCACTGAAGTTGCTTCCTCTTTTTCCCTCTGGGGAGAAGGAAAGTTTAGAACGTGGAAGGCGTTGCCTCTTATCTTTCAAGGGCTTCTCCCAGCTTGGTGAGGGATGCTGATTGCCGACTTGGCAGAGGTGCCAGGGCGTGGCACAATCAGGCAGCAAATGCTCCAAGGCAGAGACTCAGGCGTAGAAGAAAAGAGCAGGCAAACGAAGGCATGCATTTGCATGCACGCAACCTATTATTCCGTTGTTTCCAGACGCCGACAAGTCTTACTGGGTCCTGCTTGCAAAATGAGACAAGGAGAACATAAAATGCTCCCGTGATCTTCTAGCGCCATGGCTAAAAGGTTCTCAGCGTTGGAAGCCAAGGAGGTCCATAGAGGAGAGGAAGGAGGTAACACTTAGGTGGGGTAGATTCTATTCTTGTAATTGAATACTGCCATTGAATTGTACACCTAGAATAGTTGAACACCTAGAGTACGGCATCCAGTTTTGGTCACCACACTATAAAAAAATGTGGAGACTCTAGAAAGAGTGCAGAGAAGAGCAACCAGGATGATGAGGGGACTGGCGGATAAAACATAGAATGAACGGTTGCAGGAACTGGGTATGGCTAGTCTAGGGAAGAGAAGGACCAGGGGAGACAAGATAGCAGACTTCCAATATTTGAGGGGCTGCCCCAGAGAGGAGGGGTCAACCTATTCTCCATGACAAGGAATAACAGATGGAAACTGACCAAGGGGAGATTCAACCTGGAAATACAGAGGAATTTCCTGACCGTGAGAACCATCGACCCATGGAACAGAAGTTGCCTTCGGAAGTTGTGGGAGCTTCATCACTGGAGGCTTTCAAGAAGAGACTGGACTGCCATCTGTCAGAAGTGGTGTAGGGTCTCCTGCTTGGGTGGGAGGGTTGGACTAGATGACCTACAAGGTCCCTTCCAACTCTTCTTCCAAGTTCATTGCAACAAGAAATAAAAAAGGAAAAGAGACGTGCTCCTCTTCCACCAACTCCTAAAATGCCAAACAGATTCGAAGAAATGGATAATAAAAGACAAAGTACAATTGATCCTTTTCAACTGTCATTTGTCGGCCTTTTTGTTTGCCTGGAGAGGTTCCTGTTGTGGCTGTCACTGCTGTCTGTATCCCACCTGGTGCAGGTGTTGGCACGGCGCTCAAACCAATTTCATTGTAATTTTATTACAATATTATTACAATGACAATAAAGATGATGATGATGATGATGATGATGATGATGATGATGATGATGATGATGATGATGATTATTCTATGAATTCATCAGTGGAACAGCCTGCCTCAAGAATTTGTGGATGCTCTGAGACTGGGCTGCCACCTGTCAGAAATGGTGTAGGGTCTCCTGCTTGAGCAGGGGGTTGGACTAGATGACCTACAAAGTCCCTTCCAACTCTGTTAATCTGTTTGAGTGACTTATGGCCGTTTTTTCACACTTATGACCATTGCAGCATCCCCATGGTCACGTGATCAAAACTCAGCCACGTGGCAACGGATTCATTTTTTGCGACTTTCTGACAACCAAAGTCAACTGGGAAGCCAGATTCACGTAACCACTGTGTTGCAAACTGAACAACTGCAGAGACTCACTTAACGACGGTGTCAAGAAAGGCCGTACAACGGGGCAAAGTTCCCTTAACGACTGTCTCAGCTTCGCAACAGAAATCTGGGGGTCAATTGCAGACGACTTAAAACCCCACAATTCAAACCCGGACCGTTCATTATTCAAGCCATTAGGCCCATCTTCCTTCAGCACCCCATAAAAACACGGTGCAACTGTATTACTGTAATGTCCTTTATTTGATTAAAGTACAAGAGAGGTGAACTTTGGAAGGCTCTCCGTTTCAAATCAGAGAAGAGGAAACATCACACGCATTAATGCTTCCTGTAACTCCACCTTAAAAAAAGGAATTGCATTACTAAAGAAATGAAACACCTGAGAATCACATATTGAAATAACTATTCCATCAAAATCATCCTTCTGGTGTGTTCATTATCAAGTATCACAGGCACAATTAGCACTCATAAATGGCACAGAAACACCTAGTATTTTTAGGGCACGGTAAGATTTTTACAGAAAGCAAAGACATGGTGATTTTATCAATTTAACCTTAAGAAGGAACTTGAGTCGTCATGAAAAATCTAGAAATTCTCCCTGTTAACCATATATTGAACTACACAGAACTATAATCATAGATTGAACTACACATAACCATAGATTGAACACTGTGGAAAATATTTTCTTAAGATTATAATCTTAAGAAAATATTTTTCGTGGTTCAAGGGTGATTCAAGTAGTAGAAGATGAAGGATGGGGGGGGGGGGAATAGTTTCTTCGGAGCCTCAAATGACAAAATATAAATGAAATCAAAATTACAAAGGCTTTTTGCATTGGTTCTGCCTGGGAGGAATAACTCAATAACTTGGGGGGTGGGTGGAAGGATATGGAGACTCTAGAAAGAGTGCAGAGAAGAGCAACAAAAAGATTTAGGGGACTGGAGACTAAAACATATGAAGAACGGTTGCAGGAACTGGGTATGTCTAGTTTAATAAAAAGAAGGACCAGGGGAGACATGATAGCAGTATTCCAATATCTCAGGGGCTGCCCCAAAGAAGAGGGAGTCAAACTATTCTCCAAAGCATCTGAGGGCAGGACAAGAAGCAATGGGTGGAAACTAATCAAGGAGAGAAGCAACTTAGAACTGAGGAGAAATTTCCTGACAGTTAGAACAATTAACCAGTGGAACAGAAGTTGCCTCCAGAAGTTGTGAATGCCCCAACACTGGAAGTCTTTAAGAGGATGTTGGAGAGCCATTTGTCTGAAATGGTTTAGGGTTTCCTGCCTAGGCAGGGGGTTGGGCTAGAAGACCTCCAAAGTCCCTTCCAACTCTGTTATTCTATTCTATTCTACCTTGGCGAAAACCTAAATGGTGATAATAACATGATAATAATCTTTATTACAGGTAGTCTCTGACGTAATTACAACAGTTCATTTAGTAACTGTTCAAAGTTATAACAGCATTGAAAAAAGTGACTTACGCCCCATGGTTACATGATCAAAATTCAGATGCTTGGCAACTGACTCGTATTTATGACGGTTGCAGTGTTCCTGGGTCACATGATCCTGTCTCAGCTTAGCAACAGAAATTTGAGCTGAATTGAGGTCGTAAGTCTTGGACTAGCTGTATACATTTCTCATTGGCTAGATTTGCACAAGAGACTAACTGTGAATTCGTCAACTGAATTTATCCCATTCAACTCCATCTAAGGCAGGGGTCTCCAACCTTTGCAACTTTAAGTCTGAAGGACTTCGGCTCCCAGAATTCTCCAGCCAGCAAAGCTGGCTGGAGAAGTCTGGGAGCCGAAGTCCTTCAGACTTAAAGTTGCAAAGGTTGGAGACCCCTGATCTAAGGGGATCAGCATCAACACATCGTACAGTTAACCATGATTAAACATGTGCTATGTTGTCTCCCCAGCAATTAAAAACAGGCCAAATCTAAGATCCAAGTTAGATGATAAGTTTCCAACGTTCACATTTAAACAATAGTTTGTTTGGGAGAAATCCCTTCATAAGGAGAACAGCAGAGGTTTCCCCCAAAAACAATGTTGTCTTATAGCCACACCCTTCCTAGCAAACGTCTAATGATTAGAAATGGTGGCACTCAACGCCCTGGTGCCATTTCCCAAGAATCAACTTCACCAGCTTGAAAAATTACGGAACCGAGGGTTGTTTTCGAGAAAGGCTACACCATAGACTTAAATCCGTTCTTCATGCGCTGAGAAGCATCGATCTCACGTCCCGCCGAGGTCCAATTATTCCCTGCTTTCCGAAGCCCATCCAGCGTGATGCTCCCCAGATGTTGCCTTTCGGCTTATCTGGATCACCTCGCCAGCATCTCCCAGCCCTTCGTCAGGCCACCGAAGGAATGATGGGATGTCTCAACATCTCCGAAAAGTCCCAGGAAGGAGGCGTCAGGCTTGGGCCTCCTAATCATCGTCCTCTTCGTTCTGCTGCCGGTATTTGAGATGGACGGCAGTCATAACGATGCCCCCCAAGATGCAGGCGGCGCCCAGGACCATGTAGGCAATGCCCAGGAAGGGATTCTTCCCCCCCATCCAGGAAAGGGTGCTCAGGATGACCTTCTTGCTCCCGTGGAAGCCCAGCACGGGGTAGTTGTAGCTGATGTTCAGGAAGTACGTGCCCGGGGGCAGGGACGCCGAGTCGTTATCCTGCCGGATGCGGGCGTAAAGCTTTCGGAAGGTGGGCAGGGCGGCCGTGCGCATCCAGACCATGAAGGCCTCGTTGACAAAGCCCGTGTTGTTGCGGTCGGAGGGGTCCAGCCTGCAGGCCGGCCTTGACCAGAAGGGGGGCTTGGCCGTGCCGATGAAGGCATCGCAAAGGCTGTTGTTGACCGGCTCTGGGTTTTGGAACTTGACGTTGGCGTCGGTCCACCAGGAGATGCCCCGTTTATCCAAGCTCACGTTGGCCAGGGAACCGTTGGCCATCTGGTAGAAGAGCTCGAAGGTGTCGTTGAAGAGGCTGTTGGCCACCGACCCGCAGGGCGCGATGGGCACCCCTTGGCTGTTGTAGCGGTAAGGCTTGCACTCCTGGATGGGGTGGCGCAGCGCCCACGTCACCCCGCTGAGCTGCTCGTCGTCCCGGGAGACGCTGTACCGCCGGTTATTCTGGAAGTAGTTGGAGAGCTGGTAGTAGAGGCAGACGGGCAGCGGGAAGGCGGCGGGCAGCTTGAAGGTCAGGCCGCAGTGGCAGGAGGGCACCCGGCGCGGGCCGCTGCTGTTGGTCAGGCGGGCGCAGCTGGAGCAGTTGTTGCCCGGCGTGCCAGTGTAGTCCAGCTCCACCTCCTGGATGGCCTCCGAGGTGAAGAAGAGGCCCAGCCCGACGGCCAGGAAGGCGATGCCCAGCACGAAGAAGAGGGGCAGCACCGTGCCAGCCGAGAGTAACGGCTGCCAGGCCGGCAGGCGCTGCTGGGTGAAGGCCGTGTTGTCCGGCTGGTTTTGCAGCGTTGGCGCCTCCGAGGAGGCGCCCCGGACGTCGTAAGAGCCCGAAGCCATGCTGCGTGGCGATCCCACTCCGCTGGCACCCGCCGCCGCCGCCGCCCTGCCCCGAAGTCCGGGACGCGCCCTCGGATCGGCCGAGCCCGGAAGCCGCCAGCCGACCAGCCAGCAAGGCAGGGCAGGGCAGGGCAGGGCAGGTAGGCGGGTGGGCGGGGCGCGGCTGGCGCTGCTCTCGCGGGGCTCAGGTGAGGGCGGACGCGGGCTCGGACAGGGGCGCGGGGGATGCCGCCGGTTGGGCCCCGCCCCTCCGGCCTCACCTGCGCGCCCGCCAAGAAGGCGCAGGTGAGTCCCGGAGCCCAGCGCTCGACCCCTCCCGCCCCTCCAATCTCACCTGCGCGCCCGCAAAGAAGGCGCAGGTGAGGCCGGTGCACAGGGCTCTCCGCCCCGCCCCCTCCGCCCCCCACCGCCTCACCTGTGCCGCAGGAAAGAAGGCGCAGGTGAGTCCCGGAGCTCAGATCTCGAGCCCTCCCGCCCCTCCAATCCCACCTGCGCTCCCGCAAAGAAGGCGCAGGTGAGGCCGGAGACCAGGACTCGCCCCCCCCCAAGCTCACTTGCGCACCTGCAAAGAAGGCGCAAGTGAGTCTGGAGCCCCAGCCTCAACCCCGCCCGCCCCTCCAAACCCACCTGCGCGGCCGCAAAAAAGGCCGGTGCACAGGACTCGCCGCCCCGCCCCTCCCCTGCGGCCTCACCTGCGCGTCCGCAAAGAAGGCGCAGGTAAATCTCGGGGTCCAGGACTCAGCAGCCCCGCTCCTCCGGCCTCACCATCGCCGCGGGAAAGAAGGCGCAGGTGAGTCCCGGAGTCAGCGGGAGGCGGCTCCGCCCGTCCAGCCGAAGGTTTGGAATCGGGGTCCGCGGGCCAGCCGGGCGGATTGGCGCGATGCCCTTCCAGGTGGGGCGTTCCGACTGCGCTGGCTCTGCCCTCCGGCGGGTGGCATGCGGCTCCCTGTTTTGGCTTTCTCCAGCCCATCGGGGCAGAGGGAGAATCCCGCCGCCGGGACTCCCAGTTTCCTAATCCGGCGTGGCCCGAGGGTGGCGTTTGGGAGGGGCTGTCCCAACCTTGGCAGCCTGAAGACACGGGGAGCTGGGAGTTGAAGTCCGAATTAATTAATGCAATTAATAATTGTTCAGTGGGAACAATCAGCGGGGAGGGCTCAGCGGGAGGTTTGCAAGAAGAGATTGGACAACCATTTGTCTGAAACGGTATAAGGTTTTCTGCTTGAGCAGAGGGTTAGACTAGAAGACCTCTAAGGTCCCTTCCAACTCTTTCAGTCATTCCGCCCTCCCTCCTTCCAAAAAAGGTTTCTTTAAGAAGGTTTTAAAACTGAACAAGGAGAGATTCAACCTGGAAATAAGGAGAAATTTCCTGGCAGTGAGAACCATCAACCCATGGAACAGAAGTTGCCTTCGGAAGTTTGTGAGGGCTTCATCACTGGAGGCTTTCAAGAAGAGACTGGACCATTTATGTCAGAAATGGTGTAGGGTCACCTGCTTGAGCGGAGGGTTGGACTAGATGACCTATAAGGTCTCTTCCAACTCTGTTAATTTGTTAAGAAACTGGACAACCACTTGTTTGAAATAGTATAAGGTTCTCTGCTTGAATGGGGTTGGACTGGAAGACTTCTAAGGTCCTTCCAACCCTGTTATTCTCTATTCAGCTTTTGGAAGAGAGAAAAAGGGCCAGCTGGAAGGGCCTTGTACTCCCCTCCCATTTGTCCTTCAACCACCCGATCTATAAATCTCCTTTGTCTCCCTTCCCCTGGTCCATCTTGAGTTTATGGATCACATCTTATGCAATTGATTTGGTGCTTGGAGGTTAACAGATTAACAGAGTTGGAAGGGACCTTAAAGGTCATCTAGTCCAACACCCCCTAACCAGGAGACCCTATACTATTTCTGACAACGGCAGTCCAATCTCTTCTTAAACGTCTGAAGTAATGAAGCTCCCACGACTTCCAAAGGCAACTTCTGTTCCATGGGTTGATTGTTCTCACTGTCAGAAAATTCCCCCTTATTTCTAGGTTGAATCTCTCCTTGGTCAGTTTCCATTCATTATTCCTTGTCTGGTCATTGGGTGCTCTGTTAAATAGCTTGACCTCCCTCCTCTCTTGGCAGTCACACAAATATTTGGAAGATTGTTATCCTGTCTCCCCTGGTCCTTCTCTTCTCTAGACTAGCCATGCCCAGTTCCTGCAACCGTTCTTCGTATGTTTTAGCCTCCAGTCCCCTAATCCTCTTGGTTGCTCTTCTCTGCACTCTTTCTAGAGTCTCAACATCTTTTTTATAGTGTGGGGACCAAAACTGGAGGCAGTATTCTAGGTGTGGCCTTACTAAGGCTTTATAGAATGGTACCTCACTTGATTTTGATCGTACCTCTCTGTTAATATAATTTCGGATTGCATTGGATGTCAGGGATCCTGCAATACCCAACTCAGTCACCAGGGGAGCAACATGTCCTCTAGCTTCCAGTACATTGCATTATCTTCCCCATTGTCAGGTCAATACCTGAGCCAGCCACAAGGGGACTGTTGCCCTATTATGTCATCAATGAATAGCCTTATTTTTTCCCAAACGAAGCTGCAATATTCCAGTAAGACACAAGAGGGCAGAATATCTCATACATTCCATTTATATTGCCCTGATTTCAAATTCAGTGAAAACTGACAAATGCCTCTGTGATCCAGCAGGGGGCAGCCTGTCCTAATGTTTCCCTAAAATTAAGCTTGCTGCCTCTAAGGGGGAAACCATGTCATGATTTGATATACCGATTGCACCAGCCTGAAGGAAATCGAACACCTGCTAAACGCAACAGCTGCTGAAAATGGAAGTGAAACAGCTGGTTTTAACTGCGGGCAGCCCAGCCACTTCAGAGAGTAACCTCAAGAGAACAGAGGCCCTTACTGTCTCCTAAATGCTTTATTTAGATCCCCGGGATGATAGGGATTGTCTGCAAAGACCCAACCTGGATCAGAAAAATAAAAACAAAAGGATAAGGGGGAATCTCCCACAAGTATTGCAGCATAGAGAGCATCTGTTCAGAAACTTGGAACACTTTCCTGACAAATTTTGGGGAGGGGGGGGCGGTTGGTGCTCTCTGAGCTGGGTTTTTCTTCTTGCTGACATTTTATTACCAAACTAGGTAATATCATCAATGCTAGTGTGGGAAGTATACCCCAAAATGACAGCACCAGAAATCTCAGAAAACAGTGTCAAGAAAGTCAAGGAGGCCCTTTCCCCTTTAAGAAAAACCCCAGCAAAATCACCAACTGAAAGGAACACTTAGGTAGAACCCTTAAGATAAGTGGAATCAGGCTAGTGATAAATCCTCCAAGGTTAAACCCAAACTCCCTTTTTCCTGCCTCCCTGACAGGATTAACTCCTAAAGACACGGAAAAACAAAAGAGCAAGATTAACCCAGGAAAACAGGTCAACAAAACCCAGGACAATCAGAAACACATCAAAACCCATCGAAACTGTGGATTTCATACACTGTATTTTTCCAGAGTAACTGAATCGTAGTGCAGTCCCATTCAAAAGGTGGCCCGGTTTTAAATCCCAATCATGTTGGTCCCAGCTGAATTAGTTAAGCTCAGCTGCAGTTCAGCAGTTCGATCCTGACCAGCTGAAGGTTGACTCAGCCTTCCATCCTTCTGAGGTGGATAAAATAAGGATCCTGATTGTTGGGGGACAAATAGGCTGACTCTGTAAACTACTTGGAGAGGGCTGTGAAGCACTGTGAAGCTGTATATAATTCTAAGTGCTATTGCTATTACCCTCCCTCCCTCCCTCCCTTCCTTTCCCAATGGTTAGGATGCAGTATTTCAGGCTAACTCTGCCCAAGGCCAGCAGTTCAATCCTGACCAGACTCAAGATTGACTCAGCCTTCTGTCCTCCCGAGGTGGGTAAAATGAGGGCCCAGATTGTTGGGGGCAAGAGGCTGACTTTGTAAACCACTTAGGGTTGTAAAACCACTATGAAGCAGCAAGTCAAAGTCTATAAAACAACACAAACACACTCTTTCTTTTTCGGGTGTGTTTGGCGTGAGAGATCCTCACTGCCTAGCGTGGCTTTTAAGAATCCACTCTTGCAAATGAGCTTCAGGATTGCATCAGCCGTTTAACCTGGGCTGGCGCTTCCTCTCTGGCTCAATATGAAACCAGCACCTGATTCTACCAGAAAGTCACACAAGGTTGAAAATTACCTGCGGCACTTGGAGATGCAGGTACGTGGCTCCAGGTGAATCTCTTCCATAAACCCATAACAATTCTATCTCCAGGGACTGGGACTGCTTCTGAACAACACACAAGGAGACTTTCTGCAAATCTTGCTGCTGGCCAAAAAAAGTCCCTGCTTTTTGGTAATGCCAGCAACTTACTGGAGAAGACCTTTTTTTTTTTTAAAGATAAGCACTATTATGTTGTTAGATCAGTGTTTCTTAATCTTGGCAACTGTGAGATGGGTTGACATCAACTTCCAGAATTCCCCAGCCACCATGCTTTGAAATGTGTGGATTTTCAACTCCCAGAATTCCCAAGGAGCATGTTTGAGATGCACGGACTTCAACTCCCAGCATTCCCCAGCCAGCGTGCTTCGAGATGCACGGACCTCAACTCCCAGAATTCCCCAGCCAGCGTGCTTCGAGATGCACGGACCTCAACTCCCAGAATTCCCCAGCCAGCGTGCTTCGAGATGCACGGACCTCAACTCCCAGAATTCCCCAGCCAGCGTGCTTCGAGATGCACGGACTTTAACTCCCAGAATTCCCCAGCCAGCGTGCTTCGAGATGCACGGACTTCAACTCCCAGAATTCCCCAGCCAGCGTGCTTCGAGATGCACGGACCTCAACTCCCAGAATTCCCCAGCCAGCGTGCTTCGAGATGCACGGACTTCAGCTCCCAGAATTCCCCAGCCAGCGTGCTTCGAGATGTACGGATTTCAACTCCCAGAATTCCCCAGCCAGCGTGCTTCGAGATGCACGGACCTCAACTCCCAGAATTCCCCAAAGGGCATGCTGGCTAGGGAATTCTGGGAGCTTAAGTCCACCCAACTTAAAAGTGCTTAGGTGGAGAACCACTGAATTGAACTATATCCCCTAGTAAGGCCTTATCTATTACAGAATGGAATGATTAATGGATGACCTTAGCCCTGGTGACATTCAGATAATCATTAAAAACTTTTAATTTTAATGGTTCTCTCAGGCATTGAAAAAAGATGATAGCTCAGCCTCTCTTGAATGGGGTTTTGGCATCGATGTCTCTCTTGGGACTGTCCTAAACTTCTTTCCTTTTCTAAGGCTGTTTATTATTTTTGTAATTGTCAGCCGCTCAGCGCCTCTAAACATTTGAAAGAAATAAACCAATAATGGTCTACTTGGTAAGAAAATTCTCACAAAGTTACAGGTTTGATTTAAGACTACCACTAAGCCCAAAATTTAGCTTGCTAAGGGGGACATTTGTTAAATGAGTTTTGTCCCGTTTTACGTCCTTTGTTGCTACATTTGTTAAGTGAATCCCTGCAGTTGTTAAGGCAGTAACATGGTTGCTAAATGAATCTTGCTTCCCCATTGACTTTGCTTGTCGGAAGGTCGCAAAAGGGGAGCCTGGGATCCCGGGACACTACGGCCGTCCTAAATGTGAGTCAGTTGCCAAGAGTAGGAATTTTGATCATGTCATCCTGGGGGTGCTAAAATGGTCATAGGTGTGGAAAATGGCCATGTCACTTTTTTTCAGTGCCGTCGTAACTCTGAACAGTCACTAAAGGACTGCTTGTACTTAACAAGTGAGTTAAAAGCAAAACAACAAACAAACCCTAAGATGGTTTTCATTTCTTCCTCTTGTTTAAACATTAAATATTACTTATTTCTTGAGTTCGTTTTGATTTCTGACTCATTTGACTGTTGAGAGATCAACAAGACTGAAATTGAAGTGGTTAAATTGGTTTCTTGCATGGAAAGTGGATGTAAAAGCTAAAGGGAACAATGAGTTGTCTGGCTCTTATGTAACTTAATTGCTATAATGATATATTGCACTTTGTTATTTTCTTTTTTATCTGTTGTATTTTGTTTCCCACTTTTTAAATCGCTTTTTATATGTACCTTTTTTTTTTTTGCTTCTTGCAAAATGTACCTATTAGCATTGTAATGATCCTTGGGCTTGGTTTCTTTTTCTTGTTCTTTTTGGGTTGTTATTATAAAAGCGATTAAATACAAATAAATAAAACTTGGCCTGGCTCTTCAGCTTAGAATGATGCAATTATTTCAGACTTGCCTAACAGGTTCACTCAACCATTAACTGAATGCCAAGGTCTCAAAATACCTTGCTGAATGTTACTGTTCCAGATTTGTACATGCCAATACAGAGGGAGTTCTACAGCCATCTTTCTCAACCTTGGCAAACTGAAGATGGGTGGAGTTCAACTCCCAGAATTCCTCAGCTTTATGCCTGGCTAGGGAATTCTGGGAGTTGAACTCCACCCATCTTAATGCAGGCCAGTTGGGAAATTCTGGGAGTTGAAGTCCATCCCTCTCACAGCATGATGGCTGAGGAATTCTGGGAATTCCTACCCATCTTAAAGCAAGCTGGCTGGGGAATTCTGGGAGTTAAAGTATGCTGGCTAGGGAATTCTGGGAGTTGAAGTCCACCCATCTTAATGCGTGCCAGTTGGAGAATTCCGGGAGTTGAAGTATTTATTCAAGAGAAATTAAACTTATCAGAGGTAATTAGCCAATATATTAGATAGATAAGTAAAAGATAACAAAATAAGAGGGTTAAAAATGATGAAACCTAAGTGAAACATATTACAATACAATAGCAGAGTTGGAAGGGACCTTGGAGGTCTTCTAGTCCAACCCCCTGCCTAGGCAGGAAACCCTATACCATTTCAGACAAATGGTTATCCAACATCTTCTTAAAAACTTTCAGTGTTGGGGCTTTCACAACTTCTGGAGGCAACTTCTGTTCCACTGGTTAATTGTTCTAACTGTCAGGAAATTTCTCCTCAGTTCTAGGTTGCTTCTCTCCTTGATTAGTTTCCACCCATTGCTTCTTGTTCTACTCTCAGGTGCCTTAGAGAATAGTTTGACTCCCTCTTCTTTGTGGCAACCCCTGAGATATCGGAAGGGGAAATAGCATAAAGAGAATTATACCAATTTGAAACTGCTATAAGAAGGAACACGAAGTCCCAATGTACTGTGTAAATGTAGTCTATGTATTGTGTTTGTATGTTTGAAAATTAAAAACAATTTTTTTTTAAATGAAGAGAGGCCTCTTGAGGGCTGGAGAGGAGAGGAAATCTCCATTCGCCAGTCTTTGGAGAAGGACTTTCAAATGCATATGAGCTTGGCTCCAACACCTGGGGCAAAGGAATTTAACAAATAATGTAGATAAAGTAGGAAAACCTCTCTCTGCAAGCAGACCAGATAGGAACATGGAGATAAAAGGCTGAGATAGGCATTTATATAGATGAAATTCCTTGTGCATGCAAAGGGATCTGGAGGCTCCACATTAAAGCAGGGTGTGGGAACTAGAGAAACAATGGACAGCATTAGCATGAAGTTTGGAAATCAGGAAAAGGGGCCCTTTGGTTTTGTATAATAAAAGAGTTTTTGTGGGAGGAATAAAATGAATTGACTCTTTAGTGCTTGTGATCAGCAGCAGGTTAAGAAGAAAAAACCGCCAAATTTTCTATTGGGCAATAGAAAATATTTGACTTGGCTCCTTGGTTAAATGATTAATTTATGTGGGTAGATGAAGGGATGGAGCACAATCATTGTGAAAAGGAATCCCTTTTTTTTTTCTTAGTAACCTTCACTAGATGGTTGTGTTTGAGTGTCTCTTTGTGTGCCTCCCTGTCAATTCATTCATTCATAGGAAGTGAAAACCCACTAGTACAGGGGTCTGCAAAGTTGGCTCTTTTAAGACTGGTGGACTTCCACCAGTCTTAAAAGAGCCAACTTTGCAGACCCCTGCACTAGTATAATGAAATATCCTGAGAAATATTGAAAAGGCAGAATATTATATTTCCCTGGATCAGAAATGGAGAAGCATGTTTTTAGGCAGGTAACAGTCTCACTCTGAATAGCCCCCACCTTTGTCAACCGGCCATTAAAGGGCCTGAGTCAGTCTATTCTACATAACAAAGATCCCCCTTCAAGCTCCAGGGGGATGGGATTAAGGCATGATAGTATTAGCCCTTGACCCATCTCACCACAGGGCACCTGGGAAGAAGGAAGGCTCAACCAAACCTGGACTCCAAGCACAGCCTAGAGCAGTGCTTCTCAAATAGTGGGGCGGGCCCCCCAGGGGGGGCGCGAGGCTCCGTAAAGGGGGGCGCGTTTGACCTCGGCAAAGGATTTAATTTTTTTAAAATTTCTAATGCACTTTAAAGCTTTTCTGCTACAGTTAATAAAGATATTCTTTGTTGTAAATTGATCCACATCTTTCTTTTTTTATTCTCTTATACGTTAATAAGGATACAGTGTTATGCAGAGATGTACTTATAACAATTTTATAGACAAATGATACTATTTACAGTCGCGCGGGGGGCGCGAAATGTTTTCTTCTTCCTAGGGGGGGCATGACAGAAAATAATTGAGAAGCACTGGCCTAGAGAGTTGCCCCTGCATGGCCCTATGGGAGTCGGACAACCAATCAGAATGCAAGATCAAGATCAAAGGCCAGAGAGGGCATCAAACCAGAGACTTTCAGCATCTCTGCCTCTTTTGTCTTCTTCACCCAACATCTGGAAGCATCTGATCCCCCTTTTCTGCTCAGGAGCTCAAACCATGTGGTCCTGTCTACCATTAAACCATCTTTCCAAGCAGCCTCCATGTTCCCAGTGTCTTCTTCCCCCTCACTTGGAACTGAACCTAGAAGGACATTTTCCCCAACATATTCATTCATTCATTCATTCATTCATTCATTCATTCATTCATTCATTCATTCATTCAAATTTCTATGGCCACCCCACTCAATCGACTCAGTTCCCTGTGATTGACCGAGGTCCTCTTCTTTCCAGGTGTGAACTTGGAAGGTCCTTCTCATCTTCTCTAATGCTGCATCCAGTTTTGATCACCACATTATTTAAAAAAAAAAAAGATGTGGAGACTCTAGAAAGAGTGCAGAGAAGAACCACCAAGAAGATTTGGGGGCCTGGAGACTAAATTATATGATGAGTTTTGAGTTTTATTTGATTTATATCCCGCCCTTCTCCAAAAGGACCCAGGGCGGCGCACAGGAATTTAAAATAACATATAAATAATACAAAATACAAAATTTAAAAAGCTATTAAATATTCAAACCTGCGCTAAAACCAATTAAAATCCCCATTTTAAAACTAATACTAGTCACAGCTATGTGAGGCTATGTTAGGCCGGCTTGATGAAACAGGTGTGTTTTTAAACACTGGCGGAAGAGGCGGAGGTCGGTGATGGTGCGAAGTTCAGGGGGTAAGTCGTTCCAAAGGGCAGGGCCCGCCACAGAGAAGGCTCTTTCCCTGGGTGTCGCCAGTCGGCATTGTCCAGCCGACGGCACCCTGAGAAGGCTCTCTCTGTGGGAACGTATCGGTCTAAGGGATGTATGGGGCAGGAGACGGTCTCGCATGTAGCTAGGTCCCGAGCCATGGAGCGCTTTGAAGATGATGAACGGTTGCAGGAACTGGACATGGCTAGTCTGGTGAAAAGAAGGACCAGGGGAGACCTGATAGCAGTCTTCCAATGTCTCTCAGGGGTTGCCACAAAGAAGAGGGAGTCATGCCATTCTCCAAAGCACCAGAAGGCAGGTCAAAAGCAATGGATGGAAACATATCTAGGAATGAGCCAACCCAGAAGGAGAAATTTCCTAACGGTGAGAACAATTAACCAGTGGAACAGAAGGTGCCTTCAGAAGATGTGGGTGCACCTGTTTGGAATGGTGCAGTGCAGTGATGGCGAAACGTGAGTGCCACAAAACCACAATGTGTGTGCATGTGTGCATGCCAGAGCACCAGAAACCCAAAGTCCTACTGGCTGGTGTGCGCATGCCTATTTTTTGGCTGCTTTTCAGGCGGTTTTTCAGGTGGTTTTGGGGCCAAAAAACAGCTTGAGAAACGGCCTGAAAATTCCCTGAAAAACAGTCTGGTAAACAGCTTGAAAACAGCCAAAAAAACAGGCCATTTTCCGGGCTGTTTTTCGGGGAATTTTCAGGCCTTTTTTTCAAGCAGTTTTTGACCCAGAAAACAGCTGGAAAACAGCCAGAAAATGGCCTGGAAAAAACGGCCTGAAAACAGCCAAAAAAACAGGCCATTTCCTGGGCCGTTTTTCGGGGAATTTCCAGGGCTTTTTTCAAGCAGTTTTTGACCCTGAAAATGGTCTGGAAAACGGCCCTGAAAACGGCCTGAAATATGGCCACATGCACGCCGTAAACCAGAAAAGCAGTTGGGCGATGGCGCACATGCCCACAGAGGGGGCTCTGAGTGCCACCTCTGGCAGGCGTGCCATAGCTTCACCATCAGGGGTGTCGGGTCTCCTGTTTGAGCAGGAGGTTTGACCAGAAGACCTCCGAGGTCCCTTCCAACTCTGTTGTTCTTGCTACCGAGGGCTCAAATCCTGCGCTTGCAAAAAAAAAAAAGCCCTGCCAGATCTTGCTAGTTCACTAAGAAGGCAGCAACCATATCAATTGTGGCAATCTCCGTTATCTTAACAGCTGTGCGGGTAGCAATTGCCCCTCCATGGTATCGTTCCCTGGCAGCATGAGAAATAACCAATAAGACAAATTCAACCCACATGAGGTAGGGGTGAAATCTAATTTTTTTTGCCAGCGGTTCTGTTGCCAGTGGTTGGTGGGGGGGTCATGTGACCAGGTGGGTGTGGTCAACTTTTCGCCACTTTTTAAAGCATTTTTTCTCCTTCCACTTTGGGCGAATAGACAGGGGGAAAAATGCCTTAAACAGCAGGGAATACCCTTCTGCCAAACTAGGAGGATTTCATCCCTGATGAGGGAGTTCTCCTAACCTGATATGGACCACCAGAATTCCACAGCCATTCTATGAATTGACGTCTGGGCATCTTCCCAAGATTGGGGAAAAAACTGTGTCTTAAAAGAGTAAGAATACAGACTTTTGCATTTCTTATCATTCGGACCAGGGGTGTCCAAACTTGGGAACTTTTAAGACTTGTGGACTTCAACACCCAGAATTCCCCAGCCAGCCATGCAGTTCCCAAGTTTGGACACCCCTGATTTGGACCCTTAGCAGACAGAACAGAGCAGAGTAACAGAGCTGGGAGGGACCTTGGAGGTCTTCTAGTCCAACCCCTGCTCAGGCAAGGAACCGTGGGAAGAAATGTTCAGTTCCAAGCTTTTAAGACATGCTGGCTGGGGAATTCTGGGAGTTGAAGTCCACAAATCTTAAAAGTTGCCAAGTTTGAAGACCTCTGGCTCAATGTGACTGCCTGGCACAGGCCTCGTTCTAAGCCAACGGCTGCATCCCTACCACAGGCCGCTGAATCACAAGCAACCTAATTTTAGCTCAGTCTTGTTTCTTATGGGAACGCAACAGCACCAACAACAATAAACACGGTTACGAAACCCGGAAGGCTTGCAAAGATCGCGGACTCCAACTCCCTTCCACCCCCGCCGACCGATCCAGTGGCACGGAATCATGGGAGCCGTAGTCCAACGGGGACGCGTGCGCGCCGCGCACCAAGCCCAGCTCAACTTCCCCGCCTCCAGATTGACAAGCCGCGGTCGGACCTCCTCCCGCCCTATCGCGCTTTCCCTTCCATTCTCTCCCGCCCACCGGCCGCACCTGATAGGTCCACGTCCGGCGCCAGGTCGTGCCGACGGCCAATCCCCGACGGCCACAGCGACGTCGCCACAATGCGGGAGGCGTGGCCTGAGCCGCCCGCGAGGCTATAAAACCCGCCGCCGCCGCTTCGCAGGCCGCTGTTGTCGTCGACCGAGGAGGGTGTTGTTTTTGTGGGGGAGCGGAAGGTGGTTGTGTTGTGGTGTTTTTTTTTGGAGGATGGAAAGCGGCCAAGCCGTGGAGGAGGAGGTGGGCCTGGTCGTCAAGAGCCCCGCGCAGCGCCACCCGGACCTGCTTCTCTCGGCCCGGCGCTCCTGGAGCGTCCGGCGCCTCAAGGCGGAGCTGCGATACCTTCACCCTGATGAACCGGTGAGCTTCTGAAGCGCGCATGCGCACTCGCCCGTCTCCGCTCGCGCTCGCTCTCCCCCCCCCCCTCCTTGCCCTTGCGCGAAGTGGAGCCTCCTTGGACGGGCGCAGTCTACCCCGCTTCGCTTTCCTAGCTGGGGATGGCGCGCCAAGGCATTTTGGGGCCTCGGGGTGCGTTTCTAAGGAGGGGCCAGACGACGAAGGTGGGGTTGGGGTTTCGAAAGCGGCTTTAAGCGGCTTTTCTAGCCTTGGAGGGGATGTGTGGCTGAGATGGGCTTCCCCTCCCCCCCATGGGAGTTGTCCAACATGGAAGCCCTTTGGACTTCCTCCAACGTGGTGCTGGGTTGGAATAGTTTGGAGTCTCCTCCCCCGCTTAGTCTCCTTCCCCTTTTTCCCGGCCTTGGTGACTGTAGGTGGTGGTGGTGGGGGGGATGGAGCTTCTGAGCGAGTGCAGAGTGCATTTCCTGTGCTGGATGCAATTGCACAGCGTTCAAAGGTTGCATTTGAAGAAAGGAGATGGGGGGGGGGATGCATTTTTGTTTTGTTTTTGCAGGACTGGTTTATCCCCAGTGCTTTTCTGAGCATGCACAGAGTGCCTTGGCTCTGGCCCGTGATTCAGAGCAAGGATCGTGTTGCATCTTGGGGGGGGGGGGAACCTCCCTGCAGGGTTGATTTATCCCAGCGTCTTTCTGAGAAAATGCCAGGCGGTTAGCTACTCCAAGAAGTTGATTTTCTCTGAATTTTGTTCCCGTTTATTGAGGATTTCAATCAATCAACCAGAATAGAGCTGGAAAGGGACCTTGGAGGTCTTCTAGTCCAACCCCCTGCTCAAGCAGGAGACCCTACACCAGTGTTTCTCAACCAGGCAGCATAGCTGGCTGGGGAATTCTGGGAGTTGGAAGTCCATGGGACTTAAAGTCTGCCAAGGTTGAGAAACACTGCCCTACACCATTTTAGACAAGTGACTGTCCAGTCTCTTCCTGGTGGTGTCCCATCCCGGGGTCTGACCCTGTGGGAGCTTTTATCAACTCTTATCGACTTACAACAAGTTTAAAGGGATTTCTCAGTCATTGCCTTTGCCTGCTGCACTCACCATAGATGCCCTGCATGTATTTGAATTTTCTCTTTTAAAAGAAAATCTGAGTAATTGGCAAGGAATTATCCTGATTTACTTTTTATTTTTTACCCCTTTTGTGTTATGTTTGTAGAAGGCGGTCTCTTCTATATATATATACACTATATATATAAGCCACAATTTATATATATATATAGAGAGAAGCAGCCTGGCCCACTTTTCCTGCAATATTTTCACGGAAATTGCTAATATTAAGATGATGACATTTTGCTGGGTGTGTTGGTGCTTTAGTTTGGGAGCAATTACTCAGTGGAATGGCTTGCCTCCAGATATTGTGGGTGCTCCCATCATTGGAGGTGTTTTTTTTTCTAACGAGAGATTTGAACAGCCATTTGTCTCTGCTTGAGCAGGGGGCTGGACTGGAAGACCTCCAGGGACCCTTTCATCTCTTATTGAAAGTTCTGGTTAATAGAATGTTTCCTTGTGGCAGCTGCTGGTGAGAATTGTGGCTTTTCCAGGACATGAGGCCAAAGTGAGATTCCTTTTTTCCCCCATCACTAATCAGTACATTTATATTATGAAACATTTATAGACTAGGAGGTCATCTGGAAAAAAAGAGAACATTTTGCCCTTGGTGCTCTATATATTTCAATCCCTCCCCCCCCCCCCCCCCCAAAAAAAAACCCTGTTGCTGTTAATAACCAGAAATTTTAGATTCTAAAGCTAATGCTTATTAAAGCAGAAAATAAATATAGTTGACTTTGTATCTCCTTTTTGTATCTCTCTGCCTGCAAAACAAAGTGAATCTTGGCACTATTTGCTTTGCAAAGCAGATGATGCAACTGAGAGCCAACGGCCAGCATTTGCTTTGTTTGCAGTTGTTTAAAGTGAACTCAAGCAGAAGAAGAGGTTTCAGTCCGGTTTCATAATTCATTATTATTTTAAATTTATAAACCGCACCCTCTCCCCGAAGGGACTCATGTTTTGTGTGTTTCTGTATTTTGGAAACAGTGTTCCCCTTTTTGCCTGATATTGACAAGGTGAAATGCTTTTGGCCTTGTAATAACAAAATAAGGCTGGATTGGAAGCGGAGAGGATTGGAATTCATAAAAGCTTTCATTGCATGCAACAGGGAAGGCAAAGGAATGGGAAAAAAAGAAGATCTTAAATTTAAAACAATGCAAGAGGTGGTTTTAATACAAATTGTCTCAAGGCTGGGTGGCGCCTTGTGGCTTTTCCCTGGAATTTGGGAGATTATTTGGCAGCACTGTCCTTCCCCAAGGTCACTGGTGAGGTAGGCTGGGTGGGGGCAGCTCCATGTCACTCATTGCCTATCTCTTCCTGGCCTTCCATGCCAGCTCAGCTCAGCTGACCTCTTGGGAACCCTGACCTGCAACATAACATGTTGATTGCACAATGGAGTGTTAGGATGGGGGCCTTAACTGCTTTGAGTTTGTGTTTCATCTTCCGCCCAAGGATTTTCTTTGGAGACGTTTGGAGTAGGGGTAAATGATAGCCTCCACATTGGTGCCAACACAGTCCTAGGCTGCATAAACAGAGGGCTAGAATCAAGATCATGTGAAGGGTTAATACTACTTTATAAGGCCTTGGGAAGGCCACACTTGGAATAAGGCATCCAGTTTTGGTTGCCACGATGTAGAAAAGATGTGGAGACTCTAGAAAGAGTGCAGAGAAGAGCAGCAAAGAGGATTACAGGCTAAAACATATGAGGAACGGTTGCAGGAACTGGGTATGTCTAGTTTAATGAAAAGAAGGACCAGGGGAGACATGATAGCAGTGTTCCAATATCTCAGGGGTTGCCACAAAGAATAGAGAGTCAAACTATTCTCCAAGGCACCTGAGGGCAGAACAAGAAGCAATGGGGGGAAACTAATCAAGGAGAGAAGCAACTTAGAACTGAGGAGGAATTTCCTGACAGTGAGAACAATTAATCAGTGGAACAGAAGTTGCCTCCAGAAGTTGTGAATGCTCCAACACTGGAAGTCTTTAAGAAGATGTTTGATAGCCATTTGTCTGAAACAGTATAGGGCTTCCTGCCTATGCAGGGGGTCGGACTAGAAGACCTCCAAGGTCCCTTCCAACTCTGCCATTGTATTGTATTGTATTTTGTGTGTGTGAGCTAGAGGTCAACACCTTTGAAAGATGACTGGTTGCGAAAGGCTAGTGCTGGTGTGAACCAGCCTTTAAATCTAACATTTCCTTGGTTTAAAGACAAGCCATGGGGTTATCTGAAGGTTGAGAGAACTATAGAAATCCACTTTTAGGTACTAATTAGCAATCAAAGAAAGTTTAAGTGGGAAAGCTTTCCTGAAAGACGTAAATGCCTCCCAGTTTGGCCTTAGGTTGGTCATAACTGCAAAAGGTTGGTTTTGGCCCAAGGTGTAAGACTGGATTCAGAAGAAGCCATAATGTGGCCCTGATCAGAAGCAGAAGTCAAAACATTTAGCAACTCTTATTTTTTGTTTAAAAAAGAAAGGTTACAAGACGACATAGCTAGTCCTTTGACTTAGCAACAAAAATGTTGCCCTCAATTGTGATAAGTGAGGCAGTTAAAATGAATTTTGCTGCCTTTTACCTCCTTTTGTACCGCAGTCTAGTGAATTGCTGCAGTTAGTAACACGGTTGTTAAGTGAATCGGACTTCCCCCTTAACTTCGCTTGTGAGAAGGTCGCAAAAGGGGATCGCAGGACCCTGGGACACTGCGACCGTCATAACTATGAGTCAGTTGCCAAGCATCTTTGGTCACGTGACAGAATGGTCATTAATTCACTTTTTTCAGCGTGGCTGTAACTTTGAACAGTCATTCAATCACGGGTGCCCAAACTTGGCAGCTTTAAGACTTGGGGACTTCAACTCCCAGAAGTTGAGGTTCCCAAGTCTTAAAGTTGCCAAGTTTGGGGATCCCTGCATTAAACTGTTCTATGACAGCTTTTGTCTTTAAATTGAGATTTGGCGCCTGGGAAACTGAGATCGAGAAGAATCTTGGATTTAACAGATTAACAGAGTTGGAAGGGACCTTCAAGGTCATCTAGTCCAACCCCAAGCAGGAGACCCTACACCATGTCTGACAAATGGCAGTCCAGTCTCTTCTTGAAAGCCTGCCGTGTGTGAAAAGTGGTCATTAATTCACTTTTTCCCCCGTGCGGTTGCACAACTTTAAAGACTTGTGGATTTCAACTCAAGGCATAGCTGGAGAATTCTGGGAGTTGAAGTCCCCAAGTCTTAAAGTTGCCAAGTTTGGGCATCCCTACACTAAATGAACTGTTGTAAGCTGCTGTAGCCTAGAGGTGGAGCTCTCGCCTCCCAATCAGGAGGTTGTGAGTTCAATCCTAGGTAGAGGCAGACGGAGGGTCTCCTGCTTGGGCAGGGGGTTGGACTAGATGGCCTGCAAGGTCCCTTCCAACTCTGTTCATCTGTTAAATCATTCTGCTGTGGTTTCACTCCATGCAGCCAGCTCCTTCTGTAAACTCTCTTGCGCAATTGGTGTTTGTTTGTTTCAATGATTTATCTGCTCTTAAAAGCCTATTGACCAAAGACAAAAATTTCCCTACGCAGTTCAGCCACAGGAAACCACTGGAATCCAGCAGGAATCTCATTCAAAGGGGGAATATTTTCCTCTTGAGAAGTGACCTAAAGCTCATCATCGCTCAGCTGGTTGTTCAAAGATCAGCTGCTTGTATATAATTCACAACAACAAAAAACCCTGCATACTTGCACATTTACAAGAATGAGGGATCTTGTTCTGGAAAAAGAAAAGATTTTTAAAACTGCTTTTTTCTCTCTCTCTCCCTTCAAAGCCTGAAGAGGCTCAGCGGTTGATCTACTCTGGAAAGTTGTTGCCCGACCATCTTTTCCTGCAAGAGGTCCTCACCAAGGTACGTGGCATTCTGTCCTGCTAGCCTTTTGCTTTCTGCCATCAATGGAGCATCGTGGAAATGCGCTCCCCAGATCAGGGGTCTCCAACCAGAGTTCTCCAGCCAGCATTTTAAAGCAGGGGTCTCCTTCAGACTTAAAGTTGCAAAGGTTGGAGGCCCCTGGCCCAGGCCCTGACACTGACAGCTTTGCTGGCTGGAGAAGTCTGGGAGCTGAAGTCCTTCAGACTTAAAGTTGCAAAAATTGGAGACCCCAGGCCCTGACACTGACAGCTTTGCTGGCTGGAGAAGTCTGGGAGCTGAAGTCCTTCAGACTTAAAAGTTGCAAAGGTTGGAGACCCCTGCCCCAGATGGCTTTGGAAACTTTAATGGCTGTTTTCTGTTCCTGCAGGAGACGGTCCACGCTCTCCATTTGGTCTGCAACTCTAAGAATCTGCCCACCATGTCAGGAACTGAGGCGAAGGTATTGAAAAGTGGTCATTTGAGATGTTGGGTTATCACCGTCTTTGGGGGGGGGGATCAGATATTTTGTGATCTGGGCAACCAATTTTTATATTAATGGGGGATTTTTGGGTGGGGGTGGAGACAAGGTGGCCAACAGGTATAGATAGTGGCTGGATGTAACACATTCCAGCAGTACCACTTTGAGGGATGGTGGTGGTCTCGAGAAGGGGGCGAAAATGGGGAACCCAGAGTGGGATAGAGCCCATTAAATGGCTAGAATGTTTATTGTTGCTGGGGTATGGGTGATTACTGTATTTTTTGGAGTATAAGACGCACACACACACACTAAAAGAGTGTGGAAATGTTAGTGCGTCTTGTACACTGAATACAGCCATTTTTGGCCTATTGAAACCCTACCCCCTGCATCTCAATTTGTGAAAAAGGGGGCATTTTTGGCAAAAACGGGGGCATTTTTGCCTTTCCCCAGCCCCACTGAAGCCTGCAGAGTGCTCTTGTTGGCTGGGAAGGACAAAACAATTTTCTTCTTACTTACCTCTTCAAAAACCTGGTGCGTCTTACAGTCCGAAATAAAATACGGTATTTTATTTTTGATAATCGTGTTTTGATATCCTTTTTTATATTCCGTCTTGAGTCACCGCGTGCGAGTAGGCGGCGATAACACATTTTCTAAATTCTAAATAAAACAGAATTGGGGTAGACGTGGCCAGCTCGATGCCACTCACGTTGGCACCTATGGCCCGAACGCTCTGCCAGAGAAAAATGGCTCCCGAGCTCCGCTTTTGGCTGGGACAGCCTCCTGCAACTCTGCCAGCAAAAAACAGAGCTGGGGAGGGCTGCATTTTCAGGGCGGCCCCCGTTGGCCAGATCTGGGCCTTGAGTTTGCCACCCCTGCTTTAGAGGGCTAGTGTGAGAGCCTGCAGTAGAGCTGAATACTTGGAACAAGCCTGTTTTAAAATGCAGCGGTCAATTTTTGTTGGTGCAGGTGGCTGAAGCCAAGGAGCAACCCACAGCATCGGGCCAAAATCCTCCGGACCTTCCTCCAAGCTCTGCCCCCAGCCAAGGGCAGGCTTCCCCAGACCCGCCTGTGACCCCAGAGGAAGCCGACACGAGGTATGTTTGAGCATCTTATTTGGGGGGCAAAGAACAAAAACATCTGTGATTTGACGACAAAGTTTCTCCATCAACCAGGTAGAGTTGGCCTGGACTTTTGAGTCCTAGCAACTGGGCTTCTTTTTTCTCCTTTCTGGTTTGAAACGGGCCCAGTTAGCCATGACTCAACTTGCAGTCATCTGTGATGTGAATTCCAGACTTGGTAACTTTATGGGTAGAGCCACGTCGATTCCTGGCATCGGAACAAAAGCTTTCTGCTCACTTCAGGGATGTGTGTTTGCCCTCTGCGAGCTCTGGGATTTCATCTTTTTATGTCCCGTCAATGCCTCGGCTGTGTTTTCGTTTTCCACAATCTGTTACATTTAACTAGGCGTTGCCATGTAAAACAGAGTAGATGGGACTACCATATTTTTCAGAGTGTAAGACGCACCATTCCCCCTCAGATAAGAGGGTGGAAATCTGGGCCGCGTTATACACTGAATACAGCATTTTCAGCCTACCAAAACATCGCCCCCTTTGCAAAAAAACCGGCCGTGCATAGCCTTTAGGAGGCTTGTAGAGTGCTCCTGGGGGCTGGGGAGGGCAAAAATTGAGCAAAAAATGGGCTGGTTTTTGCTCAATTCTGTGTCCCCAGCACTCTATAAGCCTCCTAAAGGCTATGCCAGGGGTCTGCAAAGTTGGCTCTTTTAAGACTGGTGGACTTCAAATCCCAGAAGTCCCCAGACAACTATGCTGGCTGGGGAATTCTGGGAGTTGAAGTCCACCAGTCTTAAAAGAGCCGACTTTGCAGACCCTTGGGCTATGCAATGCCCTTTTTTTGACAAAAAACGGACCTGTTTTCATGGAAAATGAGACATTTTTGCTTGTTTTGGGGGGGGGGGCAACCCCAAAGGCTATCTATCATGCCCTCTTTTTTGGAGGGGGGGGGGAAAGCAGGCCCTTTTTTGGAGGTCTGTAGAGTGCAAAATCTTTTTTTTTTTAATTTGCCTCTTCAAAATCTTGCTGCGTCTTATACTCTGAAAAATACAGTACTTTCTTTCCATGAACAAATGGAACAAGCTGTGACTGCAACATAGTTAAATGTTTGTGGGTGAGATAAATAAATAAACAGAAATTCTTTTCTTGAGATGTTAATCGCATTCTTTTTACAAAAACCCCTTGTTAAAGGCCTCTAAAGGGGAGGAGGAAAATATAGAGGGTCCTGGGCTTACGACGGGTCGCTTAGCAACTGCAACAGACACTCCCCCTCCCCCCCAAAAGGGTTTTGATCCGGTTTTGATGCTCCGACATGCCCTTGGCGCAGTCCTATGGCCACATTGGGGTGCTCGGCAGTGGGCTTCTTCAAGCGTTATAAATATGAGCCAGCGGCCAAATGCTTTTGATCATGGGAATGCTGCAACGGTCATAAGAGTGGGAAACGGCTGTCAGTCACTTTTTTCA
Source organism: Rhabdophis nuchalis (assembly GCA_039707465.1). NCBI lineage: Eukaryota > Metazoa > Chordata > Lepidosauria > Squamata > Natricidae > Rhabdophis > Rhabdophis nuchalis. The sequence goes on along the minus strand of CM077658.1, from coordinate 5,815,740 downwards.
GTGCCATAACTTTGAACCGGTCACTAAATGAACTCTTAAGTCGATTTTAATTTTAATAGAGGGTTTTATAGTTTTAATCTTTGTAGCACAGTTATATTTATTTAATTCGCTTTTAAATTGTGGATTGTATTTATATATATTCAGCCTCATATATCCCTGCGACCGATTCGCTCCCACAGAGAGGGACTTCTCTGGGTACCGTCCACTAGGCTGTGCCAGCGGGCGACGCCCAGGGGAAGGGCCTTCTCTGTGGCGGGCCCGACCCTCTGGAACGACCTTCCCCCCGAAATTAGAACAACCACGGACCTTCGCTCCTTCCGACAGCTTTTAAAAACTCATTTCTTCCGTTTGGCTGGCCTAGGGTAATTTTAAGTAAATTTAATAGTGTTAAGGGGTTTTTAGGGATAGTTTTTATTTTTATAGATGTTTTTAGCGCAGGATATGTTTAATGTGTTTTTAACTTTGTACTTTGTCTGTGTCAATTTGTTTTTAAGTTCCCTGTGCCCTGCCTCGAGTCCCTTCGGGGAGAGAGAGCGGGTTATAAATAAAATTTATTATTATTATTATTATTATTATTATTATTATTATTATTATTATTATTATTATTATTATTATTATTATTATTATTATTATTATTATTATTATTATTATTATATGATGTGTATGCTGTTGTTTTTACTTTTTATCTTCTGTGCACCGCCCCGAGTCCCATTGTGGAGATGGGGCGGTATAAAAATTTGAGGACTGCCTGTGCTTCAGATTTCTGACAAGAAACGTCCCATAGCAAATGATGGGCTGGCTTAACGACCACCATAAAAGCGGTCACAAACGTGGGTCTATTCAATTGTAGTTGTAACTGGGGGGCTAACTGTAATGTCTGCCTTTTCCTGTGTCTCTTCAACCAGCTCTCCCATGGTGGCTCCACATCCTTTTCAAGCCATGAGCTCCAGTTATTCGTCCTACACCACGTACCACATGCTGCAGCTCTGGTTCCATCAGCTCTACACAAGGCAGTACTACATGCAGTAGTAAGTTTCCTCTGGAATCTTCCACCTTCAAATGTTATAATTCAGGACGGAAGGGTCTCCAACCTTGGGAGCTTGAAGACTTGTGGACTTCAACTCCCAGAGCTGGCGGAGGAATTCTGGGAGTTGAAGTCCCCAAGTCTTAAAAAAGTTGCCCAGGTTGGAGACCCCTGGTTTCAGAATCCATTTGGATTTCACCACTTGCTACCCTAAAGCTATCAGTACTTTTGTACACATGCTATTCTTTAGAGCAGAGGTTCCCAAACTTGGCAACTTTTAAGACTTGTGGACTTCAACTCCCAGAATTCTCCAGCCAGCTCTGCACCAGGGATTCAAACTGCCGATCTTTCTGATTGACAATCTCAGTGTCTTAGCCACTGAGCCACCGCAGCCCTTAAACCCCAGACAGTTGCCCACAATTTGATTGAAAATACCTTTAACCTGATTGTGAAAGTCCCATTGATAACAAGAAAAATGATTTAATTCCAAGATAGTATTATAATGTCCTGCAATCACCAGCCTTTAGAGCAGGGGTTCCCAAACTTGGCAACTTTAAGACTGGTGGACTTCAACTCCCAGAATTCTCCAGCCAGCTATGCTGGAGTGTTTAGAGTGTTTTATATCTATTTTTATTTTATTTTCCTCTCTTCAGCATGGCTGCCAGCGCTCATGCGGGAAATTCCTCTGCGCGGAGTTCCCAGGAGATCTCGGTCGCCCCGGTGACCCCTCCGGCTCCTCTCCCCGGCCCGTTCCCTGCCGAAAACCCCCCGGTAGATCAGAACGCTCCTCCTCAAGCCAACCCCGGAGTGAACCCAAACCTGCGCATGAACGCCCAGGGCGGACCCCTCATGGAGGAAGACGACGAAGTCAACCGCGATTGGCTGGACTGGCTCTACTCGGCCACCCTCTTCTACGTCTTCGTCAACATTGTTTACTTTTACTCCAGCATGAGCAGGTTCCTCTTGGTGATGGCCGGCACCCTCCTCATGTACCTGTGAGTCTGCTTGCGGGGGGCAGGGGGCGCTACTTCCTGCACATGGTTTGAATCTCATAGAGCCGCCGTATTTTTCGGAGTATAAGACGCACCCTTTTCTCTCAAAAAAGAGGCTGAAAATCTGGGTGCGCCTTATACTAGGATTCTTGGAGTCCTAGTAGACAACCATTTAGATAGGAGCCAGCCGTGGGCAGCAGCTGCCAAAAAAGCCAACACAGGTCTAGGCTGCATAAACGGAGGAGAATCAAGATCACGTGAAGGGTTAATACCACTTTATAAGGCCACACTTGGAATACGGCATTCCGTTTTGGTCACCACATGTAAAAAAGACGTGGAGACTCTGGAAAGAGTGCAGAGAAGAGCAACCAGGATGATTAGGGGACTGGAGGCTAAAACATATGAGGAACGGTTGCAGGAACTGGGTATGTCTAGTTTAATGAAAAGAAGGACCAGGGGAGACATGATAACAGTGTTCCGATATCAGGAGTTGCCCCAAAGAAGAGGGTGTCAAGCTATTCTCCAAAGCACCTGAGGGCAGAACAAGAAGCAATGGGTGGAAACTAATCAAGGAGAGAAGCAACTTAGAACTGAGGACAAATTTCCTGAAAGTGAGAACAATTAATCAGTGGGACAGCGTGTCTCCAGAAGTTGTGAACGCCCCAACACTGCAAGTCTTTAAGAAGACGTTGGATAGCCATTTGTCTGAAATGGTATAGGGCTTCCTGCCTAGGCAGGGAGTTGGACTAGATGACCTCCAAGGTCCCTTCCAACTCTGCTATTGTATTATACACCGAATGCAGCATTTTTGGCCTCCCGAAACCCCGCCCCCTTCACCAAAATGGCCATGCATAGCCTTTAGGGGGCTTCCAGAGTGTTCCTGGGGACTGGGGAGGGCAAAAATGAATGAGGGGCCATTTTTTTGCATGTTTTGGGGGGGACTCAAGCCCCCAGGAGCATTCTACAAACCTCCTAAAGGCTATGCATGCCCTTTGGGGGGGCAAAAAAAGGATCCATTTTTATGAAAAACGGGCCGTTTTGGGGAGGTATGCAGAGGGCAAAAACTTGCCTCTTCAAAATCTTGGTGCGTCTTATAGTCTGAAAAATACAGTAGCCCTTGACTTACAGTCATTTGTTTAAAGTTAAGAGTAGCACTGGAAAAAAAGGCGTTTTTCACACCACCACCACTACAGTATTCCCCCTGGGCACATGCGCAATTTGGACACTTGGCATGTACAGTCAGTCCTCAACTTACAAAGGTTCATTTAGTGACCATTCAAAGTTGCAACGTCCCTGGTAATGTTACTTATAGTCATTGTTCACATTTACAACCATTTCAAGAACATGGTCATGTGATCGAAATTCGGACATTTGGCCTCCAGAAGTTGTAAATGCTCCAACACTGGAAGGTTTTAAGAAGAGGTGTAGGGTTTCCTGCCTAGGCAGGGGGTTGGACTAGAAGACCTCCAAGGTCCCTTCTGACTCTCTTATTCTAATTCTATTACCTCTTTCTCCGCCGTTCCTTCCTTCTTCTTTTGCCCTCCATCGTTCCCAACGTGAGGCTCTTCTCCAGGCGGTCCTTCTTCCTTCTCCTTAGGTAGATATGGAGAGATAGATAGCTGCCCATCTAAAAAAAATAAATAGAAGTTGATTGTCACTCAAGAGGGCTTTGCCTTTCCTAACCAGTTTCTCCTGTTCTTAGGCACCAGGTTGGCTGGTTCCCTTTCAGACGAAGGCCAGCCCAGCTGCCGCCACCACCACCACCGAACAACGTTCCAGTCCAGGCTGCGGTTAATCAAGATCAGAATAACAATTTGCAAGTAAGTTTCACGCCAGAGAGCATCATAAAGCTTTGGCTTTCAGAAGGAGCCTCTGGTGACATGTGCTGGTGCAGTGGGGCCTTGCTTCCATGCTAAGCCTGTTTAAGGGTTCCTTAGCTCCCTTTAAAGGTGGCTCCGTGGCTAAGACGCTGAGTTTGCCGATCAGAAAGTTGGCAATTCGATGGTTCGAATCCCTAGCGCCGCGTAACGGAGTGAGCTCCCGTGACTTGTCCCAGCTTCTGCCAGCCTAGCAGTTTGAAAGCACGTAAAAATGCAAGTAGAAAAATAGGAGCCACCTTTGGTGGGAAGGGAACAGCGTTCTGTGCGCCTTTGGCATTTAGTCATACCAGCCACATGACCACGGAGACATCTTTGGATAGCGCTGGCTCTTCGGCTTTGAAATGGAGATGAGCATCGCCCCCTAGAATCAGGAACGGCTAAGCACAGATGTGCGAGGGGAGCCTTTTCCTTTACCTCCCTCTTCCCTCTTTCAGGTAGTCCTCAATTTGCAACCATTCATTTTAGTGACCATTTGAAGTTACAGCCGCATTGAAAAGAAGGGGACTTGTATAACCGTTTTTTCCACACCGTTCCAGCATCCCCGCGATCAAAATTTGGATGTTTGACAAATGGTTCGAATTTATGACGGTTGCAATGTGGCTCGCACGATCCCCCTTTGTGACCTTCTGACAAGCAGAGACAATGGGGGAGACCAGATTCACTTCACAACCGGGTTGCTAGCTTAACAGCTGCAGGGATTCCCTTAGCGGCAGCAAAAAAAAAAAAGGTTATAAAATGGGGCAGAAGTGACTTAGCAACAGAAATTTTGGCCTCGACTGCGATCTTCTTAAGTTGAGGATCAGGTGCACCTGGAGCATCGGAGCTGGGAATCGTTTGGGCTCTTTCCAGATGTGGTTTGGCCTCCAGACAGACCTGCTTTGTCTAACTTAATACATTTCCCTTTATGGAGCTTTTGGAATTAAGTCACTCAAAAGATGCATTTAAAACTAAAATCCTGAACCATCTTTGGAGCAGGAAGTGTGGCACACAGCCAAAGCGGAACAGAACGAATTGTTACCTTACTCTCTAGAACAGTGATGGCGAACATTTTTTCGTCTCAGGTGCCCCTGACTTCCAGGTTGTCCGTGGGGCCGTTTTGTCCCCCCTCTGGGGGCTCCAGGAGGGCGAAGAAAGGCCGAAAACCAAAAATCAGAGCTGACAGGGCAATGCCTCGCGTGCCCACAGAAATGGGTCCGCCTGCCACCTGTGGCACACATGCCATAGGCCCACCATCACGGGTGCTTCCATCAATAACCAAGGAAGGAAACTCCCAACTCCATTGTTCGTGGAATTAAAGATGCTTTAACTGGTCATGAAAAGACAGCAGCGAAAGGAAAGCAAGATCTGAGCCAAAAAGGCGCAAACAAGTACATATCAAATGATTACCCAAGCCCCTCCCTCCAAATACCCCACCCCAGTTGTCCAATCTGCAACTCCCTAAGGCAGTGTTTCTCAATCAACCATGGCGACTTCTTTAAGTCCTGTGCTGGCTGGGGGATTCTGGGAGTTGAAGTCCATAGGACTTAAAAGTCGCCAAGGTTGATTGAGAAACACTGCCCTAGGGTGTATGAATTTCAACTCCCAGAAGTCCACAGCCAACATGGATGGCTGGGGAATTCTGGGAGTTGAAGTCCACATACCTTCAAGTTGCAAAGGTTGAGAAACGTCGGCCTAAAGTCAACCAAAAGAAAAAGGTTCAGCTTCAGCCTAGTTAAACCATACGAATAGGTGGGAGACAGTGGTTTGGGCCGGTTCCGTGCTGTCCTATATAGTCATGTTTTTGAGGCCGGGCGCATGCAACCCACCACCGGTTGGAGATCGCTAGGAGGAAGGATCTCCGTGTAATTTACACTTTGTTTTTGCCCCCCCCCCCCTTTATCTCAGCAGGAGGAAAACCCAAGAGAGCAAAACGAGACGGAGAATTCGGAGGCCACCCGCGAGAACCGGCCACCCCCCGCGGTTTCCTTCGTGAGCACAGCTTGGCTCTTCTTCAAGACCTTCTTCGCCTCCCTCCTGCCAGAGGGGCCTCCAGCTGTGGCCAACTAACTGGGCACATAAACTTCCTCTTTCTCTTCTCCGGACACTGGCTTGAATGTCCGTCCCCCCCAAGGCGGGCAAGGATGGTTGGAACGAAAGGGGTGGGGAGGGCGCGAATGTAGACTTTTTTGACGTGAAAGACGGACGTGGCTGGGCGTGCAATGAGACTCTCGCTCAAAAGAGCTTCAAAAGGAAGAGAATAGAACACCGAAGTCGCAGCTTGAGAGAGCTGTGAAGTTTTGTTACCTCAGCTGTTTTTGGGAGCCAAGAGAGGCAGGGCCCTTCTGCCCGGGACCAACTTGATTCCAGTTGGAGTGGATCTCCCGCTCGGCTACACGGAGTGTGCAATCTTGTGCAACCAGCATATTTAGAAAGAGAGAAAAAAAAGGGGGGGGCACAGGGGAAGTTAATGAAGACAAATTGTTAATTCCTGACAACTGCGTGTAAAAGATAAGGTGTAAATAGCTTTTTTCACAGAAGGTAAAAGTTGAGCCTATTGATACTTCACAGGTGGGAAACCAAAGTCTCCTTTACGACCTACGGACTTCCAACTCCCAGAATTCCCGAGCCAGCACAGCTGGCTCGGGAATTCTGGGAGTTGGAAGTCCGCAGGTCGTAAAGGGGTCCATAGTTGCAGCAGCCACTGCTACACAGTGTAGCTGAAAGTATTTTCCTAGGTTTCAAGCAGGAGGGAGGTTTCCTATTTTGCCAATTTAGGTCTGGACGCGTGTCTCTGGACGTGATAGATCAAATTGCAAATGTGACTTCTTTCAAGCAGCTTCCTATTCTGCAGCACATCTACTTAAACCTTACAAGTTCTTTTTTGTCGTTACATTTCAAAGTTAAAAGAAGAGAAGTGGGATTTGTGCAAAAGAAGACTTGTGAACGATCGTTCCCTCCCTTCCCCTCCCCTCCTTTCCTCTCCCCTCCCTTCCCATCACACAGATATTTTGTGGGTGACCTTTGCTCTTGAGTTGGGACAGTCGGAATCCCCAGAGATGGGTCAGAGTGAGTAAGAGGGTCGCCCCAAAATTACTGTTCATTTTGCAAATAGACGTTTGAGCCCAGGCTGTGTGATTGCGAGCATCTTTTGACCAAAAGATTGTGTGGGCCTCTGCCAGCCATGTTGGGAGCGGCAGTATAATATCAGAATTATAGTGGGAGTTGTCGTGACACAATTGCTATTATGGTGTGATCCCTCTATCACTCATGGCTGATGCAAATTAAGTGTGGTTGTGATTTCTTCTCTCACTTGGAGAGATGCCCAGGGTTTCCTAGGAGGGGTAAAATATTCTTTTAACACCTGCATTTAACTTGGACATTTAATTCAAGCAAAAATTCTTTCTATTGGGTTCTGATTAATTGGTCTGCTTGCAATGCTCTGATTAATTCCCTCCTACCCCACCCCACTTAAGATACTCTGCCTGGAACTCCCTATAGAATTGCATGATTTTTCCGAAGTCATTCTTTTCCACTCAGGGATTATTTTGCATATGAAAACATTTCCCTCCCTATTTTCTGTTTTTTTGGATTTCAGGATGATGCTGAAATGGTGCGTTTTTTTGCTTTTGTGGATCGTAACTTGGATGCTTTCTGTTTCACTTATCTTACTCTCTAAGTTTCATAAGGACAGTCACACAATGGTTGGGCTTTCTTTTTGTTTCCTTGTACATTATTAAACAAAGTTTAATATATTACAGCTTTAATTTTATTAAACCAAGATTGTTTGCAAGCTTTGGGGGAGTTATTGCATTGGGAAGACTCAAAAAAGTTTTAAACTTCAGATGAAAGGGGGGAGCTGGTATGTCAGGAAGCAGTGGTTTCATCTGTCTGCATCCCCTCTAATCTTACATAATATGCCAGGGCTGTCAATCTCAAGGCCCAGGAGGGGGATGGAATCCAGCCTGCGGGGTAGATCTGGCCCGTTGCAGCGAAGGACCAGCCTGCAGTACCCCTGCTAGCGAAAATGGAGGTCGGGAAGGCTGTCGGTAGCCCTCCCAAGCTCCATTTTGCTGGTATAGGGTTGCAGGAGTGTGTCGCGGCTGAAAACTGTTCGCCAAGGGGCTGCGGGTGAAACTCCCAAGCTCCATTTTCGCTGGCGGAAAATTGCAGGAGGCTGTTGCAGCCAAAACGGAGCCTGGGAGTCCATTTTCGCTGGAAGAGCACTCGGGCCGTCACAGGCGCCCTGACACAAGCGATGTTGACCTGGCCACATGCCCCCCCCCCCAAGGACAAACAACTGAGGTCGCCCTCAGTGAAATTGAGTTTGACACCCCGGTGATAGGCAGTCTTAAAAAACAAGGCCTCGCCTCTCCCTCGCTCTGCTTTTGGGGCAGGCGGTTTGGCGGCCCAGCCAGGAGGGGGAGAGGTTGCAAATAGCAGGTTGGGGAACACACACACCGACCGCCATAGTGGCATGTTAAACAGGTAAAGGAATCCCTGTGGATTTTACTCCAGTAGTCATTGCCAAGTTTATGGGGTGATGCTCATCTCCGTTTCAAGGCCATTGAGCCAGTGCTATCTGAAGATACTTCTGTGGTCATGTGGCCAGCATGATGTCACAGAGCGCTGAAGTGGTACCCATTTATCTACTTGCATTTGCATGTTTTCAAAGCTGCTAGGTTGGCAAGGAGCTGGAGCGAGGACGGGAGCTCACCCCCATCGCATGGCACTTTGGCCTTGAACGGGCCGCCGGCTTTCCAGCTGACAAGCCCAGCATCTTAACCATTTAAAAGCTGCCCCTCTAGCGACAGGACTTTTCCAACTTGGGAGGGTGGAGTAATGATTGAAGCTGGCACGGACGTGGCAAATCTCATGCCAAGAAAAATGTTTTGTAAACAAAGACACCGTTGGCTGAAACCAAGCGCGGCCACTGAGCGCAAGGCAGGAAATCCTGAATGGCGATGATGTAGATTTGGAACTAAGACGTAGAAAGCTGGATCTTGGGCTGTTTTCATGGGGAGAACCTCTTCTGAGCATGGCTTCCAAATTCTGTTCGATAAATCTACAGTAATCCCTCGTTTTCCGCGGCTTCCTTTTCCGCGGCTTCAGTGCTTCGCGGGTTTTTCAATAGCAAAAAAAATGCATCGGTAGGAGGCAAGCGCCCCCCTAGTGCTTGCTTTAAACGATGTCCACCAACTCAAGTTTCCGGTATAGATATACAGAATCCTACTTCGCGGTTTTTCAGTTTCCGCGGAAAGGTCCGGTCCCGATTAGCCGCGAAAAACGAGGGGTTACTGTACATAGCTAATCTTCAGTCTGCTTGGAGAACATAAGAATGGCCATGTAGAAAGAGAAGTGGAGCAATGCAATCTGGGTCAACCCATGTTCAGTAGAACTTGGGTCAAAGAGAAACTGTTGTGGCCCACCAGCAGACTGGCAGCAGATTCAGACAGTGAGGAGGTTGGGGAGGAACCTGGGCCAGTCCTGGAGTCTGGGAAAGGCTCTGATGAGGGCTCTGCATCAGAGGTAGAGAGGGGCCAGAGCGGTCTGACAGTTATTAGCTGCCTTCAGAGTCAGGCATAGGTGAGGCAGACGAACAGCAGGATCCTGTTCCCAGTGTGCATATGCACAGAGTTGCCAGACGAAGGGAAGAGCTAAAGAATGGGTTGACTTGGGAGGAAGACCACAGGTGGACGATGAATGGCCCCTCCCAGAGGAAACAAAAGAGGAGCGACAGGGGAGTGGAGTTTGCAGGAGACCATCAGTTCCCATAATTGGTTTGTGACTCCGAGACTCCTTGCCAAGTTTTGCAGATCTCAAGCCAGATAAGGTCTGTGACCGTAAATCCTCCCTTGAAAGACTTTGCTGGATGTGAAGGAGCAGAATTCACAGTCAATTAATAAAAGGGGTTTTTGTGTCAGGACCAGGAGTTTGCTTTATTTATGCTCTTGGGAAGCCTCGGTTAGAACAAAACCGTAGAGTGCAACATCTAAGCTGGTTTCCTTACAATGAGTAGTAACTTTTAAATGAGTAGTCCATGGGAAAGACTGCCAGTTTCACCCAGGCCTTTGTAGGAATTGGATCAAACACCATCTTGCCATCAACACCATAATACCTGAGGCCAAATGGAATAACCGTATCCAGATGAAGGGTTGATCAGCTTCCTTGCTGATCCATAGATAGTTTTGCATAAACCAGCCAACTTCCTGTGCCCAAAATCTGTAGAAGAACATAATACGGCCGATTTTTCTTAAGTAATTTCAGGAATTGCCGTGAAACACAACAGAATAACAAAGAGTTGGAAGGGACCTCGGAGGTCTTCTAGTCCAACCCCTGCTCAAGCAGGAGACCCTGCCTACACCACTCCAGACAAGTGGCTATCCAGTTTCTTCTTGAAACTCTCCAGTGATGGAGCCACCCACAACTTCTGAAGGCAAGCCATCCCACTGGTTTATTGTTCTCAACATCAGGAAGTTTCTCCTTAATGCCAGGTTGGAGGTCTCTAAATCAGGGGTCTCCAACCTTTGCAACTTTAAGTCTGAAGGACTTCAGCTCCCAGAATTCTCCAGCCAGCAAATTTGCAAAGGTTGGAGACCCCTGCTCTAAATGATCTTCCAACTGTTAAGTCTTCCCCAAGATAGGCTAAGCTAGTTGCAGCATCAACATGCTCTTGGCTAAACCAAGACTTAATATTTAAATTTATAATTTCCCAACTAGCGTTTTGACAACTGGCATGTCCTGAATCATAAGTAACATTTTTCTTTCCTTCTTCCTCTTTCTTCCCTCCCGCCTCTGCAGAATTATGAGAAAGCAGCTGTTCTAAAAACAATGCAGTCTGTTGGTTGACGATATTGCATCTATTTTGGGTTTGCAGCTGCTAAAAATATTTTTACATCCACTTACGGGCCTGAATACTCCATTCACCAGCCACTAGGTGGCGGTCTCAGCCATCAAAACAATTTATTTTGCCTTGTGTACTCCCAAAACACAATTTTCATTTGTTCCCATTTGCAGTTCAGCTTCTGAAAAGCCACAGTCTGGGTTTGAAATTTTTAAAAATAGAGAAGGAAGAATCTAGTTCCTTGTCTCTTTCTCCTACGAATAAAGCCTTAGTAAGGGATAGAATCAAGATCACGTGAACTGTTGATACCACTTTATAAGGCCACACTTGGAATACGGCATTCAGTTTTGGTCTCCACGATGTAGAAAAGATGTGGAGACTCTAGAAAGAGAGCAGAGAAGAGCAACCAAGAGGATTAGGGGACTGGAGACTAAAACATATGAGGAACCGTTGCAGGAACCGGGGATGTCTAGTTTAATGAAAAGAAGGACCAGGGGAGACATGATAGCAGTCTTCCAATATCTCAGGGGTTGCCCCAAAGAAGAAGGAGTCAAACTATTCTCCAAAGCACCTGAGGGCAGAACAAAAAGCAAAGGGTGGAAACTAATCAAGGAGAGAAGCAACTTAGAACTGAGGAGAAATTTCCTGACAGAACAATTAATCAGTGGAACAGAAGTTGCCTCCAGAAGTTGTGAATGCCCCAACACTGGAAGTCTTGAAGAAGATGTTGGATAGCCATTTGTCTGAAACGGTATAGGGCTTCCTGCCTAGGCCGGGGGTTGAACTAGAAGACCTCCAAGGTCCCTTCCAACTCTGCTATTGTATTATTGTATTACAGTAGGTAGGTAGATAGAGGAATATAAAGAGAGTGAGAAATACAGTTTTATGAAAAAAAGGGCCAGGGAAGACAGGATAGCAGCCTTCCAATATCTCAGGGGTTGCCCCAAAGAAGAGGGAGTCAAACTATTCTCCAAAGCACCTGAGGGCAGAACAAGAAGCAATGGGTGGAAACTAATCAAGGAGAAAAACAACTTAGAACTGAGGAGAAATTTCCGGACAGAACAATTAATCAGTGGAACAGAAGTTGCCTCCAGAAGTTGTGAATGCCCCAACACTGGAAATCTTGAAGAAGATGTTGGATAGCCATTTGTCTGAAACGGTATAGGGCTTCCTGCCTAGGCAGGGAGTTGTACTAGAAGACCTCCAAGGTCCCTTCCAACTCTGCTATTGTATTATTGTAAGACCACACTTGGAATATTGCATCCAGTTTTAGTCACCACAATATAAAAAAGATGTTGAGACTGGGAATGTCTAGTTTAATGTAAAGAAAGACTAGTGGTGACATGATAGCAGTCTTCCAATATTTGAGGGGCTGCCACAAAAAGAGGAAGTCAAACTATTTTCTAAAGCATCCGAAGGCAGAACAAGAAGCAATGGATGTAAACTATTGAAGGAGAGAAGCAACCTAGAATTAAGTAATTTCCTATCAGTGAGAACAATTCATTTTGGGGGGAACACCTTACCTCCAGAAATTGTGAGTGCTCCATGATTGGTGGTTTTCAAGAGAAAACTGGACAGCCATTTGTCCAAAATGTTATAAGCCAGGGTCTCCTTCTTGAGCAGGGGGTTGGACTAGAAGACCTCCAAGGTCCCTTCCAATCTTGCTATTCTATGTTCACAAGCGTCCATTCCTAAACATGACGACACCGAAATCATGAAACAGACTTTGTGATGTCATCATGAAAACTCTGCCATTTTGCGCAGTGTCACACACACATAGGTAAGGAGCACAATTTGCATCGCAATGCACTTTGACCTCCATTTATACCTGGACCTTCACCGCTTCTTAGCCAAATATGTGCAAGAACATCCAGAGTGTGGATTTCACTGGACCTCTGTGAAAAAAACTCCAGCCAGCCGTCGGCTCAGTTTCTCTAATCTTGAAATTGGTCGACGGTTTTTAAAAGCTTTTTAAAATACACGAGAGTTCAATTCTCATGTATTGTGCATTGGGGGAAAATGCTCCCGAGAATAATTGAAAAGAACATTTGTGGCTTGGGATTGAACTGTCAAGTCCTTGTTGTGTTGTGTTCTTACAGGTGTCTCATTACCCAACCAGGTAACACCATCAATGCTATGTGGTGCTGGGCTAGCACTGACGATGTTACGTAGTTGGGTAATGAAACGTCTGCAAGAAACCAACGAAGCGCAGAGAGCATCAAGGTCCTCTCATTTCAACCCTGAGCTACAACTACTCTCTTTTATTGGTACCTTCTGATCTTGTGTTACTCAATCTTTTTAGTTGGGGATGCTAGGTATTGAACTGATAAACTTCTGCAGGCAAAACATCTGGATCTTCAATGTTGAGTGATACTGCAAATGATTGACTAGCAAGCACCTGGGGCTGAGAAGCTCAGCTTATGGGAGTAATGAAGTGAACTGCACCTCACAAAACCTTATGCTGTTTTAATAAAATCTGTCAGATGGAAAAGGTGCTAGCAGATTCCTCCAGATATATTCATCGCTGTGGTTAGAATGCAGCATTACAGGCAAACTCTGCCCACTGCCAGCAGTTCGATCTGGACTGGCTCAAGGTTGACTCAGCCCTCCATCTTTCCGAGGTTGGAAAAATGAGGACCCAGACTGTTGGGGGCAAGAGGCTGATCCTGTAAAGCAGGGGTCCCCAACCTTTGCAACTTTAAGTCTGAAGGACTTCAGCTTCCAGAATTCTCCAGCCAGCTTTGCTATGAGATACTAGCTAGCTACTAGAACGTGATGGCGAACCTATGGCATGCATGCCACAGGTGGCACGCAGAGCCATCTGTCAGGGCATGCAAGGCAGGAAGCAGGTGCGTGCTGGCCAGCTGATTTCGACCTTTTGAGGAGGACAAAAAACGACCCTACGAGCAAGTAGGATCTTTAAGTTTGCTCGTTGTGTCGTTTTTTGCCCTCTGGAGGCTTCAGGAGGCTTCCCTGAAGGCTACGGAGGGCTAAAACCAGCCCTACGAGCAAACCGGAACTTCCGATTTGCCCGTAGGACCGGTTTTCCACACTCCTGAAGCTTCAGGGACGCTCCTGAAGCCTCTGGGGGATCTCTGGGTGGGGGAGAGACTGTTTTTGCCCTTCCCAGGCTCCTATAAAGCCTATAAAGCCCTAAATCCTTTATCTTGGAGACCAGATCAGGGGGCCAACTGCAGAGGCGGCCAGTGAGTTCAGAATTGCTGAGAGACGTGGGGAGCCTCCACTAGGCAGCCTCCACCCAGGCTCCCTTCCAGTAGCGCCATTCTTCTTCCTCTCATACTGCATTAGCACCACTTCCCTCTTGTTAAAATCCACAACTCTCCAGCTTTCAACAGAGACCAAGAGAGGAAGCACATGAGAGGTGGGGTTTTTTTTGCCCAATGTCGTGTTTGCCCAATTTTGAGAGGGAAATATATATATATATATTTCCAATTTAGATAAAACACCTTCTCTTCTCTGTAAGTGATGGCAAACCGGGCATTTGCTATTTGCAAGTTTCTCTAGATTTGCCACGGGGAGACTTTGGGTAGCTCGGCAGCTGGGATCACACTAATTACAGAGTTGTGCCTTAACAGATTAACAGAGTTTGGAAGGGACCTTGGAGGTCATCTAGTGCAACCCCCCCCCCCCACACACACACACCTAAGCCGGAGACCCTACACCATTTCTGACAGATGGAAGTCCAGCTCTTGGTCTCCTTGTTTGGACTTCTTCCTAGTAACTTCCAGCTTGCCTCCGATTAGACTCTCTCTGAACCAGCATTTCTGTGGTTCTGCTCATTTCTTTTAAAAGGTTTTGCAACAATGCTGATTATGTCTAGTCTAACAGAACAGAAGGCCTATGGGTGATATTTTAACAGAATAACAGAGTCGGAAGGGACCTTGTGGGTCATCTAGTCCAACCCCTATTCAAGCAGGAGACTCTACACCATTTCTGACAGATGGTAATCCAGTCTCTTCTTGAAAGCTTCCAGGGATGAAGCTCCCACAACTTCTGAAGGGTTGATGGTTCTCAATGTCAGAAAATTCCTCCTTATTTCCTTATTTCTCTCCTTGTTTACTTTCCATTCCTTATTCCTTGTCTGGCCTTTGGGTGCCTTGGAAAATAGCTTGACCCCCTTCCTCTCTGGCAGCCCCTCAAATATTGGAAGATGCTCTCCTGTCTCCCCTGGTCCTAATCTTCACTAGACCAGCCATGCCCAGTTCCTGCAACCGTTCATTGTATGTTTTAACCTCCAGTCCCCTAATCATCTTCATTGCTCTTCTCTGCACTCTTTCATAGAGATGTGATAGCAGTCTTCCTATTTTTGATGTGCTGTCAAACGGAAGAGGAAGTCGGTTTGTTCTCCAAAGCTGTTTGTTTGTTCTCCAACCCTGTTCTGTAATTTTGTAATATTACATGCACGCAGAGCTCTGTATAAGATGGGTGGCTACCTAAGTATTTGAAATAAATAAATACATTTCTGATTTGCAGGGGAGTGGATACACAGCCTGTTAAAATGCACAATGATGAATTTCTTGCAAGAAATGGTTTCTTGCTGACAGTTGGCAACTCAAAACGAAACCAGAAAGCACCTGGGTGTGTACTCCAAAAAGTGTGCATGGTGTGATTCAGCTATGAGTTGCAAAAACGGTGAGAAAAATTGCCATGTTGAGTCCAAGAACCATTATTTTATCCTTGCAGGTCATGATAGCTGATTCCACTAAGGCAGGGGTCTGCAAAGTTGGCTCTTTTAAGACTGGTGGACTTCAACTCCAAGAATTCCCCAGCCAGCATGGCTGGCTGGGGAATTCTGGGAGTTGAAGTCCACCAGTCTTAAAAAAGGGCCAACTTTGCAGACCCCTGGACTAAGGCAAAATGCCAATGAACAGATAGCTAGAAAACTCAATAGGAGGAAAATCACCCGTGGGGAGGGAGTGTGGATGGGGGAATGGAGATGATAAAAGTAAGAAAAAAACCATTCATTTTTTTGCAAACTCGTCTTCAGTTCACCATAAATCCTTCAGAAGTCCACAGATATGTCTTTTCAAAATTAAACATAAAAAGATTCTTTTTATTCTGCCTTTATTTTTTTTAATAAATAATCTTTTATGTTTAATTTTACAAATGTGAGTTCAACAAATATTTTAAAAAGTAAATAAAAGATATAAAAGTCTTTATCAATTGGGTTCTCTTTATCTAGCTTTAGGATCTGGTGGTCTCCAAGGTCAGTTCCAATCCTATGGAACTGATGAACCTATGTCACTAGTACCTTATGAACTAAGGTACTAGTGACCATCTTTAAAGCGCTCCATGGCATAGGTCCTGGTTATTTGCGGGACCGCCTCCTACCGCAGTTCATGGCTTCCATGACGGCCATGGACCTGACCCAACTAATTCAAGGCCCCACTCACGAGGGTGGACATACACCGGATCTCATCTTTGTCTCAGGCCAATGGAGGAGTGATCTGGGTATAGGGGATATAGTCATCACACCCTTGTCATGGACAGACCACTCACTTCTCCGGCTCGACTTTCCGACCGCTGCTCCCCTCCGCGGGGAGGCGGAACCTGAGTCACCAATCTGGTTCCGCCCCAGGCGCCTGATGGACCCGGATGGGTTCCAGACGGCGCTTGGGCCACTTCCTGTACCCCTGGCCCGCGCCCCGATGGAGGACCTCGTGGCCGCATGGAATACTGCGACCACGGGAGCCTTGGATCGGGTCGCGCCCTTGCGGCCTCTCCTGCGGCGGCGAAACACCCTGGCTCCTTGGTTTTCCGAGGAGTTGAGGGTGATGAAACGCCGCAAGAGATGCCTAGAGAGAAGATGGAGGTATACTCGAACTGAATCTGACCGGACACAGGTAAGAGCCCATTTACGGACTTACATTGTGGCGCTGAGAGTGGCCAAACGTCACCATTGTGCCACTCTCATAGCATCCGCAGAAAACCGCCCTGCCGCCCTGTTTAGGGTGACCCGCACCCTCCTTCAACAGATGGTGCGGGAAGCCCCGTTACAGGGTAGAGCAGAGGAATTTGTGACTTTTCTGCAGGAGAAAATCGCTCAGATACAGAACGAGCTAGCCCCCATTCATGGCCCAGTGGGATGCCACGAGAGAGATCTTGTTTGGGAGGAGTTTGACTCCGTTACTTCCGAGGATATGGACAGGCTACGTGGGCGACTGCGAGCCACCACATGTTTATTGGACCCGTGTCCCTCCTGGCTTGTACTGGCATCCTGGGAGGTGACACGAGGCTGGCTCCAAGAGGTTGTCAACGCATCCTTGAGTGAGGGTGCCTTGCCTGCTTCCCTAAAAGAAGCGATGGTGAGGCCCCTCCTTAAGAAGCCCTCTTTGGATCCAGCTCTTTTGAACAACTACCGTCCAGTCTCCAACCTTCCCTTTCTGGCGAAGGTTGTTGAGAGTGTGGTGGCACAACAGTTTCCCCGTCACCTGGAGGAAGTTGATTATCTAGATCCGCGCCAGTCCGGCTTTCGGCC
The DNA here is from genome assembly GCA_039707465.1 of Rhabdophis nuchalis. Lineage (NCBI taxonomy): Eukaryota > Metazoa > Chordata > Lepidosauria > Squamata > Natricidae > Rhabdophis > Rhabdophis nuchalis. Next base: position 5,798,525 of record CM077658.1, on the reverse strand, counting down.
CGGGCATAGCACCGAGACGGCATTGGTCGCGTTGGTCGATGATCTCTGGAGGGCCAGAGATGGGGGTTGTTCCTCCATCCTGGTCCTATTAGACCTCTCGGCGGCTTTCGATACCATCGACCATGGTATCCTATTGCATCGGCTGGGGGGGTTGGGGGTGGGAGGCACCGTTCTACGGTGGTTCTCCTCCTACCTCTCTGGCCGATCGCAATTTGTGTTGGCAGGGGGGCAGAGATCGACCGCGAGACCCCTCGCATGTGGGGTGCCTCAGGGGTCGGTCCTCTCGCCCCTCCTGTTCAACACATACATGAAGCCGCTGGGTGAGATCATCCGTGGTTTTGGGGTAGAGTACCATCTGTACGCTGATGATACACAGCTGTACATTTCTACCCCAAACCACCCCAACGATGCCGTAGCGGTGATGTGCCAGTGCCTGGAAGCTGTACGGATCTGGATGGGAAGTAACGGACTCAGGCTCAACCCGACCAAGACCGAGTGGCTGTGGTTTCCGGCAGCCCGATTCAACCAGCTCACTCCATCGCTGGCCATAGGGGGCGAACATCTTGCCCCTGTGGATGGGGCGCGCAATTTGGGTGTCCTCCTGGATGCCCGGCTGTCCATGGAAGATCAAGTGACAGCCGTGGCCAGGAGGGCGTTTTACCAGGTTCGCCTGGTTCGCCAATTGCGCCCCCTATTGGATCGGGACGCCCTTTGCACAGTCACTCATGCTCTCGTGACATCCCGACTGGACTATTGTAACTCTCTCTACATGGGGCTGCCCTTGAGGTGCACCCGGAGGCTTCAGCTAGTCCAGAATGCAGCCGCGCGAGCAATTATGGGGACCGCTAGGTCTACCCATGTAACACCGCTCTTACGCGAGCTGCACTGGCTACCTGTCGTCTTCCGGGTGCGCTTCAAGGTGTTAATTATCATCTTTAAAGCGCTCCATGGCTCGGGACCTAGCTATCTGCAGGATCGGATCCTGCCCCATACATCCTCACGGCCGATTCGCTCCCACAGAGCGGGGCTTCTCCGGGTGCCGTCCACTAGACTATGTCAGCGGGCGACACCCAGGGGAAGGGCTCTCTCTGTGGCGGGCCCGGCCCTCTGGAACGACCTTCCCCCCGATATTAGGACGACCACGGACCTCCGCTCCTTCCGTCTTAAATTGAAAACCTACTTTTTCCGTCTGGCCGGCTTGGGATAGCCTCCTTGTCCTGGGGTTTTTAGGGTAATTTTAATTATTTTCAGTGTTTAGGGGTTTTAGGGCAGTTTTTTAGTTTTTATAGATGTTTTTAGCGCAGGATTTGTTGTTTAATTGTGATTTTAAATTATGTATTTTGTTGTGTTTACTGTTTTTTAATTTTCCTGTGCCCCGCCTCGAGTCCCCTGGGGAGAGAGAGCGGGTAACAAATAAAATTTATTATTATTATTATTATTATACCTCCCTTTGACCTGTCCGCTCCCACAGGGAGGGCCTCCTCAGGGTGCCGTTTGCCGGTCAATGCCAGCTGGCGACTCCCAGGGGTAGGGCCTTCTCTGTGGCAGGCCCCGCCCTCTGGAATGACCTGCCCCCCCGACCTTCATACAATCACGGACCTACGCCTCTTTCGCCGGGCATTAAAGACATACTTTTTGCATGTGGCCGGCCTGGCATAGTTTTTATTATCGATTTTTAGTCTGGTTTTAAGTATGAAGTTTAGCACGGGTCTCAAAATTTAATTTATTTAATCTATTTTTTAACTATGCTTGATTGTATTTATTATCTCTGTTTTAATATTCCTGTGCACCGCCCTGAGTCCCTTGGGGAGAGAGGGCGGTATAGAAATATAATATAATAAATAAATAAATCTGTCTATCTACCTACCTACCTACCTATTATCTACCTGCCTGCCATCTATCTATCTATCTATCTATCTATCTATCTATCTATCTATCTATCTATCTATCTATCTATCTATCTATCTATCTATCTATCTATCTATCTTCTATTGACTCTCTTATCTATCATCTGTCTAATATCTATCTACTATCGTCTCATCTATCTATCTATCTATCTATCATCTATCTATCTATCTATCTATCTATCTATCTATCTATCTATCTATCTATCTATCTATCTATCTTCTATTGACTCTCTTATCTATCATCTGTCTAATATCTATCTACTATCGTCTCATCTATCTATCTATCTATCTATCTATCTATCTATCTATCTATCTATCTATCTATCTATCTATCTATCTATCTATCATCTATCTATCTACCTACCTACCTACCTACCTACCTACCTACCTACCTACCTACCTACCTACCTACCTACCTACCCCTTGTGCATCCATCTCTATCTATCATCTCTATATCTCCTCTCTATCCATCTCCTCTCCAGATTCATCTGCGCGAGCGTCCCTCCCTTGCAGGGTAGCCCTGCCCGCTGTGCCCTGCTTGACTCGGGCTCCTTCGGAGGAAAGCACATGGTTTCCCAGAAAGGCTCCGACCTCTGTCTTAAAAAGCCCAGCGCCAATGCCAACTCTAACTTTCACTTTCGCACCGGGGCGCTCTCGGCCTCCGGCTGCGCATTTCCCGCCGCTTGCAGACGGCCGAGGGGCTCGCGGCGGCCGGAGGGGAGACGGGCTGGGCTGCAGCCGCGCCGAAGGTAGCTTGGGGTGGGTGGGTGGGTGGGGAGAGCGCCCGCGAGGCCCCTTTCGCTGCTCGGCGGTGCTTGGGCGCTCTCGGCTGGCAGGGCGCGCTGCACCGGGGGTGGGGAGGCTCGGTGGCCGCCAGAGGGCGCTCTTCCCTGAGCGCGGCTGGATCCTCGGCTTGGCGGGCCCCTGCGCTACGCTAAACTGGCAGATTCATAAAAGAATCAGTCTGTTGTCTGTCTGATGGGATGGTTGTTGTTGTTTGTGAGTGTGTGTGTGTGCGTGAGAGAGAGAGGGAGAGAGATAAAAGGCATTAAAGAAGCTTTCATCCAAGGTGATCATATTTGAGTTATTGTTTTAGTACCACTAAAGTTTAGTTTAGTTTCACTTAAGATGGAAACGCAAGAATAAAGATATTTGTATACAGCAAACAATGTAAATAAATAAGTAGAATGCTCATTGGAAAAGCGACCTTTCATCGTTGTAATTTGGAATATCTGGCATTTCACTTGTTGTAAAATAACCATTTGTCTGAAGTGATGTAGGCTTTCCAACTCGTTATTCTATTCTATTCTATTCTATTCTATTTCCTATTCCATATTCTGGTCCATATTCTATTCCATCCCATTCCCTATTCTCTTCTCTTCTCTTCTCTTCTATTCTCTATTTTCTTCCATATTCTATTCCATCCCATCCCATTCCCCTTCCTATTTTGTTCTATTCTATTCTTTCAAGGCGTGAACCTGACGTGGTTTGCAGCAAATTAGAACTTGGGGGTGGGGTCAGGCAGTAAAGTGAAAACGAGCCACGGTTTGTGGCATCAAAGCTCTGCCCTTCTTGGCATGCCATGCCAGCCTCTGCCCCAAAAGCAAGGCTTTAAAGCCGCAGTCGTAGGTCGGGGCCACCTTGACTCTTTCGACTCTTCTCTCCCCACGGATGCCCCAGCCAGCTTGCCTACCACTTGGGCTGACTTATTTATGGAACCAGATCCAGGTAGGACGGTTATGGGGTCAACAAGCAGTGTAGAATGATTTGAGACAAAGAGACAAAAAGCGAAAGTATGAAGGAAACTATCGCCAGGTGTCTGGCTAAAGGAGAACATAGCTGTAAAAATCAATTATTGTTCTGGTTTTCGGGTAGTTTTAGGTTTTTTTTAATTTAATTTAATTTAATTTAATTTAACTTTTTTTTACAAATGCAGCCTGTCAAACTCTTGTGTGTTGTGTGACCTTGTGAATTGCTTCTTTCCTTCGTCAGTTGACAGATTCAAGAGCCTAGAATTACGTTATGGCATTTTATTTCCTGATTCTATCCACCAACTTTAACCCAGCCCCTTCAAATCTAGAAATTACCAGAGTCTGAAGATCATATAATATATCATAATTTCTCCAGCAAAATTTGAAAAAGTGTCGTTGTGGAGGATTCTATACGATCCACTAGCCCTTTTCTTAGAAAAAGAATGCATTTGAAAATCTGGTGCTGGAAAAAAGTAGGGTAGTTTTTATACCTGTAAGGCCTGTGGCTTTTGGCTGCAACTTTTGTTGCAGATATCAAGGAAGTTAAATAGTGTAACTTTTTCTCTGTGTGTCCTTGTTTTGAATTGGCCATATCTTCCTTGGCTTATTCAGGTATCGGATTATCCCAAGAAAATCAGTGTAAAAACTGTGGGGGGAGGACCAGGAAGGAGATTGGGAGGGAAATGGAAAATAGAGCTGAAGTCATGCATGTAGAATGGAATGGAATGGAATGGAATAGAATAGAATTCTTTATTGGCCAGGTGTGGTTGGACATACAAGGAATTTGTCTTTGGTGCAGATGCTCTCAATGTACATAAAGAAAAATAAAATACATCCATCAAGAATCATAAGGTACAACATTTAATGACAGTCATAGGGTACTAATAAGCAATCAAATTAACAAATAGGAAACAAATAGGTAAAGGGTAAAGGTTCCCCTCGCACATATGTGCTAGTCATTCCCGACTCTAGGGGGCGGTGCTCATCTCCGTTTCAAAGCCGAAGAGCCAGCGCTGTCCGAAGACGTCTCTGTGGTCATGTGGCCGGCATGACACAACGCCAAAGGTGCACGGAACGCTGTTGCCTTCCCACCAAAGGTGGCTCCTATTTTTCTACTTGCATTTTTAACGTGCTTTCGAACTGCTAGGTTGGCAGAAGCCGGGACAAGTAACGGGAGCTCACTCCGTTACGCGGCGCTAGGGATTCGAACGGCCGAACTGCCGACATTTCTGATCGACAAGCTCAGTGTCTTAGGCACTGGAAACAATATAAACGGTAAAGATACAAGCAACATGGTTATAGTCATAAGTGGGAGGAGATGGGTGATAGTAATGATGAGAAGACTAATAGTAATAGTAATGCAGCCTTTGAGTGTTTGACTGTGGTGAGGGAATTAGTTGTATAGCAGTTGTATGGCGTTCGGGGGGAAACTGTCTTTGTGCCTGGTTGTGTGGGTGTGCTCCATAGCGTTGTTGTGAGGGTACAAGTTGAAACAATTTATGTCTAAGATATGAGTGATCTGTAGATATTTTTACAACTCTCTTTTTAACTGGTTTTCAAAAGCAAGTAGGGAAAGTTTTCATTTGATCGGCCTGCTTGTTGAATGTGCAAAAAGTGAGAACATCCACAAAAAACCTTATTTTTCTCCTTTCTCTTTTCTCCTTTCCCGCCTTTCTTTTCTCTTTTCCCCTTCCTCAATTCTCCTTTCCCTCCCTCCCTGTCCCTTTTATTCTCTCCCTCTTTCTATCCTCTTTCCCTTTCCTTTCTCTTTCTCTTTCTCTTTCCCTTTATTTATTTATTTATTTATTTATTTATTTTATTTTATTAAATTTATACCCTGCCCTTCTCCAAAAGGACCCAGGGCGGCGCACAGGAATTTAAAATATAATACAAAATCAAGTAAAAAATTTAAAAAACTTATTTGATACCATCCTGCGCTAAAAACAAATTAAAATCCCCAAATTTAAAACTGTCTAAAATAGTCATTTGTGGAGGTTACGCTAGGCCGGCTAAATGGAACAAATGTGTCTTTAAACACTGGCGGAAGAGGCGGAGGTCGGAGATGGTGCGAAGTTCTGGGGGTAGGTCGTTCCAAAGGGTAGGGCCCGCCACAGAGAAGGCCCTTCCCCTGGGTGTCGCCAGTCGGCATTGTCCGGCCGACGGCACCCGGAGAAGGCCCTCTCTGTGGGAGCGGAGCGGCCGAAGGGATGTATGGGGCAGGAGGCGGTCTCGCATATAACTAGGTCCCGAGCCATGGAGCGCTTTAAAGATGGTCATCAAAACCTTGAAGTGCACCCGAAAGACCACAGGAAGCCTTCCCTTCCAAAAATGTTTTTAAAAAATTTGCATTAAATCCAGCTGGGTAATTCTGAGCCAGCCCTACTCACCTACTACAATGTATTCAATACTGTAACTGATTTCTGAAGAAATGACTGTATCGTTCTTGAATTTCTCAAATTAAACAATTGCACTTAAGTAAAATAGCAAGTTCACTTGAGTAAAATAGCCGAGGAAATTGATTGAATAAACGGAGGCCCCGGGTGGCTACGGAAGCTATGAAAAGCCTATGAAATGGGATGGAGAGAACGTTCCATAGTTATCCCTTGGCTTATTTGATGATATCTCGCATTTTGTTCCTCAAATATCAGGGGTGGGGTGGGGCTGCTGGGGGAGGGGGGAGTTTTACAAGGGTTTGGGAGAACCTCTAGCTAAGATTCGGTGCAGTTCGGAGAACTCCCAAATCCCACTCCTGGCTGGCCACGCCCGCCTTGCCCCTCCCCTCCCAGGAATCCCCATGAGGCCCGTTTTGGATGCAGGTAAGTGCAGGTAAGCTACGCGGAGGCGCAGGGAGGGCGAAAAACGGTCCTTCCAGATGTTCCGGAAGGCTCAAGAGGGCCTCTGGAGCCGTTTTCTCCCTATTAATATTTACTATTTATTAAATTTGTATACCGCCCTTCTCCCTTGCGGGACAGGCATAATAAAACCACAAAACATCAATATACAATATACAAAATACTTTAAAAATCAATTAAATTTAGGGCCTGTTCTAAAACCAGGTAAAATTCTCAGATAAAATTGATTAAAATTGATTAAAAACTACACCAGGCCGGCCGCACGGAATAAGTGCGTTTTCAAGGCCTGGCGGAAGAGGCGTAGGTCAGTGATCATACGAAGGTAGGAGGGTAGGTCATTCCAGAGGGCAGGAGCTGCCACAGAGAAGGCTCTCCCCCTGGGGGTCGCCAGCTGAGGAGGCCTTCTCTGTGGGAGCGAACTGGTCGGTGGGAGGTATTCAGTAGCAGGAGGCAGTCCTGCAAGTAACCAGGTCCCGTGCCATGGAGCGCTTTGAAGGTGGTTATCAGCACCTTGAAGCGCACCTGGAAAGCCACAGGCAGCCAGTGCAGCTCGCGCAGGAGGGGTGTCACGTGGGAGCATCTTGGGGCTCCCAGAATCCCCCGCGCGGCTGCATTCTGTACCAACTGGAGCCCCCGGGTGCACCTCAGGGGCAGCCCTCCTGGAGGCTCGAGGAAATCCTACGGAGGCTGGGGAGAGCAAAGGCAGCACCCCCACCACTGTGGCGTAGGACTCCGACTAGGCCAGGCCCACCCAGGAACCGGGCCGAGGGCCCCTTGCTAAAATTTTTGAAGCCCACCCCTGAAGGAGACAGTATTCCACCTGTCCCCTCCTCTGCATACTACAGCAACAACCCCCATTGAAGTAGAGTGGGTGGAAAGAGAACAAGCGGCTCAAAATGACCCTAGGTAGGGCCGTGAAGGCGAACCTATGGCACGCGTGCCACAGGTGGCCCATGGAGCCCTATCTGCTGGCACGCGAGCCGTCAGCTCTAGCACACCTGCGCGTGCCAGCCCGCTGATTTTCAGCCTTCCAGAGGGCTGGTGAAGGCTGTTTTCGCCCTCCACAGGCTTCAGGAAAGCCTCTGGAACCCGGGGGAGGGCAAAAAATGGGCCCAACGGGCCAACCACAACTTCTGGAGGCTTTTCTGGAGCCGGGGGAAGGCAAAAATGCCGCGCCCCCCCCCCCCCGAGGAAATAACCAGGCTCAGCTTGGAAGCGAGTGTGAGGGCGGGCATGGTGGCGGGCTTTGCATTATGGGTGCCAGCATGCCAGTGGTGGGTTTCTGCAGGCTCGCACCTACTCGCGAGAGCCGGTTGGTGAAATTTAGAGAACCGGTGAGAGGGGGTTCCACCGGCGTACCTGGAAGTAAATCTGGCCCACCGCTGCCAGTGACCCAACGGGATAGAAAGGAAAGGAAAGGAAGGAAGGAAGGAAGAAAGAAAGAAAGAAAGAAAGAAAGAAAGAAAGAAGAAAGAAAGAAAGAAAGAAAGAAAGAAAGAAAGAATTTATCATCACAATTGAGTCCAAAATTTTGGTTGCTAAGCAAGAGCGTTGTTAAATGAGTTTCACCACATTTTAAAAGGTGGCCACTCCCATCCTGTCACATGACTGCCAAGCAACGCCCACAAAATAGGCCACACCTACAGAGTAGGTTCTAAAAAAATTTGAAACCCACCACTGCAGCATGCACACGCACCCTCGCATTTTTGGCCGCCAACAACAGAAAGGTTAGCCATCCCCACCCTCGAGGCTGTGGGGCTGAAGACCCTCCCTCCCATGCATGAATTCACAAAGCAAAGCTTGCACAGCCCAGAGGTTGGTTTCTATCTATCTTTCTTTCTTTCCATAATTTTGATAATGGATCTTGCGCTAGGAAATAGAAACTATTTGCTATTGTGTGGAAAATACCTAAAATTACGAAGCTTGGAGCATGTGTCTAGAAAACGAAGTCTGGGCGAGGTTTCTATTTGCCTCCGGGCCTTGAGGCTGGGGAATTCCAGACCTGCAGCCTCCTTCATTTCACGACCTTTGCTCTCCAATATTACAGTCACAACAATTTTTCAAAAAAGGGATCCAGACATCTTTCCTTCTTGAAATCTATGCATCTACACTGGATACGTGCAATGCAAATTCATGTTGCCTGGTTGGGATTAAGTCCTAGAATCAAAGAGGCACCTTGTAGGTCTAGTCCAACTCTCTGCCCAAGACAGCAGTCCTTATACCAGATTTAACACATTGGCAGAGTTGGAAGGGACCTTGGAGGTCATCTAGTCCAAACCCCTGCCCAAGCAGGAGACCCTACACCATTTCTGATAGATGGCAGTCCAGTGTCTTCTTGAAAGCCTCCAGGGATGAAGCTCCCATGACTTCTAAAGGCAACTTCTGTTCCATGGGTTGATGGTTCTCACTGTCAAGAAATTCTTCCTTATTTCCAGGTTGAATCTCTCCTTGGTCAGTTTCCATCCATTATTCCTTGTCTGGCCTTCGGGGGCTTTGGGAAATAGCTTGATCCCCTTCCTCTCTATGGCAGCCCCTCAAATATTGGAAGATGCTCTCCTGTCTCCCCCGAACTGGTACTCCTACAGTGGCGCCATCTTGTTTTTCAGTTCTGTGCATGCACAGAACAATTTTTATTGCATTTTTTTCATTTTTGAAGGGTTTGCACATTGCAGACCATTTTATTTGCAAATGCTCATGCAAACATGCCGAACGCAATTTTTTTGCGTGCACCGTAATGCTAGCAGCAGCCCACCCCTGCCCACAACCCCTGTAGGCAAGCTATTCGATTGATTAATTCTTCTCACTGTCGGGAAATTTCTCCTTCGTTCTAGGTCAAGGATCCACATTTCTGCTTTAGTTTGGCAACTGCAGTAGCGCTTACTTATATACCGCTTCATAGTGCTTTTACAGCCCTCTTTATTTATTTATTTATTTTTCAATGATGATGCCGTTTGCTCCCTTAATTTCCTTTTCTCTCTGATGTTTAATCTTACGTAAGTGTTGAGTTCCTCTTGGCTGCCAGTCGCCCTCCTGGCTCAAAGCCAGCCTCTCCAAATCGGTGCTCTGTGGGAATGCAGCTGCTCACATTCCCCCCCCCCCAGCCCAGAGGTGCCTCACCTCAACATCTGGAGAGCGTCAGACTTGTGGGTAGGAGGTTTTGCACTGCAATTTGAAAGGACCAAGATGCTGGGAAGATTAAAAAAGTCCTTCCTTTGATCTTGCAGGAGATGGCCTTCAACAAGATGACCTGCTGGAAGTAACCAAGGGGGCCTGGGAGGCCCCACCCCCAAATGTACAGAAAATATGAAGCCCACCCCTTGACGTTTCTGGAGGGTGCAGTGGCAACACTGTGGAAGACAGAAGGATTTGCAGAATGATGGTAGGAAGGGACAGCTGGCCGGGAGATGGGTCTGTGAAAAGTATCAGATGGATAGCAATAGCCCTTTGACTTATATACCACTTCACAATGCTTCACAGTCCCCTCTAAGCGGTTTACAGAGTCAGCCTCTTGCCCCCCAACAGTCTGGATCCTCATTTGACCCACAGCTCGGAAGGACAGAAGGCTGAATCAACCTTGAGCCTGCTGAGATTCGAACTATTGGCAGTGGGAACATTAATGGTAATCTGAGCACACAACGCTCAATAATAGTGATGTATTTAGTTGTGTTTGATGGATAGCCTGCGATTCTAATTCTAATTGTAAAAGCTGATGCACAAAAGCCACCATTCATCTTAAGGTCCACACATCTTAAAGATGAGCAGGTTGGGAAACACCATGGATGAAATGCTACTGGTTTGGGGTGGTTCGCCTGAACCGGTAGTAAAAAATGCTACCGCTTCGCCCAACAAGGTTAACAAGTCCATCCGGAGGAAGATGAATAGTTGTCTACTACATCTATTCATCTCTGCCCTCTGCCTTTTATCCCCAGAGCTAGGGTGGGGCTTCGCTAGCAGCAGTGGCTCTTCTGTCCCAAGGACCAGCCCATAGATTTCCACTGCTCTCCTCTCCTCTGCCACATCTATTCATCTCCGCCCCCTGACTTTTATCCCCAGAGCTAGGGTGGGGCTTTGCTAGCAGCGGCGGCTATTCCGTCCCAAGGACCAGCCCATAGATTTCCACTGCTCTCCTCTCCTCTGCCACATCTGTTCATCTCCGCCCCCTGCCTTTTATCCCCAGAGCTAGGGTGGGGCTTCGCTAGCAGCGGTGGCTCTTCCGTCCCAAGGACCGGCCCATAGGTTTCCACTGCTCTCCTCTCCTCTGCCACATCTATTCATCTCCACCCCCTGCCTTTTATCCCCAGAGCTAGGGTGGGGCTTCGCTAGCAGCGGTGGCTCTTCCGTCCCAAGGACCGGCCCATAGGTTTCCACTGCTCTCCTCTCCTCTGCCACATCTATTCATCTCCACCCCCTGCCTTTTATCCCCAGAACTAGGGTGGGGCTTCGCTAGCAGCAGTGGCTCTTCTGTCCCAAGGACCAGCCCATAGATTTCCACTGACTTGAAGGTTAATGTAGAGCTGCATTTTTCAGCACTGAAGTGAGGATCTGGGGGGCTTTCTATAGCCTTCTCCTGTTGATGTCTCTTCCAGATGGATGGTGCACAACGCCAAAGTATCATCAGACATATTTGGCCACGGCTAGTCGACTTCCTGAGCGACCATTCTGAGTGGGTGCTGAAGACAGCTGAGAGGCTTCTGCCTCAAGACCATCTGAGATTGGTTGCCACAGAGCCTGACCTCCACAAGAAGGGTTTGCTGGTCCTGGAGATGGTCTTAAGAGGTGTGGACGCCAACCCTGAGATCTTCAGAAACTTCACCCAGAGCGTCTGTATGGAATTCAGCCTTCCCATGGATTTGGAGGTCACACTGATGAGCATCTCTGAAGAAGGTGAAGGAGGGTTCAATCACACCAAGTCCTGTAGCTCCAGGGGTAGATGCAGGTAGTCTTCAACTTACAACCACAAATGGAGTCCAGCATTTCCGTCGCTAAAGCGAGACAATTGCTAAGTGAGTTTTGCCCTAGGTCAGGGGTCTGCAAAGTTGGCTCTTAAAAGCTATGCTGGCTGGGGAATTCTGGGAGTTGAAGTCCACCAGTCTTAAAAGAGCCAACTTTGCAGACCCCTGCCCTAGGTTATAACTTTTCTTGCCACAGTTGTTAAGTGAATCACGGCGGTCATTAAGTTAGTAACATGGCTGTTAAGTGAACCTGGCTTCCTCGTTGACTTTGTTGGATGCAATCGGAGAAGGTCACAGATGGCGGTCACATGACTGAAACTCTTGTAAGTACTTGTACACGTTGGTTGCCAAGTACCTGAATTTGGAACACAGAACGATGGGGATGCTCTAATGGTTGTAAGTGGGAGGACCGGAATGTTGAATGGTCACTAAATGACCAATTGTAAGTCGAGGGCTATCTGCAGGGGCATTACCTGTGTAACAAGATGACCATTAGAAAAGGCAGAACTCATCATAAAACGTCCTTTGGGTAACCAAAGATCTCATTTCCTCCCAGAGCCCTTCAAGACGTCCCTGCTCTTTTTAAAAAGTAAATGTAAAGGTTCCTTTTGCACATATGTGCTAGTTGTTCCCGACTCTAGGGGGTGGTGCTCATCTCCGTTTCAAAGCCAAAGAGCCAGCGCTGTCCGAAGACGTCTCCGTGGCCATGTGGCTGGCATGACTCAATGCCGAAGGCGCACGGAACGCTGTTCCCTTCCCACCAAAGGTGGTTCCTATTTTCCTACTTGCATTTTTTACCTGCTTTCGAACTGCTAGGTTGGCAGAAGCTGGGACAAGTCACGGGAGCTCACTCCATTATATGGTGCTAGGGATTCAAACCACTGAACTGCCGACCTTTCTGATCAACAAGCTCAGCAGCCACTGAGCCTTTCTTATCTGGCTATGAGCACATATTTTGATTTTTCAAAACACTTAAGGGGTCTCTGCCCTCATTAACGTCTTCATCTCAACAATTCTAGGCAGTGCACCTGAAGGACAAGATCCCCCGAAAGGCTGCTTCCCATTAACTTCGAGAAGTAAGATCATATTTTTATTTTTTCCCTCTCTTTCCAGTTTTATAAATAACAGTACCCTATTAAGTATTAAGCTTCACGATTATTGTATTATAAAATAAATCATTGCATTCTGCAACGCTTTATCGATGACATACTTAGCATTAATTGTGCAATTTCAGCAACCTTATATTCGTTAACATTTTAGAAATCAGATTTCATGTGGACACAGATAACACTCAAGGTACGACCGCAATTAAGTCCAAAATTTATGTTGCTAAGTGAGACAGTCGTTATTTTTCCCTCATTTTATGCTTTTTCTTGCCACAGTTGTTAAGCACATCACTGCGGCGGTTGTTAGTAACACAGTTGTTAAGTGAATCACTGTAGCTTTTAACTTAGTCCTACGATTGTTAAGTGAATCTTGCTTCCCCATTGACTTTGCTTTTCAGAAGGTCGCAAAAGGTGATCACATGACTACAGGACACTGCAACGGTCGTAAATATGAACCGGTTTGCCAAGTATCTGAATTTTGATCACGTGACCATGGGGATGCTGAAATGGTGGTGTGAAAAGTGGTCATAAGTCAATTTTTTCAGGGCTGTTGTGACTTTGAATGGACGTTAAATGAACTGTTGGAAGTTGAGGATTATCTGTATGGCCAGACAGGTCAAAAAAAAATCAAGTTAGTGGTCATTAGAATACAATAGCAGAGTTGGAAGGGACCTTGGAGGTCTTCTAGTCCAACCCCCTGCCTAGGCAGGAACCTTATACCGTTTCAGACAAATGGCTATCCAACATCTTCTTGAAGACTTGCAGTGTTGGGGCATTCACAACTTCTGGACGCAACTTCTGTTCCACTGATTAATTGTTCTCACTGTCAGGAAATGTCTCCTCAGTTCTAAGTTGCTTCTCTCCTTGATTAGTTTCCACCCATTGCTTCTTGTTCTGCCCTCAGGTGCCCTGGAGAATAGTTTGACTCCCTCTGCTTTGTGGCAACCCCTGAGATATTGGAAGACTGCTATCATGTCTCCCCTAGTCCTTCTTTTCTTTAAACTAGACATACCCAGTTCCTGCAACCATTCTTACCATTATATAGCCTTCTATAAGAGGGTGAGAAAGAGGGACCTTGGTCTATATAGCAAACGAAGGACCCATTGGGATCCTCATATCAAAACAACTTCCCTTATGTGCGTCCAGAACCAGAAAAATAACCTTTAACACAGCACACTCCTTAAACAAAATGGTTCGGTTGAGATCTGCCTATGTGGGACTGATTGGGGGTAGATTATTGGGGTGACACCGAAATATAATTTTATCATATTTTATCGATCTCTTAAATTATTGCATTCTATTCCAATTTCATTTTTGACTGCATATTATTCCAATTTCATTTTCAATCGTATTTTATTCCAATCTCGTTTTCAATTGCATTTGATCAAATCCCATTTTAAATTGCTTTTATCAAATTTTAGGGATCCTTTGTTTCTGGAACTTGGCACTTTGATATGGCCCAAGGGCTAATCCAGGAAGACTCAACGTCAATGATCAAGGTCCAGCTTTATCACTTGATCCGAAAACTTTTTTTGTTCCTGCGATGTATTTGATATGCAAAAACGCCCCTTGAAGAAGTTTTATTTTGTTCCTCTCTTCCCTTATCCCCTTTTCCCACCTCCCATTTTACAGAGGTTGAGAGGCGCCGTGCGTTCGGCAATTTCCCCAACAACAACGGGAAAGAATCAAAACAAAAACGGTTTGGTACGTTCAAGTCCCTTATTCTTTCTTTCCAGTGGTGGGTTTCAAAATTTTTTAGAACCTCTTCTGTAGATGTGGCCTGCTTTGTGGGCGTGGCTTGCCGGCCATGTGACTGGGTGGGCGTGGCTTGCCGGCCATGTGATTGGGTGGGCATGGCTTGCCGGCCATGTGACTGGGTGGGAGTGGCTTGGCAGTCATGAGACTGGGTGGGTGTGGCCAACATGTAAAATGTGGTGAAACTCTTGCTTAGCAACCCAAATGTTGGCTCAGGAACTCTGGCATTTGAAGCACGCAAGTCTTAAAGCTGTCGAGTTACAAGACCTTCACACCTCTAACCTTTTAGGGAAAAAAAACCCCACGGGTGTTCAAACTTGACAGCTTGTGGACTTCCACTCCCAGAATTCCTCCTCTCGCTCTTCCTCTTGATGATGGGCGGACGGGCGGGGGGAGGGAGCTGGAACCGGTTCTAAACAGCCCTGTAGATTTGTGGAACCTCTTCTATAGAGGAGCTTAGAACTGGTAGAATCCCACCCCTGGATGTGAGCTATAGTTCCTTTGTCTGCAAGGGCAGTCACAGCTTATATTTTTCATCTCATCTCTCCAAGACTGTTGTGGAAAGTGCATTGCAACATGCTAAAGTTAATATCCTTTGGAATGAGGGGAGAGTTGTCGCCTGTATAAACATTGCCAATGGATGATATCTGATATGTCTTTCCCAGATGCTGCTGAAAAATACAGTCAACGCATCCTCAGCTCGATGTGTAGAAAATACGGAATTAGCCACTCTGCGGAAGCTCCAGAAACAAAAAATCAGCTCTCAGCTTTCAGCCAAAATTTTGTCCACCTGGTCATCCATCAAAGCAAACCATCAAAGTTGAAAGTGGGAAAAGAGAAAATCAAAGAGGAACCAATGGCCGCCCATGAATCCAAGGACTATGGCATCCCAAAGATGAACTTGTCTGAGCTTTTCAAAAGTGCCCCGGTGGGCATCACACAGGTTGTTCTACTTTTGGGCAAGGCTGGAATGGGGAAATCATGGTTAGCTCAGAAAATCTGTCAGCAGTGGGCCGAGGGAGTCTTTCCTCAGTTCAAATGGATCTTCTTCTTTGAGTTCAAGCAGCTGAACCTCATCAAGAGGAAACTAACTCTCCAAGAACTCTTGTTCGATTATTTCCTCCAGCCAGATCAACCCGAAACGGTGTTTCAATTTCTCCTGGAGAATGCCCAGCAGACCTTGGTCATTTTGGACAGTCTGGGTGAGTTCATGGACAACATTGACCTCCCACCCATTTCCTTCACCTGCTTCTCAGATCTTCTCACACCTCGTTCTGTCTCTGAACTGGTGGCTAATCTTTGCCATGGAAAACTGTTGCCAGGTTGCACAGTGTTGATTACCAGCCAGCCAAAGCAACTCCCTAAATTATTAGTCGGAAATACCATCCTGCCCGTAGAAATTTGGGGATTTGACCGTGAGAAAGTTGAGGAATATGTTGGCTATTTTTTCCAGCAACCTTTTCAGAAAGAGCAAGCCCTTGCTCTTCTCAACGAAAATGGCAACCTCTTGAGCATGTGTTACATCCCTGTGCTGTGTCACATTATCTGCGTCTGCCTGGAGCATTTGTTCCTTGAGGACTCGGAGAGTGTCCAGCTCCCTCAAACCAGGACCCGGTTTTACCTGACAATGCTGCAGACCTTCCTCTGCAAACATCAGGGCGGGAGGACTTTGAGTGAAATAGACATGGCCCAACATCAAGCAATCCTTGCAGATCTGTGTGAGTTGGCCTTCAAGGGCCTTGAAGAGAAGGAAGGGCTTTTTGATGCTGGAGAGGTCCCAAAACACGTGAAAGATTTTTCTTGTCGTTTTGGTCTCCTCTTGTCCTCTGAAGAGAAAATGGGCAAGGACCCTACGCAAGCAAATTACACCTTTGCTCATTTTAGCTGGCAAGAATTCCTGGCAGCCCTCTTCCTGTTGACGAGCCCAAGAGTAGATGGCAAGATGTTGAAGGAGTACTTCCTCCTGAGGAAAAAATGGATTCTGAAGAAAGAGACAAGAAGGATGCCCTTTACGGAGAACAGCCATGTCTTCTTGTCCGGCCTTTCATCTCAAGAATGTCGCCAATTCCTTTGTTCCTTAGCTGGGCGAAACGAGGTCTGGATTCAAGAACGGCAAAGTGTTATCAGGAAGATATTGCAAAAACTCGCGGCTGCTGATTTAACAGGACCCAGGATAGTAGAGTTGAGCCACTGTGTGTACGAGACACAAGACATTCGCTTAGCACAACACGTTGCAAAAGAGTTAAGTTTCACATATCAATTCAAAAACTTCAGGTTGATGCCCTTCGACATGGTGACTTTAGCCTTTCTTATCAATGGAAGTCCTCAGGGTGTCTGCTTGGATTTTGATGGCTGCCACATGGAGTTGGACTACTTGGACATCTGGGGCAGTTGTGAAAATATAAAGAGCTTGAGGTGAGAGACAAGGACCAACTTAACCATCATTGTATACATTTGTGCGGGCATGAAACAGGATTCTGGCAATCTTTTCGTTTGCAAGTGCCGTTAGGTAAACCTCACGAAGCAGCTCTTGCTAAACGTAAAACAATAGAAGACCTCTTATTATCTTGCAAGGTTCCAAAATTTGGGGGAGGTTGGGGCATATTCATCCTGAGATCTTGCAAGATCCTACGTGAAAATGCTGTATGTCCATAAAACTTGGGGTTTCTGACCGAGAGCACAACATATTATTAGATGTTAGTCAAGTCTGAAAAAAAATATTTTTCATTTTAATTCAATTTTTTATCATGAGTTACATTCGTGAGGACAGCCCTCCAGAGTTATCCTGTGGTTGGCTAATACATTTCTATGTACATGCCTACCCACATACCATTTTTTCCAGAGTATAAGACGCACCTTTTTCCCTCAAAAAAGAGGCTGAAAATCTGGGTGGGTCTTATACACTGAATACAGCTATTTTTGCATTCCAAAACCCCGTCCCCTTTGCAAAAATGGCCATGCATAGCCTTTAGGAAGCTTCCAGAGTGCTCCTGGCGGCTGGGGAGGGAAGAAATGAGCAAGAAATGGGCAATTTTTTGCCCCCTAGCCCTATAGAGCACTCTATAAACCTCCTAAAGGCTATTCATGCCTTATATAAAAAAAAGGGCCCATTTTTGCGAAAAACAGGCCATTTTTGGGCATGTCTGCAAAGTGCAATTTTTTAAAATTGGCCTCTTCAAAATCTTGGTGCATCTTATACTCCCAAAAATACGGTACATAGCTACCATTTGCCAGTTTCTGGTTTGTGTTTGTTTAAAAGCAAATATATTGTTCCTATTATTGGGGCCTCTACTAGTTCTCACAGTAGCTTGGGGGAATGTTTAAAAATAATAAAGAAACAACGTGTTAGACAACTACCAGCATGCAAAGGACTAGTTCCTGACATATGGAAGGAGTTGGATTTTGCTCTAAAGCACTGTTTCTCTCCTTCAGCAACTTTAAGATGCATCGACTTTAATTCTGGGAGTCAGAATCCATAAGTCTTAAAGTTGCCAAGATTGGGGAGCCCTGGGGTTCCTGCCTTGGGCAGGGATTAGAAGATCTCCAAAGGCTTTTCTAGCCCCATAATTGTATGATTCTGTAAGACCGATGGCTTCTTAATTACATCTGCCTTCTGCTTTTTTTGTTTGTTTGTATGTAGCTTCAAAAACAGGCAATATGGCAGTGAGTTTGCAAGAGCCCTTTGCAAAACCTTGCCTAAGATCAAACTCCTGACAACGTTTCAGTAAGTATTGTGGAACTCACATTGAAGGGACTCAATGTGTTGTCGCCTCAGGCTCAACCCCTCCAAGACCGAATGGCTGTAGTTCCCGGCGTCCCGTTACAGTCAGCTGGTTCCATCGCTGGTTATGGGGGGTGAGACTTTAGCCCCCACAGGAAGGGGTGTCCTCCTGGATGCACGGCCGTCCCTGAAAGATCCTATGACGGCTGTCGCCAGGGGGGCTTTTTATCAGATTCGCCTGTTCTACCAGTTGCGCCCCTTCATAGATCGGGATGCCCTGCGCACAGTCACTCACGCCCTTGTCTCTTCCCGTCTGGAGTACTGCAATGCTCTCTACATGGGGCTCCCCTTGAAGAGCACCCGGAGGCTTCAACTGGTCCAGAATGCGGCCGCGTGGGTAATTATGGGGGCAACACGACGCTCCCATGTAACACTCCTCCTGCGCGAGCTACACTGGCTTCCGGTGGTTTTCCGGATGCGATTCAAGGTGTTGGTTAGCATCTTTCAAGCGCTCCATGGCTTAGGACCTGGGTACCTATGAGATTGCCCTCTGCCACCGAGAGCCTCCCACCGGCCAGTACGCTCCCATAGAGAGGGTCTCCTCATGGTGCCGTTGGCTAGACAATGTCGACTGGCAACACCCAGAGGGAGAGCCTTCTCCGTGGGAGCCCCTGTCCTCTGGAACGAATGGTCCCCGGAGTTAAGAACTATCCCTGACTTTCGCACCTTCCGCCGTGCTCTCAAAACCTTTTTTTTCCAACAAGCCGGGCTGGGATAAAAATGAATTTTTAAATACAAATGTTTATTAATTTTAATCGGGGTTTGTTTGGTTTTTTTAATTTTAAGAGAGGCCAAATTGTTTAATATGCTTTTAAAACTGTTTTTTAACTTTTATATATCTGTTTTACTTTGGCTGTACACCGCCCTGAGTCCTTCGGGAGTAGGGCGGGATAAAAAACGAATAAACCTAAACCTAAACCTCTTCTTATTCAGAACCATAGACAGCTCCTACAGCAGCCTAAAACTACTGATAGTGCTCGCATTATGACAATGATTGCCACTGGAACTTTTGTTGCTTGGCAATGCACTTGTTAAGTGAGCCGTGCCTGATTTTACAACCTTTGTGTCATGGCTGTTAAGTGAATCGCAGCAGTCATTAAATGAATCTTGCGGTTGTTAAGCCAATTTAGTTCCTCCCCGTTGACTTTGCTTGTCAAGAAGGCACCTGGGGAGGTCGCAAAGGCTGGTCCCATGCTTCTGGGATGCCCCAACTATCATGAACGCATGGTGGGTGCCAGGCGCATGGATTTTGATCACACGACTGAAGGGATGCCGTGACAGTCGTAAATGAGAAAACCCGTAGTCACTCTTTTCAGCGCTATTGTAACTTGGAATAGTTGTTAAACAAATGGTCATAAGTCAAGGCTACCTGTATACCTGTGCAGCTGACACAAGCTGGTAGCTTTATATCAATAAATGTATTTTGCAACTGTATATATGGAAAACTAGATAGTGGGGCAAGCGGGAGCATCATCAGGTAAATCAACACAGCAGGAACATCCTGAGGTAAATTCTCACACAGCGCAAAAAGGCGGGAAAGAAGGAAAGTCCCCCTCATAGCGCTCAGTCACAGCTTAGGTTACCTCACGTAGTGACCAGCTCTCTTCAAACAATTAGCTATACTAACTGTGTGTCCTTACTCATTGTACAGGCAGTCCTAGACTTACGACCACAATTGAGCCCAACAAATGTCCGTTGTTAAGTGAGACATTTTGTTCAGTGAGTTTTGCCCCCATTTTACCACCTTTCTTGCCACAGGTATAAAGTGAATCACATCAGTGGATAAATTAGCAGCACGGTTGTTAAGTGAACCTGTAACTTGGAATGGTTGTTAAACAAATGGTCATAAGTCAAGGCTACCTATATACCTGTGCATTGTGTGAAGTTAATATTTAGTAAGTACTTCTTATAATCTATGGAAGCTGAGTCTGAAAATTAGGAATGGTACCATAGTTCTATCTATCTATCTATCTATCTATCTATCTATCTATCTATCTATCTATCTATCTATCTATCCACTAATATATAGTACTAGTATATAATGGTACAGGACAAGGGTGTCAAACTGGTGCACAGCATGCACAACAATATGCACAGGCTATGCCTACCTGTTCTGTCCCAGGCCTCTGAATAG
This sequence comes from Rhabdophis nuchalis, assembly GCA_039707465.1. NCBI lineage: Eukaryota > Metazoa > Chordata > Lepidosauria > Squamata > Natricidae > Rhabdophis > Rhabdophis nuchalis. The sequence continues at coordinate 5,778,287 of CM077658.1, read as the reverse complement.
ACAAGAACACAGACTTGGCTGTTTCTCACCATTAATAAGCAAGATAAGCAGTCCTTTGGCTGAGAGCCCAGAAACTCATGGCACAAGCTTGGCTTCGCAGTGAACTTTCAAACTCACAGGAAACTGAACGGGCACAGGTTTCAACTCACACAGACATGCATGACTCCTTCACTGAACGGTTGTTTCCTGCAAATGTCCCCTCCCATTGCCTCACCTATAAGCTCTCTGGGAAGGGCCAATCAACAACCACCTGGTGCCTAATCACCTTCTGTGAGTCTACCTCCAGAGTTGCTGCCTCTGCCTCTCAGCTCTTCGCATTCTAGTGTCAGGGACAAACTGACTCTGGTCTTCCCCACTGCTCCATGCCTCAGGTGCTTCCTGGTGGCCAACCAGCCTCTCTGGTCGCTGCTCTGACTCCCCCCAGGGTCTTCCTCAGCCTCCAGGGCAGACTCATATTGTTCTTCACTATCGGAGTCCACCATCAGCTCAGCTGGTCCCTGCTGGGCCACAACACCTACCCTAGCTCCACGAATGGGGATAACATCATAAAATGTCACATGAGGACAATGTGACACAGCAAGTTTGACACCTGTGGTACAGGACATCCTGCTTGAGCAGGGGGCTGGACTAGATGACCTCCAAGATCCCTTCCAGCTCTATTGTGATGAAAACATAATATCAATTTCTGCTTATGAATTCGTCCTTCCCCTAGTTCTCAGCAGAGAAAAGGCACAGTTATAATATGTGACATGTGCGCATTAAAAGTCCCGTGGCTAATTCCAAAAACCATGATTAAAACAAGCCATGGCTTAATATGCAGTATGGTATTACAGTCCATCAAAATTACAGAATCAATTTTTTTTGTACACTCTATGGGAAAGTGGGATTTAGACTCCATTACAACAATGTCACTTTTCGTTTTCAGGTTAACTGGTGGAAATCTTAAAAGCCCAGGATTTGAAGATCTCGTTCGAGTTTTGCCAAACTGTCACCAGCTGGAACAAATAAAGTAATTTAAACCTTGTCATTTAGGGAAAAGTGTGAAGCAGTGGCATGCCTGACCCTGAATCACAGATCTTAATATTTTAATCAGTTGCTTTATTTCAGTTTGCAGGACAACAGGTTGAAGGAGCAGGACATGATCAAGTTGGCAGAAATATTTCCCACCATGGAAAAGTTAAAGACAATGGAGTAAGTACAGTATAAAACAATATTTCTCAACCTTGGCCACTTTAAGTGGTGTGGACTTCAAATCCCAGAATTCCCCAAAAGTAGCTTCAAAAAACTGTCATGTCTCTGACAGAATACATTTTATATCTATATCCTCTTCTGAATCTATATATATAAAAGCCAAACACCACTCACTCATCACAAAATCTCCAGAACCGTAAAGCCTACAAACTTGAAATTTGGCACATATGTTCCTCTTGGCTTCTAGGTGCTTGCTAAGAAAGTATTTTTTGAAATGACCATCAGATCATTAGTATTTCTCATACAGTATTATATTAAAATGTGTTGATGCTAAGGAGTTATGCATTCTACTCCCCCTCCCCACATGAAAAGAACTCTGCTCCAACTGCCAGTTGCCTCACATTCCGTTACCTCAGTTCAAACTGGCACACATTCCACTCTTTCAGGAGCGGTCTGGGGCTCCTTAAAGTACTAAACGTCGGTACCAAAATGTCTACACCTTCCACCTATGGAACTGCGTCCGGACTCTATGTGGCGGGAGCGATATTCTCTTATGTGTTTCAATGACCAACCATCACTGAACCAACGGATCGAACCGGAGTGAGCCGGATTTCTCCTCCATTACCTGATCACATAGTCTGTCACAAAAGCAAAGTATCCAGCTGGTCTATTAATATAGCAGCTCAAAGTCTCGTGTTTGACCTACCCTTCTGAGAAGTCACTACCTTTCAAGTCATAAAATCGCCTTGTGACAATCAGCTTTATCAAAATACATATTACAGTACACACAATATAAATATTTTTTTCCCTGAGGAATATTTACATAAGTGGCCATCCCCATATTTTACTTATTAAATTTATATCCTACCTTTGCAGAGGAGTTCAAGGCAGTGCACAGTACATGGTTGTCACTCTTCCTATTTTTCCTCACAACGATGCTGTGAGGTATGTTGAATTGCGAAGGAAAGGCTGTATTTGTTCTCCCTTGATCCTCGTCCAACTTCTTAACAACTGCACCATAATGATTCTCTGGAATATTTGTGCAATGATTTGCAGAGTGAACTGTGCCTACTACAGTTTATTCACATCTTAATTTCCTGTGGCATTTAGTTACAGTTAGGTTTCTATGCTTAGGTTTCAGATTATGGTATCTGTGTTTAGCTGAGTACCATAGGTAGTTTATTCTGCCATACAACATAGAATCATAGAAGGGATCTGGGAGGTCTTCTAGTCCAACCCCTTACTCAAGGCAGGGAGACCTTCTAAGCATAAACAATGGTTTATAAAAAGACAGGCATCATCTGTCAGCTAAAAAAAAAAAGCAACTACCGCATCATGGTTTAATGAAATGCATGAACACAATCTCAAAACATAGTTCAGCAAACTCTGGCTTGACGCCATACAAAACGATATTTCGTATTTAAGATAAAAGTCTACTTCATACAATAGAAAAAACGGGGATGGTCAGAAAACAACTGCAATTTTAATCTCTGAAATTTTGCACGTGGGTGAACCTTCGATGACGTTTTCTGCTTAACAAGTAATCGCCATGGATTTGTAAACAGCAAGTTTATTCTATTTTAAACAGTTTAAGCTACAACGAGATGTCTGCAGGAACCGTCCTGGCCTTCAGCAAAGCAGCTGCAAATTGTCCCAAAGTTTCCAAGCTTCAAATAAGGTACTATGAACTGCCAAAGATGGCAAGAGAAAAAAAAAACCATAGCAGAATTCTTTTCCCCTTTTCCTGTCTTAAAATAAGGCCTTTTTAATCTCTTGATTATGAGGTAAATAGCACATTTACCTGGCCTTGTTGGCAACTGTCGTTAAACATATTCCGTGAAGCTGTTTTGTTGGGTGGAATAGCAAAACTAAACTCATATATTATTTTTCCATTGCTTATTTCCAGGAAGAGCATCTTAAAAATCTCCTTTGTCAACCCTTCTCCAAAAGAACCTAGGTGAGAAACTGGTTTTAAATCTGGGAGTTGAAGTCCACCAGTCTTAAAAGAGCCAACTTTGCAGACCCCTGGACTAAAAGACCTCCAAAGTCCCTTCCAATTGCATTGTTTTTTTAATCTGATTATTCTGATTCACAGTAATTTTTGAAATTGCTTAGTTTAAAAGAAAAATTGGCAGAGGCTAATTATAATAACCTCCATCACTGGAGGTTTTTAAGAAGAGACTAGACAGTCACTTTTCTGAATTAGCATAGGTTCTCCTGCTTGAGCAGAGGGCTGGACTAGAAGACCTCTAAGGTCCCTTCCAGCTCCATTCTATACTACTCTATATTTAAAGAAGTCCAAAAGACAGAAATTGCAACAGTGGGCAAACCAATGGAAAAAGGTTTTAAGAGGACAGGAGGTTATTTTCCAAATTGAAATAAAAAGTAGGATTTAGGATTAATTTAAATCCCAATGATTTTCTGGGATATTTTGAAAGTCTCAATTGAACTAGTTATGGTTTTTTGCATTTGTGTGTGTGTGTGCATTTTAATTTATTTTTACCTAAAATAGAGATGTACTTTCAAAAAAGATAACACAAAACCTATAAATGGGCAGATAATGACTGAAGTCATACGAGTAATGGTCAGCATAGCATTAGTAAGAGTACATCTATTTGTTTTTATGACATAAAAAGAAGTATATATATTTTTCAATTCAATGCCAGAGCCTCTGTATATTATTATCTATAGTTAATTTTAAATGCAAAAATCTCAATCAATTCATACTGACTGTATGTCATGGTTTCAGATTAAAAGATGAGGGAATTAATGAAGAAGAAATTGCTCCTAAACCCAGAAGTTTAATTTTACAGTAAGTATCTCTGTATGCCAGAATTTATTGGTAGCACATTTTCAAAAAAGTTTATCCAAGAAGTATTTTTAAGGCCACACTTGGAATACAGCATCCAGTTTTGGTTGCCATGATGTAGAAAAGATGTGGAGACTCTAGAAAGAGTGCAGAGAAGAGCAACAAAGAGGATTTAGGGGACTGGAGGCTAAAAATTATGAAGAACGGTTGCAGGAACCGGGAATGTCTAGTTTAATGAAAAGAAGGACTAGGGGAGACATGATAGCAGTCTTCCAATATCTCAGGGGTTGCCACAAAGAAGAGGGAGTCAAACTATTCTCCAAAGCACCTGAGGGTAGAACAAGAAGCAATGGGTGGAAACTAATCAAGGAGAGAAGCAACTTAGAACTGAGGAGAAATTTCCTGACAGTGAGAACAATTCATCAGTGGAACAGAAGTTGCCTCCAGAAGTTGTGAATGCCCCAACCCTGCAAGTCTTCAAAAAGATGTTGGATAGCCATTTGTCTGAAATGGTATAGGGCTTCCTGCCTAGGCAGGGAATTGGACTAGATGACCTCCAAAGTCCCTTCCAACTCTGCTATTGTATTATTGTATTACAGTAGGTAGGTAGATAGGGGAATAGAGAGAGAGAGAGAGTGAGAAATACAGTTTAATTAAAAGAGGGACTAGGGGAGACAGGATAGCAGTGTTCCAATATCTCAGGGGTTGCCACAAAGAAGAGGGAGTAAAGCTATTCTCCAAAGCACTTGAGGGTAGAAAAAGAAGCAATGGGTGGAAACTAATCAAGGAGAGAAGCAACTTAGAACTGAAGAGAAATTTCCTGACAGTGAGAACAATTAATCAGTGGAACAGAAGTTGCCTCCAGAAGTTGTGAATGCCCCAACACTGGAAGTCTTTAAGAAGATGTTGGATAGCCATTTGTCTGAAACGGTGTAGGGTTTCCTGCCTAGGCAGGGGGTTGGACTAGAAGACCTCCAAGGTCCCTTCCAACTATTCTATTCTATTCTATTCTATTCTATTCTATTCTATTCTATTCTATTCTATTCTATTCTATTCTATTCTATTCTATTCGTGCTTGTTTCGAATAACAAACACAGGGGCTTTATTACATGAAGATATTCCCAGCATTTGAAAAACAAATTGAGGGAGACCCTCTACCTTAAAATTACTTGAGAATACAATCAAGTTCTAATGCATCATATTTCTAACAATAATGTATGCAGGTGATTTTTAACTTAGGATTTTATGGCAAGGCAGCCCAAACAACACGGCATGTACATCTTTGAGGGGAAAAAACAATTCAGAAAAAGGACTTCAGCTCATGCGTGAACCCAGCATCCCTAAAGGAGCTGGTTCAATGTCAGGCTTCCATTCAAAAGCTGCAGTTGTTTGAAGGACCCCTAAGCACCCCTAAGCATTGATGCCATTTGTCAGATTTGGGGAGATTTGTCAGGGAAATGTCCCAATAATTGGAGATGCTGATACAAGCTGGTCGTTTTATATCCATACATGTATTTTGCAACTGTAGAGATGGCCAACTCGATGGTGGGGCAAGCGGGAGCATCCTCAGGGACCTCCTGAGGTAAATTCTCACACAGCACATTGAGAAGAAAAAAGGCGGGGGAAAAGGAAAGCCCCCCCCACCTCTCCCAGCAATCAATCACAGCTTAGGTTACCTCCCGTAGTGGCCAGCTCCCTCCAAACAATTAGCCATAGTAACTATGTGTTCTTTACTCCTTGTGCAGGCGGTCCTAGACTTACGGCCACAATTGAGCCCAACAGATGCCTGTTGTTAAGGGAGACATTCCGTTCAGTGAGTTTTGCCCCCTTTCTTGCCACAGAACAATTGTAGGTGAGGACAATTAGCCCATGGAACAGAGGTTGGGGGGGCTTCATTGCTGGAGGCTTTTAGGAAGAGACTGGACAGCCATTTGTCTGGCATGGCATGGGGCTGTGATGGCGCCTCTAGGTGGCCCACGGAGACATATTTGCTGGCCAGCTGATTTTTTGCCCCTCTGGAGGGCCAGGAGGGGGGCGTTTTTGCCATCCCCGGGTTCTAGGAAAGCCCCCACAGCCTGGGGAGAGGTTGTGCATGCATGCATGGGTGGTCATGCGTGCATGCATGGCAGTGGTGGGTTTCAAATTTTTTTAGAACCTACTCTGTAGGTGTGGCCTATTTTGTGGGCGTGGCTTGCAGTCATGTGACAGGGTGGGAGTGGCCACCTTTTAAAATGTGGTGAAACTCATTTAACAACGCTCTTGCTTAGCAACCCAAATTTTGGACTCAATTGTGATGATAAATTCTTTCTTTCTTTCTTTCTTTCTTTCTTTCTTTCTTTCTTTCTTTCTTTCTTTCTTTCTTTCTTTCTTTCTTTCTTTCTTTCTTTCTTTCTTTCTTTCCTTCCTTTCCTTTCCTTTCCTTTCCTTTCTTCCTTTCCTTCCCATTGGGTCACTGGCAGCGGTGGGCCAGATTTACTTCCAGGTACGCCGGTGGAACCCCCTCTCACCGGTTCTCTAAATTTCACCAACCGGCTCCCGCGAGTAGGTGCGAGCCTGCAGAAACCCACCACTGATGCATGGGGAGGAGGCCGCATGCAAAGGGGGTTACGTGCGCATGCACAGATAGCCATGGAGGATTGAGTTGGGCACACGCGTGCAATTTTGGCACACCGTAAAGAAAAAGGTTTGCCATCGCTGATAGAGGGTCTTCTGCTCAAGCAGGGGATTGAACTGGAAGATTTGCAAGGTCCCTTTCGACACTGCTCTTCTTTTTTTTCTTTCCTTTCCTTCCACCTTTCCCAGCATCAGAGCCTTCTCCAGAGACCTGCGTCTCTGCAGAATGTATCTGAAGTAGCATAGTTTGAGTCTGGTCATTTGTGCCTCAAGTGACAACTCTGGGTTGTTTTGTTCAACAATCCACCAGTTTGTTTCCTTGGTTGTGCATGGTATTCTTAGGAGTCTTTCCCAACACCAATATTAAGAGGCATCAATACGTTTATAGCTCTCACAAATCCCCCTCTAACTTTATGCCTTAACACGGGGGTCTCCAACCTCGGGGATTTTAAGACTGGCGGACTTCAAATCCCAGAATTCCCCAGCCAGCTATACTATGCTACGCTGGCTGGGGGATTCTGGGAATTGAAGTCCGCCAGGCTTAAAGTTCCCAAGGTTGGAGACCCCTGCCTTAACAGATGTGTTGGCTTGCTAGCTAGATGATGAGAAACAGGTCCAACATTTGTAGGACACCAGACTGGAGAATTGTATTAAGCCAATCTGTGATTTTATCGACTTCTGGTTGATCAAATAAAGTAATATGAGACAAGCCTATGTCCAGCCTAACAAAGAGAAGGGCTAGGAGTGGTATGATAGCAGTCTTTCAATATTTGACAGGTGTCACAAAGAAAAGGGGGACAACCTATTCTCCAAAGTACCTGAAGGCAAGACAAGAAGTAATAAATGGGGACTTATCAACGAAAGATCCACCCTAAAAGCAAGGAGAAATGTCCTGACAGTGAGAACAATCAGTCGAATGGCTTATCTCTGGATGCTATGGGTGCTCCAACATTGAATGTTTTCAAGAAGAGATTGGTTATAATAATAACAACAGATAAACAGAGTTGGAAGGGGCCTTGGAGGTCATCTAGTCCAACCCCCCACCCAAGCAGGAGATCCTACACCCTTTCTGACAGATGGCAGTCCAGTCTCTTCAGTCTCCAGGGATCAAGCTCCCACAACTTCTGAAGGCAACTTCTGTTCCTTGGCCATTTCTCTGGAATGGTATAGGGTTTCCTGCTTGAACAGAGGGTTGGACTAGAAGACCTCCAAGGTCCCTTCCAGCTCTGATATTCTGTCAAGCCATGACTTTCGCTGATGTGTTAGTCAGCTTGAGTTCGTGTCTTTCCATATTGGCAACCATAATAGGGCATAAGGAATAATGTTATTGAGTTTGCAAGAGTTCATGTGCCACAAACAGGGATAAAAATGATGAATGGAGTCAACTAAAAATGTATTCATGATTGCTGCTTTCCTCTTGCGGTGCCTAGATTGCAAGACTGCCAGTTAGATTCGCAAAGGGCAGAGGAGTTGGTAGACATTCTCCAGCACTGTTCCCGCCTGTCTGAAATCAAGTAGGTAGCCATTCTTTCCAAGTATCTGCAAACAGAAAGAGGCAATTCAGTCAATTGCTAACCTGAAGATATGTGTCAGTTTATCAGATAACCAGCTGGGTGATGAAGGATGCAGGATACTCATGACTGTGGTGTCCCAGATGTGCATTTCTGGTCCCCTGAAGTAAGTCTGAAAATGTGCCCTTTTATTTTAATATGAAAATGCATTTGATTGCAAGAGCTGTGTTGGCGGAGTGGTTAGAATGCAGTATTGCTGACTGCCAACTGCCGGCAGTTCGATTCTCACCGGCTCAAAGTTGACTCAGCTTTACATCCTTCCAAGGTGGGTCAAATGAGGACCCAGATTGTTGGGGGCAAATAGGCTGACTTTGTAAACCACTTAGAAAGGACCGCAAAGCACTGGGAAGCGGTATATAAGTCTAAGCGCTATTGCTATTTGATTCCTAATATGGGTAGTCCTTGACTTACAACCATTTGTTTAGCAGCTGCTTACAGTTGCAATGGCACTGAAAAAAGTGACTTATGACAAGTCCTTGTGCTTATGACCATCACAGCATCCCTATGGGGATGTGATCAAAATTCAGTTGCTTGGCAACCAACACATATTTACATTTTGTTATCGTGTCCAGGATTCACACAATCACCATTTGGCATCTTCTAGCTCAGGGGTCTCCAACCTTTGCAACTTTAAGTCTGAAGGACTTCAGCTGCCAGACTTCTCCAGCCAGCTTTGCTGGCTGGAGAAGTCTGGGAGCTGAAGTCCTTCAGACTTAAAGTTGCAAAGGTTGGAGACCCCTGTTCTAGCTGGTTTCTCACAAGCAAACTTAATGCGAGAAGCCAGGTTCTCTTAACAACCGCACAATCCACTTAACAACTGCAGTGATCTGCTTAACAACTGTGGGAGAAGACATAGAATGGGACGTGACTCACTTAACAAACATCATGCTTATCAAAGGAAAACCTGGTCCCAATTGTGATTGTAAGTCAAGGACTACCAATTGATTTTTTGCGATCTAAAGTACATTCAAACTGAATTTTGCAAGCCGTGAGCTTAGAGACACAGCTGGGTGGCCTTGAGCCAGTTACTCTTTCTCAGCCCTCGGAAGAACCTCGAAAAACATTCTCCAGAAGGTTGCATGGACTAGTGGACATAGATGCCAAGACAAGAGTCCCCACCTCCCCAATGAACAACAAACTCAGGAGACACACAACCCATACATTGTAATTGTTCATTTGTCTTGAAATAAAAGTTGCTCATCTCCCCAGAATTCCCCAGTCAGCCATGCTGGAAGTTGAAGTCCACACGTCTTAAGGTGTGGACTTCACACCTCTGCACCAAGCCACCCGTTAATATTAATGTGGCAAATGCCACATTAATATTGTTATACTTGTTATAATATGGTTATACATTAATATGCGCTTCAAGGTGTTGATTACCATCTTCAAAGCGCTCCATGGCACGGGACCATCCTGCCCCATACATCCATTCGACCGATTCGCTCGCACAGAGAGGGACTTCTCCGGGTGCCGTCCACTAGGCAATGCCAGCGGGCGACGCCCAGGGGAAGGGCCTTCTCTGTCGCAGGCCCTATCCTATGGAACGACCTTTCCCCCAAAATTAGAACAACTCCGGACCTCCGCTCCTTCCGCCGAAAGCTCAAAACGTATTTCTTCCAACAGGCCGGCCTGGCCTAATTTATCTTTCCTGCCTCCAGTCTGTATATTTAAATTTTTTATTGGGTTTTTAGGCGGTTTTAGTGTTTTAGGATTTTAGGTTTTAGCGCAGGGTTATAGTGATTTAATCTGATTTTAGATATTTATATTGTTTTATGTTTGTATGTTTTATAATCCCCTGTGCACCGCCCCGAGTCCCTTCGGGGAGAGGGAGCGGTATACAAATAAACATTTGATTGATTGATTGAATATTGTTATAATTGTTATACCTGCTTTCTAACAATCTCTCTTTCTTGTGATGTGATTTGACTTTCTGCAGTTTAAGCAACAACCAGCTCTCACTTAAGAGCATTTTTTATCTCCTGGACTTGGTGAATCGTTGCCCAAATGTTGTGAAGCTGGAAGTCAGGTATGCCTGGGGCGAATTTAAAAAAAAAAGGACAATTCAATTTTGAAGAGAAATGGCTGTTGTAATATTGGGCTGTTGTAATATTGGGCAGAAGCAATTTAGCATTATTATATGTGCCCACTTTTGATTAGTTGAATGTTCTCTGGAAAAGTTTGAATTGCACTAATGCAGAATCAATTTATTTCTAAATCAAATGCAGGCAGTCCTTGACTTTCGACCGATTGGACCAATTTCCATTGTTAAACATGATGGCTATTGAGTGAATCACACAAGATTTCGCAAACGTTTTGCCATGGTTGTTAAGTGAATCACTGCAATTGTTAAGTGAATCATGCAGTCATTAAGTGAATCATGCAGTCATAAAATCCAGCTTCTCCCATTGACTGCTTGTTGGAAGCTTGCTGGGAAGGTCACAAATAGTGACCATGTGATCCCAGAACAATGCAACTGTTGGTTGCCATGCGCTCACGCATGACCATAAGGATGCTATGATGGTTGTAAGTGCAAGGCCTGGTTGTAATTCATTAGCTTGATGGCCATTGTAACTTTGAATGGTCATTAAGCAAACAGTTGTAAGTGGAGGACTATATAGAACAGCCTGCTTCAAAGGGAATGAAATCTGAATGGGCACTGGGCTTCTGGAACTTCTCACCACGGGAAATGGAGGTGCATGGAACAATGTGTTCATGCATAATTTCTTAGGCTATTTCCTGCAGACCTTTGGTCAACTTTAGCATCAAGGCATGATCTTAAAGTGGGGGAAGAAGGAAGAGGTGAGGAGAGCAGGATGGAAGGGAGAGAAAGAGAAGGAGAGAAGGTAGGAAGGAGAAGAGGAAGAGGAAGAGTAGGGGAGAAGTAAGGGAAGAAGGAAGAGGAAGGAGAGAAGGAAAAAAAGGAAGAGGTAAGGAGGGAGAAGGGAGAGAAAGAGAAGGAGAGAGGGTAGGAAGGGGAAGAGGAAGAGTAGGAGTAGGGGAGAGGTAAGGGAAGAAGGAAGAGGAAGGAGAGGAGGAAGGGAGGAAGGAGAGAAGGGAGGGAGGGAGAAAAGAAAGGGGAAATAAGGTGGTGTTACAACAGGCGGAAGGGATGGTAAATAAAGCAACCCAAACTGTATATTATAACCTATTAAATGAAATAACAAATGTATAAGAATGACAAATGTAAAGAAGAATAACAATTAGGTGAATGTATACTTTAAATGGTATGTAAGAGAATAAAAAAACAAATTGTATTAAAAAAAGGCATGATCTCGCAGAACTTTTTTCTCTTTTCTCTAGTATTGATCAACAAATTGCAGTTTTGACCTTTGTGAACAAAGGAGGCCCTGATGCCACTCAGTCAAGGTAAGTGCCAGACCTTCAAGGAAGAACCCAACGTTGGAGAATTGCAGGCAGAGTCAAGCGAGTTATCAGCCTGGAGTCATTACGATGTTAGAAATGGCCTAGCTCCTTTTGAATTCCATTGATTCTTATCTAGCATCAATGCAGTGCTGATCAGGGGTCGGATCCTACTGGTTTGGCCCAGTTTGGGCAAACAGGTAGCTCTGAAGCAGTGGTGGGTTTCTGCAGGCTCGCACCTACTGGCGAGAGCCGGTTGGTGAAATTTAGAGAACCGGTGAGAGGGGGTTCCACCGGCGTACCTGGAAGTAAATCTGGCCCGCCGCTGCCAGTGACCCAACGGGAAGGAAAGGGAAGGAAGGAAGGAAGGAAGGAAGGAAAGGAAGGAAGGAAGGAAAGAAAGAAAGAAAGAAAGAAAGAAAGAAAGAAAGAAAGAAAGAAAGAAAGAAAGAAAGAAAGAAAGAAAGAAAGAATTTATCATCACAATTGAGTCCAAAATTTTGGTTGCTAAGCAAGAGCGTTGTTCAATGAGTTTCATCACATTTTAAAAGGTGGCCACTCTCACTCTGTCACACAACCACCAAGCCATGCCCACAAAATAGGCCACACCTACAGAGTAGGTTCTAAAAATTTTGAAACCCACCAGTGCTCCGAAGATCAGCTGGGAGCAAACCAGTTCGCTCTGACCTTCAGGTACACCCACCCACCCACCCCTGGGTTGTACCTACATATATTTCCTTGGTTTTTAGCCCAGCTGATAGGCATGGCAGAGTGGATTGTTGCACCTCAGCTGCTTCCCTGTGAACTGTGCATGCGCGCGTAGCATGCCTCAGGCGCGTACATGCTCAGCTGTTGTTAAACCGGTAGGATCCCAGCCCTGGTGCTGATCCTTAGTTGACTAGAGTGGGCAAAACATGTGAGAAATTACCTTCACAAGAGGAAGTCATTTGTAAGATCATGGAATATGCAGAAATGAGTAGATTAACATTTGAATATGGAATATGTTTTACCAATGGTTGCAAAAAAGAAAAACTTAAGGATTAAATATTGAATAACTATAGAAAAAGACTGATATGATAAATAATAATGCTACCACATGGAAAATAAGGCGATATATACGTAATGAAAGGATAACTGACAATTATGTTTGTAATTTTAAGTACCGATGCACAAAATGCTTGCCCGAACGACATGTTGTACAAAGCACAAGCTGAATAATGTTTTTTATTTGCTTTTATGTTAAAAAATAAAAAGCTTTTACAAAAAAAAAAAAACACTTGAATTTTCCTTCTTTATTAGCTTGGCAGGTAATCATTTTCATCATGAAGATCCCAAGAACTTGTGCTTAGCGCTGAGAAGTGAATTAGAATTAGAGTGAGTATTCATTCTTGTTAATTAATGTGAAGGTCCTGAGCTTGGGAGCACTTTGAAACTTGGGATGTCTGCATCAATATGTTTATGTTAGTGTTCCAGAAGCTTCCCTTTTGGAGAAGATACATTGGGATGCATCCAGAGGTGGATTGCTCCCAGTTTGGCCCTGAACAGATGAACCGGTAGTAACGGCGGTGGGAGGATTTGCCCACCTGCACGGACGCTTCTTTATTATTATTTAGTGCATTTCTATACCGCCCTATCTCCCGACATGGGACTCAGGGCTTCTGCGTATGCGCAGAAGTGTTGCACAGAAGCATCACCCGGGAGCATGCCGGAACCGGTAGTAAAAAAAATTAGTAACCTACCTCTGGATGCATCTAAATATTTTGAAATCTTCCACTGTGCCATCCTGTGCCCAAATCAATAAAATTAAAATATTGCCTCAATTAAATTCACAGTCTAAAGCAGAGGTTCCCAAACTTGGCAACTTTAAGACTTGTGGACTTCAACTCCCAGAATTCTCCAGCCAGCTATGCTTGGCTATGTTTGTGGACTTCAACTCCCAGAATTCTCCAGCCAGTCCACAAACATAGCCAAGCATAGCTGGCTGGAGAATTCTGGGAGTTGAAGTCCACAAGTCTTAAAGTTGCCAAGTTTGGGAACCTCTGATCTAAAGTAAAATATGCAAGAACCAAAGCTAAATATGCACATTGGATTAGTAATCTCTTCCTTGCATTATTTTCTCTCTCTCTCCTATCATCAGTTTGTCAAATAATTCTTTCGGGGATGCAGGAGTTCTGAAGATACTGAATTTCATCCAAGATCTGAAGAATTTGAATTCTTTAATGTAAGTAAAAGTTTATCTTTAATTAGTGATATCTGTAGAGATAAGTATCCTAGGGCAGATTTTAAATAATCCTGACCCGGTTCTCATTGTAGATATTGTCCACCACTTTTTGATGATGGGAACTTACAATTTTTGTTAAGTGGTATTTTTATATTATTTTGTATTAATAATTTTGTTGTGAACTTGAAGATGTCTGGACTTCAGCATGCTGGCTGGGGCATATTAGGAATTGAAGTCCGCACACATTTTCAGGTTCCATACTTTCAAAACCATTATTTTATATGCTTCTGATGTTTGTGTGTGTGAGAGAGAAAGAGAGACAGAGAGACAGAGAGAGACGGAGACAGAGAGAGACGGAGACAGAGACAGAGAGGGAGGGAGGGGGAGAGAGAGAGCGACAGAGAGAGAGAGAGACAGAGAGGGAGGGAGGGAGAGGAGGGAGAGAGCAAGCAGCATTACAACATTTAAAATATCAGCTATTTAATTTATGTATTAATTATTATTTTTTACCCTCACATACCAATACCAAGTAGCTAGGAGAAGGTGCTTTGAGCTTTGAATACCACAAAAGGAATTATCTGCGGTCAGATTAGCTTCTGCATACATTGTAATCATATTTGTGTTCCTGGCAATGACCATTTCTGTTCTCTTCCCTTCCAGTCTGGATAATAACCAAATGTCACCAGGTGGTGTCATTTCCTTGCTAGAATTCTTCTCCGGCTTAGAACATATCACATCAGTGCACTTAGGGTATGTAAAAACAACAACAACACAACCTCAGTTCTTCACCATTCACCTTCTCAATCCAACAGGTCAGCAGTCTTTAGTCCAGTCTGTCCTACTATCAACAGAAGTCTATCAGCAATGGTGGGCTACAAAATGTCAGCGTTCCAGATAGCATCCAAAATTAACATCAGAGTCCAAGGCAAAAGATTCCTCAAAGTTCCAATTGATGAAGAGAGCCATGTTGGCACATCTGGGAAAACCCGAATCTGAAAGTTTCCTGGTTTTCCCCACCCAAGTTAAAGTTTATGATCCTGCCCCCCATTACCCACAAGCCCATCCCATGGTCCAATCTCCCACTGCCATGCTGGCAGTTCCACCCATCCAGTTCCAGTCAGGTGCAGAGGTGCAGAGACCAAGGATGACCTTGGTTTTCTAGAAAGGAATTTTGTTTTGGCTTCATCACATTCTACTCCGTACTATCCCTCCCTCCCAATTCCCCACTATAGAAACAGCATAGTGGAATTGAAGTGTGGCAGGCCAAAGGTCCACAAGGAACATGACTGCAGGCTGACACAAATGTTTTTATCTTCAGGAGCAAATCTCTTGAATGGTTGAGACTGGAGGGAGTTGTGTTCTAATGCAACTGGACGATTTGGGTTTGAAGGTTTCTTGTTAGTTTATGTGCCTGTTATGTGCCTTCAGGTCAGTCTAGGCCAGGCCTGTTAAACTGGCAGCCCGCAGACTGGATGCACCATATGCAGGCCCACCCTAGTTCTGCAAAGGCAAAAAACATTGCGATACGTCGCGATACATGAATGGCAAAGGCGCAAAGACCAGCTGGCTGTGACAGCAAGCAGAAAGCTGGGCTGGGGTAACGGCTGGTGTGCCCACAGGGAAGGGTCTGTGTGCAACCTGTGGCACATGCACCATAGGTTCGCCATCACAGGTCTAGGCAATAGCTTGGAGCAGACCTTGCATTTTTTCTTGACAAAGTTTTTTGTCTTTGCCTTCTTCCTAAGGGGTGAGATAGAGTGGCTTTTGAGCCGAACACAGGAGTAGAATTCACCCATCAGTTTCTACTGCAGGGCCTCTAACCACTGTAGCAGTGTATCCAGTGAATGGGATTCAAATAATTTAACAACCGGTTAATGCCCCAATGATTTCTTCCAGCATCCAGTTCACCAAACTGCTCAGAAACGTAAGAACCAGTTAACTCCCAAAGTGGTTGAATCCCACCACTGAGTGTATCTCAACCTTAGCAATGTTAAGAAGCTATGGAGTTCAAGTCCCAGAATTCTGACTGGGGAATTCTGGGACTTGAACTCCATACGTTTTTAACATTGTCAGAGAAACATTGTACCATAGCAATATTTCAGCAACATTTTTCCTTATGTATAGCTCTTTTTACAATAAACTGGCCAAAAAGAGCAGGAATGATATATCTATACAAATTAATTAGCTGGAATTGGATTCTTTTTCAAGGCTTGTCCATAGCAAAGACAGCAACTACCTTAAACTCATATCTGTGGAGATGGGCTCAGAGTGGAGGTATTGCATCAAGTTGCTGCACAATTGAAAAACCCTGGCTGAGAAATCTTAACAGTCTTAACAGAATAACAGAGTTGGAAGGGACCTTATAGGTCATCTAGTCCAGCCCCCCCACCCAAGCAGGAGACCCTACACCAATTCATGTCACCTGAGAAACTGGGATGCTGCATTCATTTAGGAATCACTACTCATCGCATTTCTGCATTCTGTTATAGTTTGGGAAGCACCCAGAGATGTCACTTACGCTTTGGAAAACAAATCAGGTGAGGATTTTTCCTCATTTTGAGGTATCTTTCTTTTCAGGCAGGATCTATCTTGATTATGGATTAACAGGCGGGAATGCTGGATTCAATTTTGCATTCAGGTTTTAGGGACCCGTTTCAACATTTCTGATCTAGTATTTCAATTAAAAATCAATGGACCTTCAGTAGGTTGGACCAAGGAACTGTACAACTTTCTAAAATTCTCTGTGTGACAGGAGCAACCTTGTGTGTCCAATCATCACTTGGCCAATAAAGAATTCTATTCTATTCTATTCTATTCTATTCTATTCTATTCTATTCTATTCTATTCTAATTCTATTCTAATTCTAATTCTAATTCTAATTCTATTCTATTCTATTCTATTCCACTCCACTCCACTCCACTCCATTCTTCACTCCAATATTCCATTCCACTCCATCTGTTCTGTTCCGTTCCGTTCCACTCCATCTATTCTATTCTATTCTATTCTATTCTATTCTATTCTATTCCATTCCATTCCATTCCATTCCATTCCACTCCATTCTACTCAATCTGTTCTGTTCTGTTCTATTCCATTCCATTCTATATTCTACTCTACTCTACTCTACTCTACTCTACTCTACTCTACTCTACTCTACTCTACTCAAACAATTCTCGTATCTTTTGAAACTATCTATTTACAGAACTCTCTTCAAAGAGTTGCAAAAGAAAAGAAAAGAAAAATTATTCATTTCCCCTCATTTCGGGCTAGCATATTGTTATAGAATCTGTAGGAAAGGCGAAAAAGCATTGGGAGAAAACATCAGAAGGGGTGTGGTGGGGGTTTCAACCTATTCTGGATTTAAGTCTTTGCAATGCAGAATATGATCCTGTCTTTCAGCCTGGAGGGTTGCACAGTCGGGCTGGACACGACTCGCCTCTTTGAGATTCTCACCAAATATTCTGGATTGGCAGAAATCAAGTAAGTGTCGCGACAGATGTGCACCACATCTTTACCCAGCATTTAAACCAGAATGGAACTGAGTTTGTTACGTGAATTTGGCTCCATTTACAAGCTTTCTTTTTTTTTTTTTTAATATTGAAAAAGTTTTATTGAGTTTACATTTTTTGTGGGGTAGGGTAAGGGATACATAGAAATTTTGAGAGTGGTCACGTCAAAGTCGTCGGCTCCTCCGGTACCTCAAGTTACATTATTAAAAAGAAAGAAAAGAAACATTTCACATAACACTACAAGCTGGGAGCAAGTACATATTCCTAAATTTTTCAGTTATATACTGTCAGTCAATTACAAAAATCCAGATTACAAATATCATACAATATTACTCAAAAAAAAAACACGGGCAAAGTTATTTTTTAGATCTAAGTCTCTTGGCAATTGTATCTTCCACCTTCTCCCCCGGGCCCCCAGCGGGCGGGGCCATGGCTCCCCCTGCCCCCCCTGGATCTTCTCCCAGGACAGAGGAATGTTTTTTAAGAAAGGCTTCCGCCTCAGCAACTGTTTTAATTTTCACTCTACCTCCTTCCCAGAACACCAGCATCCCTTCGGGTATCACCCACTTGAACCAGATCCCATGATCAAACAATGTTTTAGACAAGAAGGAAAATTTCCTTCTAGCTTCTCTAATCTTTCTTGGAATCTGCTTCAAGATGGTAACCTCCTTTTGTTGGTAAATCATAGGACTCCCTCTTTGCGCCTTCAAGATTTCCTCTCTGGTTGACCTTCTAACAAATTTTACATGTATCTCTCTGGGTACTTCATTCATCCTGGCATATGCAGAATTTATTCTGTAGACTAGGTCAATGTCCCCTCTGATCTCATCTTTAGGTTTATGTAAATAGTCTGCAATAATTGTACTCATAAGATCAGGGAGACATTCACCATCCATCTCAGAAACATTCTGAAATCTCAAAAAATATGTCATCCTTTCCATATCTATCCTAGTCACATGCCCATTTATTTCCACAACCTCATTAGAAACATTTTTAATCTCTCCCTTAGCCCCCTCCAGCCCCCCTTTCAATTCTTCATTCTTCTGTGTATTCTCAAGCACTTGTTTTCGAGTGTCCAATAATTCCTTTTTAAAGTTGACATTTTCTGCCCTCTGGGCCTTAATTTCTAATACCAAATTTTGTATAACAGATTCAAGGGCAGTCATTCTTTGTTCAAGGCTTGCCAGCGTTGCTTCTTGTGCCATGTTTAGCTATTAAAATCCGTGCCAGTAAAATGGCGTTTTTAGGGTGGGGCTGGTGAGGCAGATCAGGAGTCCAAAGTTCTCAAAGTTGTAGAGCTGCAGAATTCAGAAACCAGTAGAGAAACACTTTTCCAACTCCATAGGTATAATAACGAAGGTAATCCAGAAAGGAAAACACAAATCCAAAAGAAGAAAATTCTTCATCAATAATTAGAGGAAGTCCAAATCACAAAGAGACACTGGTAATTTTCCATTTTTACAAGCTTTCTTGCTATGGCTGTTCAGTGAATCACTGCAGTGGTTTTGTTAGTAACCCAGTTGTTAAGTTAAACCTTTCTCCAAAGGAACAATAACAGTGCCAACATATGCAAACTGTGGCACAGGATGTTTTGAATCTGAAATGTCTCAAGCCATCCATTTTACATTATTTTCAGGCAAAACCCAAAATCTATAAAAGAGTTTCCACCTGAAAGGCTCTGTTCTGGGTTCAAAATAGCTCCGACCTTACTGGCCACATGGTGATGATGAATATCTGTTTCAAAGCTTCCCTTTAAAGTTGGAATAACTTTTTTCAACCTCCCCACCTCTTGAAAGACTGGGAATGTAAAACTTCTTCTAGCCTCTTCTAAATGGAGCTAAAACCTGCGCAAATCTTCAGGGTTTTTTGGGGGTGGCGGTGGGGGTAAAAGGGTTTATGCAGATTTCAGAGAAGGCTGTGATAAGAGTTGTTTTTTCTGCTGAGGCAGACAACTTGAGATAAAGATGAACGAGAAATACAGATTATTCTGCCAAGAGGAATTTTAACTCAGCAGGCGGCCTATTAGTTCCAGAATTGGAGCAAATTGAAATTCCGAACTGCAGGAGAGGCAGGCCATTGGCACGTTATGTGTTACCAACAGCTACAAATGAAGACTGCAGAATAGCTGGGTTTTTTTTTTCTTGTACTAGACTTACTATATAGCACTAGCAATAGCGCTTAAACTTACATACCGCTTCACATTGCTTTACAGCCCCTCTAAGCGGTTTACAGAGCCAGCCTATTTGCCCCCAACAATCTGGGTCCTCATTTTACCCACCTCGGAAGGACGGAAGGATGAGTCAACTATGAGCCGGTCAGGATTGAACTGCTGGCAGTTGGCAGAATTAGCCTGCAATACTGCATTCTAAGCAAAGGAAGGAAGGAAGGGCAATAGCACTTAGACTTATATACCACTTCACAGTGCTTTACAGCCCTCTCTAAGCGGTTTACAAATGTCAGCCTCTTGCCCCCAACAATTTGGGTCCTCATTTTACTGAACTCGGAAGGATGGAAGGCTGAGTCAACCTTGGGCTGGTCAGGATCGAACCTCTGGAGCAGGGGTGTCAACGCATGGTCCATGGTCCACCCCTAGTTTAGGGAATGGGAGGAAAGTTGCAAAATGTCACATGATGATGACGTGTTGTCACGAGTTTGACACCCCTGCAGTACTGCATTCTAACAACTGGGCCACCATGGCTCATATAGAAGCTCTTGACTTAAAATTATTTATTTAATGACTGTTTGAAGTTACAATGTCCTCACACTTACGACTGTTGCAGCAACCCCAGGATTATGGTGTCAAAATTTGGGTGCTTGGCAATCAGTATGTGATAGTTGCATTATCCTATAGTCACGTGATCACCTTCCCATCCAACGTCCAACAAGCAAAGTCAATGGGAGAACCCAGATTTGATTAAATATTGTGTGATTCTCTTAGCAGCTGGAGTGATTCGCTTAACAACCGTGGCAAAAAGGTCGTAAAATCAGGAGCAACTCACTTAATAAGTATCTGACTTAGCAACAGAAATTCTGGTCCCCGTTGTGATTGGAAGTTGATGAACACCTTCACACCACACATGGATCCATTAATTATTAATTTCTCAGGACATTCAGATTTATTCCATCTTTAATATCTAAACTCAGATAAAAATCTAACCTTGCTAGATGATTCTAAATATTGTTACATTGCCTGTAGGATCCATGCTGAGATGATCACTGGGTGTTGATACTATTATTTGTTTTCATTTGTTTTGACAACCGTATCCAACATTATTTAACTGCAGTAACAAAGAAGCAAAAGACAAAAATTGTTACATACAAGCTTTGAAACCCCCCTCGTAATAATTCCGATTTATTTATTTAATTTATTTTATTTAATTCGATTTATAAACCGCACCAATCTCCGTCGAGACGGACTCGATTTAACTGTAAAGTTTCCTAATGATGCTGTAACTGATTCATAATAACCAAGCGAATGTTTTAATACAAAAACCAGTGATTTATTGACCGCTTCATTAGGCATTATTCATTAGGCAAGATTTATTCGCAGCCATTTCTTTGCTTCGTTTACCTGCTTCTGAACTTTGCCCCTGTTCCTTTCCACCTTTCAGTCTGTGTCATAAATCACGTTACCCAATAGATACACCCATCTCAAACCAGCTACTGTAATTTTAGATCTGGCTCCATGACAGTATGCGTGGAATGTCCACATGGAGAGTTGACATTATCACTTTACAGGTGGTCCTTGACTTACAGCAGTTCATTGAGTGACTGTTCCAACTTACAACGGCACTGAAAAATGTGACCATTGCAGAATCCCCACAGTCACGTGATCAAAATTCAGACACTTGGCAACTGACTCACATGTTACAGTGACATGTGGTCATGTCATTGCATTTTGCAACTTTCAATGGGAAAGCCAGATTCACTTAACAACCAAGTTATTAACTTAACAAATGCAGTAATTCACTTAACAACTGTGGCTAGAAAGGTCATAAAATGGGGCAAAACTCACTTAACCAATGTCTCACACTTAACAATATAAGTTTGGGGCTCAATTGTGGGCGTTACTACCTATAAATGATTCTATTGGACCATCTTATGTGTGTATATGTGTGTGTGTATGTGTCTATCCACACTTGCTTGGATGGGTTATTTGACTCTTGTTGCTGTAAATGTCTTTAGTCAACGTTATTAACAATGTTGGATACCGCACTCTGAAGGCAGAATGGTTATAAAATATAACTCAGAAGCAGAACACAAGTTCTCTTGATTAATAGTTTCCAGTTGGCATTTGATAGGAAATGGAGCAAGGATTCCATGGTTCATGAGATGGATTCGGTCCAAGCTAGCTTCCCTGAAATTTTAATCTTGATGATGGCATTTAATCTTGATGGTTCTGCCTAGTTTCAATGTTTTTTCAAGCTTGACGCTTAAGAGGGGAAGATTAACCTTTGCTGCCTCCAAATCTTTCCTCTGTGGAGCAGTTCGGTTTGAAAAAAGCTTAGCTCACTGGGTCTATGCTAAGTTTGACCACTCATGGAAGCATTGATGGGATGTTCCTCAAAACCACCCCAAAACCACTACCACCGTGACGTGGATGGAGGCCATTTCAACAGCTCTTGGGACCTTCAAAAGTATTTCTCCTCCACCAACTCAGTAGACACGATAGGCTTTATTCTTCTGATGCATCTCAAACGTTCCATTTCCCTTGTCTAGCTTCTCTGGAAATTCACTAAATGATGAAGATGTTAAGCAGATGGTGTTGTGTCTGCCCGATCTCAGCAACCTAAGATTCTTAAGGTGAGTCCAGATAGGATTCTGCCCAATGTAGGTGGGCAGAGCTGCCAATTCCCATTATAAAGACAACGACAGATTCCACACTCTCTTCACTTTTTATGCTTAAGTTTAAAAAAAAAAAAAGGATTTGTGAAACTAAGATAAGGTACAGGTAGTCCTTGATATGCAACAGTTTCATTTAGTGAACGTTCGACGTTACAACGGCACCGAAAAAGGGGATTTGATGACTGTTTTTCTACATTTGCAACCTTTGCAGTATCCCCATGGTCATGTGATCAAAATTCAGACACGTGGCAACTGACATGGATCTATGACTTAAGACAGGGATGTCCAAACTTGGGAACTTTAAGACTTGTGGACTTGTGGACTTCAACTCCCAGAATTCCCCAGCTTCAACTCTGGGAGTTGAAGTCCACAAGTCTTAAAGTTCCCAAGTTTGCACATCCCTGACTTAAGATCACATGATCCCCTTTTGTGACCTGTCAAAGGCGATGAGGAAATGAGATTCCCTTAACAGCCATGTTACTAAGTTAACAGCCGCAGTGGTTCACTTAACAAGTGTCCTAAGAAAAGTCATAAAATGGGACAAATTCACTTTACAACAGTCTCTCTTAACAAGAGAAATTTGGGGCTCAACGCGGTTGTAAGTCAACTCCCTGTACCCATTTTCCTACTCCTTGTAATTTCAAGAAGAATTCCAGGTTCGACTGCATTCTTAGAAAACAGTTTTTTCCCAAATGCCATCATTCCGCTAAACAAATAATTCCTTCAATATTGTCAAACTATTTACTTAGTCTGCGTTACTATTACTATTAATCTCATCGTTCCTATCACCCATCTCCTCCTACTTATGACTGCAGGACTGTAGCTTTGTTGCTTCTATCCTTACGATTTGTACTAATATTGTTTCCTGATTGCTTATTTGTACCCTATGACTCTCATTAAGTGTTGCACCTTATGATTCTTGACAAATGTATCTTCTCTTTTTATGTACACTGAGAGCATCTGCACCAAAGACAAATTCCTTGTGTGTCCAATCACACTTGGCCAATAAAAAATCCTATCCTATCCTATCCTATCCTATCCTATCCTATCCTATCCTATCCTATTCTTCATTCCAATATTCCATTCCATTCCATTCCATTCTATTCTATTCTATTCTATTCTATTCTATTCTATTCTAAAATGGTGGGTAACTGCACTGCTTTTTGTAGATGTGTGTCCATCTGTCCAGAAAAAAACGAAGAAAGGAGAACTATAGCAGGAAGCATCCAGATAAATTGGTACTTTCTACTTGGCGGTGTCCCTTGGGGCAGCCATTTTGTGAATGGGTAAATTCCCCCAGCAGCCATTTTGTGGGTTCATCCACATTTTCTCAAAATTCTAAATCCCTCAGTCCAAACAAGCTACACTCATTTTTTTCTACAAAGCTTCTAGATACCACAGTGATGCAATTGTAGCACATATTGAACAAGTTGAAGATCTACTATCGTCAATAGCACAAGAGAGTAAACTTAATTTTCTATGGGTTAGTGAAGGGGGTCTTCAAACCCGGCAACCTGGTGGGCTTTGACTCCCAGAATTCCCTCGACAGCCTTGATGGCTGGTGAATTCTTGGAGTTGAAGTCCACAAGTCTTAAAGTTTGGAGATCCCTGGCTTAGTCTATGATGGAAACTCAGACCATTTCGTCCAATAGATTGGGTAAACCAAGAGAAGTAGGTTAATTCATCAACTGTCCTGGTGGTGGACCAAGCATGGTTGCAAACCCATCCCACATCTCGTTACTTCTGTCGTCTTCTCCCAATTTTTTTGCAGCATCAGAGATAACGTGTTTTCATCCAATGGGATTTGCTTGCTGGCCAATTCGTTCAACCAGTGCAGGAGAATCTCTGAAGTGGACATCAGGTAAGCAATGAAAGCTTGGAATAAGGCAAATGTGGATGGATCGAAGCCTGTTGTGATGGAGGAACCTATAATCCCATCTCCCATTTCTTGCCCTATGTAGATTTCTTGTTTAGGAGTAGATACACAGGAACCTTTTGAAAATTGTGCATTTAATTTTTTGGAGAGGAGAGGGGAAAAAATATCTCCGAAGACATTGTATGGAAAAACTCTCCCTTAGAGGAAGCACTAATGGGATACCCATTCTTTTTTTTTTCAATTCAATTTTTTTAATTATTATTTTTCCTAATTCAAAAACATTCATTGATATACATTCTTATAAATGCTATTTAACATTGATCTATTCATCATTAATCTCTATACACATTCTTACATATATACTGTATGATACAGTTTGGATCATCACTTTCTTGCCACCCCTTGTCTCCATCTTATTTTGCAACAGCCTCACTCCTACCTTCTCAAGCTCCCTTCTCTGCCTTCTTGTTTCCTCCTCTCATTTCTCCTCTCTTCTCCCTTTCCCCCCTCTCTTTCCTCTTTCTTTCTCTCCTCTCTTCTTTCTTATCCTCTCTCCCACTCTTCATTCCCCACCCTTCCTTTCTCTCCTTTACCCTTTCTTCCTTTCCCTCCTCGTCTCTTCTCTTTCCATCGTTGCCTTTGCTTGTTTATTTTCTCTGATGGGTTCTGGGGGTGGCGTTTCAACGATCCAAACTTAATATATATATTTTCCCTTAAAATAAATTTCTATTAAACAATAATTCACATAAACATTGAAACAAAGACTGAGGAGTTTAATGCCTCCTCCAATTTTAGTCTAATTCATTCCAAGCTGATAGGTCTTATACACATCCTACAGTCAACTTATAAATCCCTAATTCTCAATATTTCTCCTACACTTCTAATAATAGCTGTTTATTAAAGTTTGTATAGAGAAAAAGATTCAAAAACAATTATTGACTAAATCTTAACCATTACTCCCATTAAAATCCGACACTCTGTTTCCCAGCCATAGGTACTAGAAATTCCAACTTTCATTAAAGAGCGATTCGCTTTTCCCTTTAAGAATATGCGTCATCCTGTCCGCTTCTGCACATCGTAGGATCTTATCCAGGACCTGTTGGTTCGTTGGGATTTCCTTTGACTTCCAGTATTGCGCGTATGTCATACGTGCCGCTGTTGTGATGTGTATTAATAAGTACCATGCATCTTTAAGTACTTCTCTTGGCTTTATCCCCAACAGAAATATAACTGGGTCCAATTGAAAATCAAATCCTGTGATTTCTAACAACCAATTTTTGATAGTAGTCCAGTACCTTTCAACCTTTGGGCAGGTCCACCACTGGTGAAAGAAGGTGCCCCTGGCAGAGTCACATTTCCAACATTTGTCAGATGTAGCACACCCATTCTTAATACAGGTAGTTTCGACTTATGACCAAAGTTGAGCCCAAAATTCATGTTGCTAGGTGAGACATTTGTTAAGTGAGTTTTGTCCTATTTTACAGTTGTTATGTGAATCCCTGCAGTTATTAAATTAGTAACACGGTTGCTAAGTGAATCTGGCTTCCCTGTTGCCTTCCCTGTTACAAAACATGATTGCATGGCCCTGGGACATTGCAACTGTCATAAATATGAGCCAGTTGCCAAGCATCTGAATTTTGATTGCCCATTGCAGCGTCCTCATAACCAACATGGGGATGCTACAAGGGTCATAAGTAAGAAAAGCGTTCCCAAGTCATTTTTTAAAAATGCTGTCGTTACTTTGAACGGTCGCTAAATGAACGGTTATAAGTCGAGGACTCCCTGTAACTAGCTGACCAACCGCACTCAACGTGTAGTCCTCAATGGAACTGCATCTACATGGAAGGAAGTATGCAGTGGAGTCCCCCAAGGCTCTGTTTTAGGCCCAGGACTCTTCAACATCTTATTTATTTATTTATCCAATTTATACCCCGCCCTTCTCCTAAAAAAGGGCCCAGGGCGGCGCACAGGCAATTTAAAACAAAACATACACATAAATACCCATATTAAAAGCTATTAAATAATAATCCCGTGCTAAAACCAACTTATAAAATCTCTAATTAAAATTTACAATGTTAAAACTCAGTATCGGGGGTTATACTAGGCCGGATTGTTGGAACAGAAGCGTTTTAAGGCGCTGGCGGAACAGGCGGAGGTCCGAGATGTTACGTAGTTCGGGGGGGCAGATCGTTCCAGAGGGTAGGGCCCGCCACAGAGAAGGCTCTTCCCCTGGGTGTCGCTAACCGGCATTGTCCGGCCGACGACACCCGGAGAAGGCCCTCTCTATGGGAGCGGATCGGTCGAAGGGATGTATGGGGCAGGAGGCGGTCTCGTATGTAGCTAGGCCCCGAGCCATGGAACGCTTTATCCATCTTCATCCATGATTTGGACGAGGGGATAAATGGGGAACTCATCAAATTTGCAGATGACACCAAGCTGACAGGAATAGCCAACACTCCAGAAGATAGGTTTAAGATACAGAAGGATCTTGACAAACCTGAACATTGGGCACTATCTAACAAAATGAAATTCAATGGCAGGGGGTTGGACTAGAAGACCTACAAGGTCCCTTCCAACTCTGCTATTGTATTGTATTGTATTGTATTGTATTGTATTGTATTGTATTGTATTGTATTGTATTGTATTGTATTGTATTGTATTGTATTGTATTGTATTGTATTGTATTGTATTGTATTGTATTGTATTGCATTGCATTGTAAATAGAAGTTTAATAAATGAATAAAATCCTGCAAGAGAGGCGATCTTAAGCTGAACATCGCCTGTGCACAGAATCTCCATGGAATCTGTCAAATGCCCTTGCCATGGAACATCGATGCGGGACATGTTGCTCCAAGAGAGACCAACCATCTTTGTGGGATGAACAATTGGAAGCATCCGTTCCATTTTCAAAGTCCCAGGAGTTTTGACTGGAGCATGCCTCATCCCAGTGGAGGAATCTGGTTTCTGAAAGTGAACCTATTTTTTCTTACCTTTCTAGATCAAGGAAAAACGCTTTTTTGCGTTTTGTGGAAAATCAAGCAAGCGAAGCACTCTTCTGCAGGTCTGTAATGTCCAACCCTTTATGTTCTTACGACACTTTTGGTTTTTTTGAACAGCATGGATAAATCTTGCATGCTTTAAAAATCCAGGGAAGGACCCGAATAGTACAGGCATTAGCAACTCTTTCATGTACCGTATTTTTCGGACTATAAAATGCACCAGAGTATAAGACGCATCAAGATTTTAGAGGCAAATTGAAAAAAAGTTTTTGCACTCTGCAGACCTCCCAAAATGACAAAAAATGACATGCATAGCTTTTAGGAGCTTTTAGGAGGTGTGGTCCTGGGGGCTGGGGGGGAAAAGCAAAAACGAGCAAACAAATTGTCTGTTTTTCGCTCATTTCTGCCCTCGCCAGCCCCCAGGAACACTCTGGAAGCCTCCTAAAGGCTCTGCACGTCCATTTTTGCGAAGGGGATGGGGTTTCAGGAGGCCAAAAATGCTGTATTCAGTGTATAAGATGCACCCAGACTTTCACCCTCTTTTTTGGGAGGGAAAAGGTGCGTCTTATACTCCGAAAAATTACGATATGTGAAATAATGGAAAACAAAGAATTCCAATAATTAAATGTTCAAACTTAGCATTTCAAAAAGTCATTTTGAAGCTCAGGTTAGTATGATTAGTTCTCCTTTCTTTCTTCCTTCCTTCCTTCCTTCCTTCCTTCCTTCCTTCCTTCCTTCCTTCCTTCCTTCCTTCCTTCCTTCCTTCCATCCATCCATCCATCCTTCCTTTGTCCCTCTCTCTCTCCCTCTCTCCCTCCCTCCCTGTTTTAGTTATGCAAGGGCACACAATTTGAAGTCTCAGCACCAAATGGCTTTTCTTTGGTGCCTTTGCAGAGCCCTTACAAAATTGCTGCAAAAATGCAAAATGCAAAAATATATTAAATATGTGGCAATTAATTAATTATTTGACTTAACTAATTGATTGCACTTAATTAATTGGTTCTAGGCCACCTATTGTCAACCCTTGATTAGATGGGCAGCCTATAAATTTAATAAATAAAGTAAAATAATTGAATTCCATTTTAATTTGGGTTCTGTTTAAATGAATCAGATTGAACTTTGGTCAGGCAAGAGACAAAGGCAGACCAAAGTCGACTACATTTTATAGCAATCCCTGTTTTGCTGAATAATGTTCAATAGTTATACTTGTTCCCTTTTCTTCCTGGGTTAATTAGCTAGTTTTCAGACAAATGCATCATTTATAATACCATTTTCTACCTTTAAAGGAGCACTTGCTTCTATCTTTCACCATGAACTGTCTTCAAACAGGTTCATCAATTGTGGCATTGACCAGCCTGATCTCGCAGCTCTCTGTACCGTGTTTGAAAACTGTGACCATCTTGCAGAGCTGGAGTAAGAGTTATTTGGAGTTACTACAGTTGGGGAGGGGGGGGGATGTTTTACAAAGGTCTCTACTAAATGTGTGGGCGTGGGACCTGGAGCAATTCTGGGAATTGAAGTCTGCACATCTTAAGGTAGCCAAGGTTGAGAGACACTGATGGAGAGACCGAGAGGCTGAACTGGGATTAAGGAGACTGCACATCTTAAGATAGCCAAGGTTGAGAGACACTGATGGAGAGACCGAGAGGCTGAACTGGGATTAAGGAGACTGCACATCTTAAGGTAGCCAAGGTTGAGAGACACTGATGGAGAGACCGAGAGGCTGAACTGGGATTAAGGAGACTGCACATCTTAAGGTAGCCAAGGTTGAGAGACACTGATGGAGAGACCGAGAGGCTGAACTGGGATTAAGGAGACTGCACATCTTAAGGTAGCCAAGGTTGAGAGACACTGATGGAGAGACCGAGAGGCTGAACTGGGATTAAGGAGACTGCACATCTTAAGGTAGCCAAGGTTGAGAGACACTGATGGAGAGACCGAGAGGCTGAACTGGGATTAAGGAGACTGCACATCTTAAGGTAGCCAAGGTTGAGAGACACTGATGGAGAGACCGAGAGGCTGAACTGGGATTAAGGAGACTGCACATCTTAAGGTAGCCAAGGTTGAGAGACACTGATGGAGAGACCGAGAGGCTGAACTGGGATTAAGGAGACTCAGATTTCCACCAAGCATGGAGTTTGCCACCTCTCTCTCCACTCTACAACCAGGTTGCTCTTGTCAATTTTAAGTAAGGGAGGAGACTAAAATTGCTGCCTTGCACTTTCAGAGTGAAGAGAGGATATCAGTGGATGTGTTGATTGTAAACCTAGACTAATGGATTGTCACAGTTCTGAACAGATTATAAATTAATTAAAATAGATGATGGGTGAAACAGGAAATGAACTGAGAAGCAACAGAGAAGGCAAAATGAAACTCAAACCATCACAATAGCCACAGCTAGCCTTCGACTTACGACCACAATTGAGTTCAAAATTTGAGCCCGTTAAGTGAGGCATTTTTAAAGTCAGTTTTGCCCCGTTTCATGGCCTTTCTTGCCATAGTTGTTAAGTGAATCACTTCGGTGAATAAGGTAGTAAATCTGGTCTTTAAGTGAATCTGGCTTCCCCAATTCGCTTCATTGGTTCGTGACTCTCCGAGACTCCTGGCCAAGTTCTGCAGATACCGGCCTGGCAGCTCTCCAAGCCAGAGAAGGTCTGTGACTGTAAATCCTCCCTCGAAAGACTTTGCTGGATGTGAAGGAGCAGAATTCACAGTCAGTTAATAAAAGGGTGTTTTGTCGGGACCAGGAGTTGGCTTCAGGGTAGCAAATACTGCTCTAAAGTCATCAAGAATGGAATCCAACTTTTCCATTGAGAACAACTTTGCACTTGGTTAAGCTTTAAAAAGAAAAAAAAGTTCCTGAACCAATAGGGACATTTTAAATATATCTATCCTGGAAACTTACATTTTTAAAAATTCCTTTCTCAGTCTGTCTGGGAATGATTTTGACAACGAAGGATTAAGGTGGATTTTCGGACATTTGCCCAAGATCCAGAATTCCTGCTCATTGAAGTAAGTGGATTCAGTGTGAGGAGCAGAGGGGAAGTTATGGGGTTCCATGGGTTTCAAGGTTTTAGTGACCGTCTTTAAAGCGCTCCATGGCAGTGGGCCTGGTTACTTGCAGGACCACCTTCTACCGCATACCCCCACTCGACCTGTCCGCTCCCACAGGGACGCCCAGGGGAAGAGCCTTCTCTGTGGCAGGCCCCGCCCTTTGGAATGACCTCCCCCCAGACCTCCGGACTATCACCGACCTTCGCCTCTTCCGCCGGACTTTAAAAACCTATTTTTTCCGTATGGCCGGCCTGGCATAGCTGCTACAACCACGTTTTATTAGATCTGGGTTTTAAATTAACTGTC
Source organism: Rhabdophis nuchalis (assembly GCA_039707465.1). Classification (NCBI taxonomy): domain Eukaryota; kingdom Metazoa; phylum Chordata; class Lepidosauria; order Squamata; family Natricidae; genus Rhabdophis; species Rhabdophis nuchalis. The sequence goes on along the minus strand of CM077658.1, from coordinate 5,747,936 downwards.
TCCTTTTTAGCACGGGTTAAATTGTTTAATAGTAGTTTTAAATTTTGTAGAATTTGTACTATTTGTATTGTTGGTTTTTAAGTCCCTGAGTCCCTCTTTTGGGAGATAGGGCGGGATAGAAATCTAATAAATGGATAGAAATCTAATAAAATGGGAAGGTGACCCCCTCCCCCCCCATTGCAACTTTACCTGTTGAACCTCAACCTACCGTCACCACCATTGCATCAATCCTTCCCAGACAATGAGTGGTTACATTAGGAGCACAAGAAAGTTGCATCATATTCTTAGAACTGATGGGTGCTGGTTTCTTTGTGTGGGTGTTAATTGGTTGAGTTTTATAGTTTTAAAAATGATTTTATATGTCTTTTGATTTTGGTTTGGAGCCACCCAGAGTTGGTGGAAAGATGGGTAGCTGTATAAATGTTTTAAAGGCATGAAACATTTTTTTACTGTACTCCCAAAGGTGCCTTTTCAAAAAGGCAACTGGACTTTCTTGCATTTTCATTGAAAACATTTCACTCCTCATCCAAGAAGCTTCAGTGCTGAACTGAAGAAGCTCCTTGAATGAGAAGTGAAACGTTTTCAAAGAAGAAAAAAAACCCAAGAAGGTCCAATTGCTTTTTGGGGAAAAAAAGCACTTTTGGGTCAACTGTGACTTGGATGATTGAGAATCTCCATAGACTCTTATTCTTCTCCAGGTTATATTGGTGGTTGGATCTCTCTCACCAGTTCCGTTTTGTTATTGCTTAATGATGGGACTCATTTTAGCATTTCCTACAGATTCAAGTGGTCCATTGAACCATAATTGCTCCAAATGCTCATTATTTGCTCATGGTCAATGATCAGCTAAGTAGCTGTAACACATAACAGCAAGCTCAAATGTAATAAGAGCCCAAAAAAAACCCTACCATATAAATTTGTCAATTAACATGTTGAATCCTAGAATCATAGGGCTGGAAGGGATCTTGGAGGTCTTCCTCTGCTCAAGCAGGAATCATCATACCACCCTGGACAAATGAAGCTGTCCAGTCTCTTCTTTAAAACCTCCAGTGATTTGGAGAACCGGTAGCAGAAATTTTGAGTAGTTCGGAGAACCGATAAATACCACCTCTGACTGGCCCCGCCCCATCTATTCTCTGCCTCCCGAGTCCCAGCTGATTGGGAAGGAATGGAGATTTTGCAGTATCCTTCCCCTGGAGTGGGGAGGGAATGGAGATTTTGCAGTATCCTTCCCCTGGAGTGGGAGAGAATGGAGATTTTGCAGTATCCTTCCCCTGGAGTGGGAGGGAATGGAGATTTTGCAATATCCTTCCCCTAGAGTGGGGAGGGAAGGGGGAATTTGCAGTATGCTTTCCCTGCCACGCCCACCAAGCCACGCCACACCCATCAAGCCACGCCCACAGAACCGGTAGTAAAACATTTTGAATCCCACCATTGTGTTCCACTAATTAATTGTTCTCACCGTCAGGAAATTTCCTCTTAGTTTCTGGTTTGATCTCTCTTTGATAAGTTTCCATTTGTTGCTTCTTGTTCTTCCTTCAAGTGCTTTGGAGAATAGTCATGCTAAAGATAATTTTAGCCTCCTCTTAATATGCAGTAGAACTGACCTAGATATTGAGTAACAAATGAAACAGCGAAGTTATCAGTAGCTGTTATTGGGGAGGGGGGGATTTAGATAAGAAATTTGAATAAAAGAATTACCACTAATTGCTTTGGAAGAAAATTATGAACACTTGTTTTATTTTCAAAAGGAAAATAATGCATCAATTTCACTTCTAGTATAGATTCAAGCATAATAGAATCTATAAATAAATAAATCATAATAGAAGATGGACTATTTTACCTTAGTAACATCATAACCACATACAAAGAAATTACTGATAGTTTTTAATAAAATCATGTAACATATGTTGAACCTTTATTAAAAGAAAGTGAAGTAATCTGTCAATTGTCATTTCTTTCATAGAATCAACCACAATGGAATCTCACCAGATGGAGTTCTCCAGCTTGTTAATTTCCTTGCCACAAAGGATAACGTGGTTGAAGTTCATGCAAGGTATAACCATAAATTTGTAGTAATTTATTTTCTTTCGGTATTATTGTGCATGTAGAAATGGGGAAGAAAGGTAGCCTGATTGTATGTTCAAAAGGATTTGAAGTAGGCAGAGAACATATAAAAGGGGTTAGAAGCTCACCTGCTGAATATAAACTGGGATTTGAAGTGATGGGGTTGACATTTTTTTTTAAAAAAAGCATCAAAAGGCATCAAAAGGAGAATGGACCAAAAAGGTGATGGAAATAATAATAATAATAATAATAATAATAATAATAATAATAATAATAATAATAATAATAATAATAATAATAATAATAATAAAAAATTTTAAATTTATAACCCACTCTCTCTCCCTGAAGGGACTCGAGGCGGGGCACAGGGAATTTAAAATACATATAAAAATACAAACATAGTACAATATAAAATAAAATTAAACTAACCCTGCGCTAAAATCCCCATATAGAGCTAAAAATTAATCATTAAAACCCTAAAAACAGTTGTTTATCCTAGGCCGGCCAAGCAGAAAAAGTGTGTTTTTAATTCTTGACGGAAGGAGCGGAGGTCCGTAGTTGTTCTAATATCGGGGGGAAGGTCGTTCCAGAGGGTCGGGCCCGCCAGAGAGAAGGCCCTTCCCCTGGGCGCCGCCCGCTGGCACAGCCTAGTGGACGGCACCCGGAGAAGTCCCTCTCTGTGGGAGCGAAATTAATAATTTTGTTGAGAATTCAGTCCAGGATCTCAGCCACAATTTAGAAAATCAGTTCAATTCTGGGCTTCAGTTTGAACTAAAAAGGAGTGAGATGGGCAGCATATAAATTTAGTAAATGTTTCTCCAAGTCCTTGTATCATTTTTGAAGCATGGAACTTCATAGTTCCATCTAAAGCGTCCATCAGATTCTACCCATTAATTTGATTCGGATATATAATTGAATCACGTTCAAAGAGACTTTCTTAATCAACACAGTTGAAGCAAAAGTAGGATGAATATAAACTGGGATTTGAAGTGATGGGGTTGACAAAAAAACCCCAAAAAACTAAAGATGATGATTACAATTCTGCAATTAAAGCCCTCTTCCTTTTGAGTGTAGATCATGTATGGGAAAGATGTCCAACCTTAGCAACTTTAAGACCTATGGATTTCAACTCTCAGAATTCTCCAGCCAGCCAACAGGTCTTGAACTTGCCAAGGTGTTGTGGCTGCCATTTTGAAGTTTTTGAAGGCCAGAAACCAACTTAGCTTCTCCCTTATATCTTGTGAAGCATTCAAGCAAGAACAAAATCTCTTTTTGCTTCCCGATATTCTGAATTTTTTCAGATTCTGCTGTATTTGTTAGAAGGTGGAAGAGAGAACCCTATGATGGCTTTTGTTTGCATTCTTTAAGTTCTAGGCATATTTATCTTTTTTTCAAAAAAAAACCCTTGGGGATCTTGGAATAGGGAATGGTTTTAAGATTTGAACAGAATAAAAAGGCATACCCATCCTTTTCTTCCTCAAATTGTCTATTTTTTTCCTTTCTTTGCCAGTTTATGCTCTGAAAAAATGCTGCTTATCACACTCAAGAAACAAGATAAACCTCAAAAGATCCTGAGGTAAGTGAAATATGACTCAAATTCTCCTTTCAGCAATTTAGAGTATTTGTAAATTATTCCTGGAGTCTTTGTACAAATGTACAAAGCCCGTGCTATGAGAACTGCTAGGTTTCATCATGAAATCACCTTATTCATCCATATTTGAAAGGCTTGTATACATCATTCCTGATGGAATATTTTTTTAAAGGCAATGTCCCCTACAATACACTTTTATTGCAAATTTCACTGTTTTTAATATCCTTTACAATATAAAGGAACTTCAGTGCAAGGTGTTGTGTGTAATTGTTTCAACTATCCATCTGGAGTATGATTTTCAAAATGATGATGGTTGAATTCACTCAACTTGCTAAACATGGTTACTTTTTATTTATTCAATTTATATCCCGCCCTTCTCCAACAGGACCCAGGGCGGCGCACAGGGAATTTAAAACAATATACAAAAATAGTACCAAATATATAAATTTAACAACCTATTAAATGACCACTAACCTGCGCTAAAACCAAATTAAAGTTAAAATCCCCCATTTAAAACTGTCTAATATTTGTCCCAGCAGAGGCTATGTTGATGAAATAATAACTTAATTGGGCTCCTACCATGCTTCCCCCAAAATAAGACAGGGTCCTATATCCTTTTTACCCCCGGAATAAGTGCTTAGACTTATTTTCAGGGGGGTCTTATTATTTTTTGAGGTGCAGGAGGCGGAGAGCGTGGTCACCTCATGGCGGCTGCTGCGTTGCAATATTTTGGGGGAGGGCTTATTTTAGCACATGCGCTCAAAAGCCCGATGGGGCTTATTATCCAGAGGTCTTATTTTCAGGGAAACAGGGTAGTTGCAAGCTGTACTCCCTCTCTCAGCTCCCTGTTGTCTGGAAAAGAGGAGGAAGAGGAAGGTGTGTTGAGTATGATTTGCTGACTCAGTGATTTGTAAACTAAGGAGGAGATATATATATATAGCTAGTCCTCAACTTACAACAGTTTATTTAGGGACCTTTCGAAGTTACAACAGCATTAAAAAAAACAGGACTTAGGTCCATTTATGATTGTTGCAGCATCTCCATGATCATATGATTTACATTCAGATGCTTGAAAACTGATTTATATTTATGACGGTTGCAATGTCCCAGGGTCGAACTTCTGACAAGCAAAGTTATTATTATTTATTATTTATTATTTTTTTCCGAATTTATATCCCGCCCTTCTCCAGAAGGACCCAGGGCGGCACACAGGAATTAAAAACATACAAATATAACAATATAACAAATTTAAAAAGATATTAAACTCCCACCCTGTGCTAAAATCAATTAAAATCCCCAATTTAAAACTGTCTAAAATCAGTCACAGCGGAAGGTTACGCTAGGCCGGCTTGATGGAAAAGGTGTGTCTTTAGACACTGGCGGAAGAGGCGGTGGTCAGAGATGGTGCGTAGTTCAGGGGGTAGGTCATTCCAAAGGGTAGGGCCCACCACAGAGAAGGCCCTTCCCCTGGGTGTCGCCAACCGGCATTGCCTGGCCGTTGGCATCCTGAGAAGGCTTAGTTAATGGGGATGCCAGATTTGCTTTAAAAACATTACTCATTTATTCTCATTCTGTCTGTCTGTCTGTCTGTCTGTCTCGCTCCCTCCCTCCCTCCCTCCCCACATACATACATACATACATACATGCATACATATCTAAGAGAAATTAGTAATAGGAATTTATCTCAGGAGGTAGAATGAAGAGATGACTAAGCATTCATTCAGAATCCAACCAGTTCAGCCAAGGATAGAAAATAAGTAGACAATCTCTTTGGTTTCTTGAGCTATGTGTAACAAGTCACCTAAGTTAATTTTTCTGTCCCCCCCACTCTAGTCTAAAGGAATGCAATCTACAAGCAGAACATCTGGCACAGCTGTTGAATAGGCTGGAAGGATGCACTGCCCTGAGCAATTTCATGTGAGTTCATGGACTATTTCATAATGCTCTTCCGTCTGATGGTTTGGTTAGGAGCTATCCAACCAGATTTTTTCACCAGCTTAATGTATTTGTTCCTAGATCAATAAACAATGACCTGTCACTCAGAAGTGCCAAAACTCTCCTTCGGTCTCTAAGGAGATCGACTAGCACGCAAAAAATAAGGTAAGTAGGTATATAATCAGGGAATTAGAAAGTGTAAAGAAATTGTGCTTTGTTCCTTGTCTTATTATTATTTCCAGCTGTGTGGAACTTTCAAAAATGTATATTGCACTCCAGTATGAATATAGAGTTTTGAGTGTTTGAGCTAGGTTGGTTGTTTTCAGATATATCATTACCTAAATTAGATGATAACATTACACAGATGATATCTAGTGTTGACCTCTGCATGAACAGGCATGGTGGCTCAATGACTTAACGATGCTGGAGCAGGTCTCAGCTCTGGCGGTTTGAACCCTACCTCTGCCTGGCAGGGTGAGCTCCCTTCACTTGCCTCAACTTCTGTCCACCTAACAGTTTGAAATAATGTTCTATGTGAATAGATAGAGAGATACCACTTTGGTGGGGGAGACGAGCTGGTACTCTGTGCAGGCAGTCAGATTCCTGGTAGCTCTGAACCTTTCCGGTTGCGGCGCCCATTTGTGAGGCAGCTATGGTGGAGGGGAGGGTCATGGGTGAAGCTGCAGGAAGAGCTGTTTGTCTTTCTGGTGCGAAGCCAGCTTGTTCTCCTGTGGCACACCTTGGGAAATATGCAAGTGTGTGTCCTATAACAGGGCTGGTATCTTAGCAAGCCAAACGATTACTGTGCAATAGCATTGTGGTCTCCTGGCTACTATAAGAACACCATATGCTAATAATAATAATAATAATATACCTGTGTGAATGTGGTCTAGGATTCTTTGAGTGGAAACATGCTTCTCTCAACTCTTCTGCTTTGTCTTCTAGCATAGAAGAGCCATGGGTGACACATGAAAGCTTTCCCACCCTCCTGAGTCTGGCTACTGAAGTCCAGGGAGAAGTGATCACCATCATGTAATTAAATCCTCCATCTGTTGTTGACTGATTGCTCTCTGTAGGGTAGGATCCTATTCAGGCCCTATGTTGGATTGCAGTTGAGGATATAATGACTTTGGAGTAGATTGGATCATACCCACCTTTCTTTCTTTCTTTCCTTCCTTCCTTCCTTCCTTCCTTCCTTCCTTCCTTCCTTCCTTCCTCCATCCATCTTGACAAATAACTGTCAGTATTGATGAAGATTCTCAGTCATCTGGGTCAGGGGTCTCCAACCTTTGCAACTTTAAGTCTGAAGGACTTCAGCTTCCAGACTTATTCTGAACTTATTCTTAATTCTGGGAGCTGAAGTTCTTCAGACTTAAAGTTGCAAAGGTTGGAGACCTCTGATCTAGGTAAAATTGTCTGTAAGTTGAGCCATGGCAACTGGGCTTACTTTCTTGTTGATTTGAGACATTTTGCTGCTCATCCAAGCAGCTCCAGCATTGAATGAGCGGTGAGAGGTTTCAAACCACCACCAACAAAAAGACCAATTGCCTCACGACTCAATTTTCAACAGTTTTACTTGAATGGCTGAGAATCTTCACATATTGTCATACCTTTTGAAGAAGAAACCTCTCTCTGGTCGGTGTGGGAGGAAATGGTATGTTCCAACAACTGTTTTTCTAACTAACTTGTTCTGAAAGAGGAAGATACTTGAATGAGCAGTGAACTGTCTCAAACCAACACTGAGCCATGGCTCAGCTTTCAGACAACTCTCAGTGATAAACAATCTTAAAATAATTAAAAACCATTCCAATCACAAATCGGGGGAAAAAGAAATCACAATTGGCAGTTACAAAGAATTAGAGGAGGTCAGCCCTGACTGCTCTTTAGAAGGCCAGATCCTGAAGAGGAAACTCAAGTACTTTGGCCACCTAATGAGAAGGAAGGACACCCTGGAGAAGAGCCTCATGCTGGGAAAGATGGAGGGCAAAAGAAGAATGGGACAACAGAGAATGAGGTGGCTGGATGGAGTCACAGAAGCAGTCAGTGTGAGCTTAAATGGACTCCAGAGGATGGTAGAGGAAAGGAAGACCTGGAGCAGGGGGTCCCCAAACCTGGCAACTTTAAGACTCATGGACTTAAACTCCCAGGATTCTCCAGCCAGCTATGTTATGTTGGCTGGAGAATCCTGGGAGTTGAAGTCCACGAGTCTTAAAGTTGCCAAGTTTGAAGACTTCTGGCCTGGAGGAATGTGATCCATGGGTTGGACATGACTTCACAACTAACAACAATATGCTGGTTGGAGAATTTTGGGAGTTGAAGTCCACAAGTCTTAAAGTTGCCAATTTTGAAGACCTCTGGCCTGGAGGAACATGGTCCATGGGGTCGCAATGGGTCAGACACGACTTCGCAGCTAAGAACAACAATAGAAAGAACCCAAGATCCAGGCCCAGAAGTAGGTCTTTTGGATCTTATGAAAGCTAAGCAGGGTTTGGTTCCTTCTAATTTCCAGAGGGAAGATGCTCTATAAAGTGAGCATCTTGGCAAAATAGGCTCACCTTCTTGGCCCCACTCACTGTAGCTGATGGGACTCAGCATTGTGTTGTTTAAACTTGGGAATAGGCTGTTCTACGAAAAATCACTGGTGATCCTGAGGTTCTCAGGAGATGCCAGACAAGGTAGCATGAGGGAAATACGCTCCAGGTAGTGCATGGCTGGATTAAACAAGTAGAAAGTACCTTCAGGTTTCTGGGAGAGGGCTAAGAATAGCCTTAAATCTTTTAGCCAATCTAACCTTTTTCTTGTTTTTTTTTTTTACTTTTCAAAAGAAAATCTGGTTCCCTCTTCATGCTGGAACAGAAATTTCCTCCCAAGGTGGGGAACAGGTAAGCAAATCCTTTTACTAGTGTTATCACCGAGCATTTTATGAATGGATGGGACATTCTGCTAACATTATACCAAAAAGATAGTAAGTGCACAGAAGAGCAACAAAGATGATGAAAGATCTGGAGCTAAACTGTACAAGGAACATTACTGGGTAAGTGTATCCTATTGAAGAGAAGGATTAAGGGGACATGCTAACCTTCTCCCAGTACTTGAAGGACTGTCACGGAGAAGAGGGAGTCAACTTATTCTCCAAAGTACCAGAAGGTGGATAAGGTAACGGTAAAGGTTTCCCTTGCACATGTGTGCTAGTCGTTCCCGACACTAGGGGGCGGTTCTCAACTCCATTTCAAAGCCAAAGAGCCAGCGCTGTCCGAAGACGTCTCCATGGTCATGTGGCCAGCATGACCAAACACCAAAGGCGCATGGAACGCTGTTCCCTTCCCACCAAAGGTGGTTCCTATTTTTCTACTTGCATTTTAAGCGCTTTCGAACTGCTAGGTGGGCAGAAGCTGGGACAAGTCACGGGAGCTCCCTCCGTTATGTGGTGCTAGGGATTCGAACCGCCGAGCTGCTGACCTTCTGATCGACAAGCTAAGCATCTTAGCCACTGAGCCACCGTGCCCCTTTAGAGGGTGGATAGGAAGGAACAAACAAACAGAAGCTTATCAAAGAGAGAACCAACCTAGAACCTAAGAGTGAGAACAATTAAACAGCGGATTGGCTTACCTCTCGATGAATTTTCTTAAGCAGGAAAGGTAACGTCCTAGCAAATAACATGTATACCGCAGGGGTGGGTTGCCAATTTTTTTACTACCGGTTCGGGCGTGCTTGCGTGTGTGTGTAATGCTTCTGCGCATGCACAGAAGTGTCCGGGCAGGTGGGCGGAGCCTCCCGCCGATGCTACTACCAGTTTGCCCCATGCAGGCCAAACTGGGAGCAAGCCACCTCTGGTATACAGTCTGCTAGTTGGAAGGTTTTGACCATAATTGGTTCAGGGTTTAGCATATTGTGTGACCCTTACCTATTTGGTTAATTTATAGTTCAGTATATTGCGTAAACCCTGAAAATGAGTCCACTTAGTAACCAGATTGCACATTGTTATAAGCACTCATTTGCGTGGTTTAGCATATGAATTCAATCAAAGCTATTGAAGGCAATGGAGTCCCCCTGTGAATATCCTCCTCGGTCTTATTTCAGAGTATTTTTAGAAAATTATCTGAGGTTGAATAAAGTGGGCGTGACTAAATCAGAATAAGGATTGGGAGTTCAGATATAAGGGCATGATTGAAAGAAGCTACGATTCATAAACCAATAACAAAGTGATCGTTGAATCCTAAGAAGAGCCCAGGGAGTGAGTTCCTGTGTCACATTAAGCCAAAAGCAAATGATATTTTGGCTTAATATTAGATGCATTGATTCCTCATTTGATTAATTGATCAAGGTGGTTTGGCTGCTCCAGGACATCCCACACACTGCTTCCTGATGCTGAAGGACCAACCTCATCTGATGCTTTGGTGCATTTTCCAGCCCTGCAGAAACTTTGGTAGGTCCAATCTAAACCAAAGCATCGGATGGGTTGGCTGCCTATCTTTTTTTTTTTTTTTTTAATCTTTATTCGATTCTGGATGTCTACAGTCTCGTTTCCCCTCCTCTTGTTTGTGAAACTCTTCATCTGCACTTCCCAAGATTTCCTTATGCCACATTTCTAACTTTGTCCTTAATTCTGCTTATAACTCTGTTAATTGTTTTTTTTTTACACCACTTTATGTTTTGTATTGTAAATCTCCCAAAGTTCATTCAGGTGAGATAAATGGTGTAAAAATTAGATAGAGAGATAAATAATAAAAGAGAGAGAAAGAGAGAAATAAAATACTGTAGAAGATATAAATGTAGAGAGAGAGGAGAGATCTAGATAAATAAGATACTGTAGAAGATTATCTATCTATCTATCTATCATCGTCTGTCTGTCTGTCTGTCTATCTATCTATCTATCTATCTATCTATCTATCTATCTATCTATCTATCTATCTATCTATCTATCATCGTCTGTCTGTCTGTCTGTCTGTCTGTCTATCTATATAATAATAATAATAATAATAATAATAATAATAATAATAATAATAATAATAATAATAATAATAATAATAATAATAATAATAATAATAATAATTTTATTTTTAAACCGCACCCTCTCCCCACAGGGACCCGGGGCGGTGCACAGGCAGAATAAAAACAGTCAAAAAATACATACATTTCATAAAAAACAATTAAACCAACCCTGTGTTAAAAATTCGCTAAAAATGTGCTACCCCATTAAAAAACCCCAAAGACAGAGAGACTATCCTAGGCCGGCCAGACAGAAGAAGTGTGTTTTTAGCTTGAGACGGAAGGAGCGGAGGTCAGTGGTCATCCTGATATCGGGGGGAAGGTCGTTCCAGAGGGCCGGGCCCGCCACAGAGAGAGCCCTTCCCCTGGGAGTCGCCCGCTGACAGAGTCTAGTGGACGGCACCCGGAGAAGTCCCTCTCTGTGGGAGCGGATTGGCCGTGAGGATGTATGGGGCAGGATCCGATCCCGCAGATAGCTAGGTCCCGAGCCATGGAGCACTTTGAAGATGATAACTAACACCTTGAAGCGCACCCGGAAGACGACAGGTAGCCAGTGCAGCTCGCGCAAGAGCGGTGTTATGTGGGTCGACCTAGTGGTCCCCATAATTGCTCGCGCGGCTGCATTCTGGACTAGCTGAAGCCTCCGGGTGCACCTCAAGGGGAGCCCCATGTAGAGAGAGTTGCAATAGTCCAGTCGGGATGTCATGAGAGCATGAGTGACTGTGCGAAGGGCGTCCCGATCCAATAGGGGGCGCAATTGGCGAACCAGGCGAACCTGGTAAAACGCCCTCCTGGCCACGGCTGTCACTTGATCTTCCATGGACAGCCGGGTATCCAGGAGGACACCCAAATTGCGCGCCCCATCCACAGGGGCAAGATGTTCGCCCCCTATGGCCAGCGATGGAGTGAGCTGGTTGAATCGGGCAGCCGGAAACCACAGCCACTCGGTCTTGGTCGGGTTGAGTCTGAGTCCGTTCCTTCCCATCCAGATCCGTACGGCTTCCAGGCACTGGCACATCACCGCTACGGCATCGTTGGGGTGGTTTGGGGTGGAAATATACAACTGAGTATCATCAGCGTAAAGATGGTACTCCACCCCAAAACCACGGATGATCTCACCCAGCGGCTTCATGTATGTGTTGAACAGGAGAGGCGAGAGGACCGACCCCTGAGGCACCCCGCATGTGAGGGGTCTCGGGGTCGACCTCTGCTCCCCTGCCAACACAAATTGCGATCGGCCAGAGAGGTAGGAGGAGAACCACCGCAAAACGGTGCCTCCCACCCCCAACCCCCCCAGCCGATGCAATAGGATATCATGGTCGATGGTATCGAAAGCCGCTGAGAGGTCTAATAGGACCAGGATGGAGGAACATCCCCCATCTCTGGCCCTCCAGAGATCATCTACCAACGCGACCAATGCCGTCTCGGTGCTATGCCCGGGCCGAAAGCCGGACTGGCGCGGATCTAGATAGTCAACTTCCTCCAGGTAACGGGGAAACTGTTGTGCCACCACACTCTCAACAACCTTCGCCAAAAAGGGAAGGTTGGAGACTGGACGATAGTTGTTTAAAAGAGCTGGGTCCAAAGAGGGCTTCTTGAGGAGGGGCCTCACCATAGCTTCTTTTAGGGAAGCAGGCAAGGAACCCTCACTTAAGGATGCGTTGACAACCTCTTGGAGCCAGCCTCGTGTCACCTCCCAGGATGCCAGTACAAGCCAGGAGGGACACGGGTCCAATAAACATGTGGTGGCTCGCAGTCGCCCACGTAACCTGTCCATATCTTCGGAAGTAACGGAGTCAAACTCCTCCCAAACAAGATCTCTCTCGTGGCATCCCACTGGACCAAGAATGGGGGCTAGCTCATTCTGTATCTGAGCGGTTTTCTCCTGCAGAAAAGTCACAAATTCCTCTGCTCTACCCTGTAGTGGGGCTTCCCGCTCCCTCTGTTGAAGGAGGGAGCGGGTCACCCTAAACAGGGCGGCAGGGCGGTTTTCTGCGGATGCTATGAGAGTAGCACAATGATGACGTTTGGCCACTCTCAGCGCCACAATGTAAGTCCGTAAATGGGCTCTTACCTGTGTCCGGTCAGATTCAGAACGGCTAGACCTCCATCTTCTCTCTAGGCATCTCTTGCGGCGCTTCATCACCCGCAGCTCCTCAGTGAACCAAGGAGCTAGGGTGGTTCGCCGCCGCAAGAGAGGCCGCAAGGGCGCGACCCGATCCAAGGCTCCCACGGCAGCAGAGTTCCATGCGGCCGTGAGGTCCTCCATCGGGGCGCGGGTCAGGGATACAGGAAATGGCCCAAGCGCTATCTGGAACCCATCCGGGTCCATCAAGCGCCTGGGGCGGTACCAGATTGGTAACTCTGGTTCCGCCTCCCCGCGGAGGGAAGCAGCGGTCGGAAAGTCGAGCCGGAGAAGTGAGTGGTCTGACCATGACAAGGGTGTGATGACTATATCCCCTATACCCAGATCACTCTTCCATTGGCCTGAGACAAAGATGAGATCCGGCGTATGTCCACCCTCGTGGGTGGGACCCTGAATTACTTGGGTCAGGTCCATGGCCGTCATGGAAGCCATGAACTCCCGAGCTGCCTCGGATGATTCGCCCAGCGATGGCAGATTAAAGTCCCCCATGACTAAAAGTCTGGGGGTCTCCACTGCCACCGTAGCGATCACCTCGAGGAGCTCGGGCAGGGCTGCTGCTACATAGCGGGGAGCCAGGTATACAACCAGCAAGCCCAACTGCCTCCCTAGGCCCCACTTCACGCAGAGGGACTCACAGCCGGTAGTCTGAGGCACAATGGTCTCTCTCGGCTCAAGGCCTTCCTTAATAATGACCGCTACCCCACCACCCCTGCCTAGGGCCCGCGGCTGATGAAATGCGCGGTAACCTGGCGGGCACATTTCAACGAGGGGAAGTCCTCCCTCGTGGCCCAGCCAGGTTTCCGCAATTCCTACCAGGTCCGGCTCCCCCTCTGACACAAGGTCATGAACGAGGGGGGCTTTGTTGACCACGGACCTGGCGTTGCAGAACATCAGCCGCAGGCCCTGGCTCTGTATTCCCTGACCACCTAGCCTGCGGGGGTTGCGGCACCCAACCGTTTGTAGCCAACGGCTACGTGCCACCAACCGGGAGGATGGAATTTGTCTCCCCTCGGCCCTGCCCCTCCCCACAACCGTCTGAATTGGCGCGCCCTCCGGTAAAACGACTAATGGTCCCCCCCTCAAATCTGAACCTACCGTCTCCTCCCGTCGGCTGCCGGTCCGGCCCCTTTCCTGTTGTTCTGTCGTCTCTATCTGTCTATACCCATCCCCCCCCTTGGAGCCCCCTAAAATAGACAATAATTTAGTAATTAAAAATCCCCTAAGGCCTCGCTTCGCCCGTCTCTCCTGATTAACATATCCCTCATCGAGACGGGCCCTCGATAGTGTGGAGGGCCAAACCTGCGAGAGCGGGGACTCTCGCAGCAGCAAAAGGCTAGCTCTGGAATACATATGTTATAAATAGATACTAAAAGTACTAAAAGTTGTTAATAATAATTAATATGATGGAATTCATTTGTGGGGCTGGGGTTTAAAATACAAAGATTTAAAGTTAAAAAATTGTTAGCCAAGTTAAAATACATTTCATTAATAGCTATTAAGCTGAAATAAAGTGCAACCAGTAAGGATTAAAAGATGATAAGCTCGCAATGTCAGTTAAAGATAGTCAGTTAGTTGTTCCGGTCCAAAATCAAGGACAAATACCGTCTTCGGGATATCATGGCTTAGTTCTCAAAAGGGAGGAAGTTAAGATGGACAACTGGCCAGCATGGCCATTTGCGTTCCCTTTCGACGCTCTCACCGTCGCCATCTGTCTCTCCTGTGCCTCCGCCTTGTCCACCGGCCTCTCGGTGCTCCCACCGCCGTCGGCCAGGCTTCCAGCGGTCGCCTCAGGATTCTCTCATTCACAAGCCAACTTCTCAGCGCTCTCACCGCTGCCATCGTCCTTCCCTCCAGCGCTCTCCACTCTCCGGCTCTCTCACCGCCGCCAATCTCCCGCAGCCGCCATACACTCCATCTCCCACGGTTGCCATCTCGTTCACCATCCTTTCCACACCTCCCGGCGCTCTCACCGCCACCATCCACATTTCCAGCAAACGCCGTTGCCGCTGACCACTCGGAGCTCTCACCTCCGTCTCTGCCCTCGGCAAGCCACAGCTGACACAGCATCGGGGGCTCTTAGGCGCGACCGGCATCCCGCCCTGATTCAGGCGCCGAAGACGCCGGCCTCCGCTCTGCTTCGGCTCCGGCCTCCGCCTCCACCTCCGGCCTCCGCCTCCGCTCCAAACGGCTCCAAACGGCTCGCTCCGGACGCTCCCACCGTCCCAGCGTCCGTGGAGCCGTATCCGCTCCCGACGCCTCCGAGAACGGCGCGAACCTCATCCTGCACGCCAGGATGGATTCCCTACCGATACCCAGCCCTCTAAGCCATAGGAGAGGGCTGGGAGCACTAAAAGGCTAACAAAAACCTCCGCAGCCCTCACGGAGCTCCGGAGCTAACCCGCCATCTTGCGCACGCGCAGACCTTACAAGAGCCTACCTACCTCTATCTATCTACAGTATCTATCTATCTATCTATCTATCTATCTATCTATCTATCTATCTATCTATCTATCTATCTATCTATCTATCTATCATCTATCTATCTGTCTATCTATATACCTACCTACCTCCATCCATCCATCCATCCATCCATCCATCCATCCATCCATCCATCCATCCATCTATCTATCTATCTATCTATCTATCTATCTATCTATCTATCTCTGTCTACTAGATAGATAGCTGGCTGGAGAATTCTGGGATTAAAGTTCACCTATATTAAAGTTGCCAAGGTTGAGAAACACTGAGATGGATGGATGAATGGATGGGTAAATAGATAGATAAACAGACAAATAGACGAGATAGACGAGATGGATGGATGGATAGATGGAGGGACAGATGGATAGATGCCACTACATGAACAAATGTTTTTCTATGCATTGCACAAGTGCTGCACATAGGGAAGCAAGTGGGGTTCAATCACCCGCCCAGACTCTTCTCAGCTTGCCCTGTTTCTGGATTTCCAGGTTAACCGATGGCAGGATTCCTCTCACCAGCGTTGGATACATAGCTGAGATATTGCAACGGGGCTTTGTCATGGAAGATATTAGGTAAGTGTAAAACTTTTTTTTTTACTACCAGTCCTGTGGGCGTGGCTTGGTGGACGTGGTGTGGCTTGGTAGGTGTGGCTTGCTGGGCATGGCAGGGGAAGGATACTGCAAAATCTCCATTCCCACCCCACTCTTGGGGCCAGACAGAGGTGGCACTTGCCGGTTCTCCCAACTACTCAAAATTTCTGCTACCGGTTCTCCAAACTACTCAAAATGTTTGCTGTCAGTTCTCCAGAACCTGTCAGAAGCTGCTGGATTTCACCCCTGGTCATGGATCATAAATCGTAATATACAATCATCTATATAAATAAAAATGTAACAAGAGTTTGTTCAAAACTGCTAATCCCCAAAAGTCCTGCACCCATCGCTTCCAGGGTTTCACACAACGTTCCTTTCAAGTACGGCACCAATGGGATATATATAGATTGTGTAGATGTCACACCTGTGCCAGGTACACGCAACGGAAATGTAAAAAATTGTAAAAAAGGTAGGTAGATGGATACAGAGAGAGCAGTGGGCCACAGGTATTATGTCATCCTTTATGACATAAAATACTCTGTCCATAAGATGCAAGGAGAAATACAGTAGGTAGATAGGTAGGCAGCTATAGGGATAGAGAGAGGGAGGGAGAAATGCAGTAGGTAGGTAGGTAGGTAGGTAGGTAGGTAGGCAGGTGGATAGCGAGGGAAGAGGGAGAAATACAGTAGGTAGGTAGGTAGGCAGCTATAGGGATAGAGAGAGGGAGGGAGAAATGCAGTAGGTAGGTAGGTAGGTAGGTAGGTAGGCAGGTGGATAGCGAGGGAAGAGGGAGAAATACAGTAGGTAGGTAGGTAGGTAGGTAGGTAGAGGGATAGAGAGAGAGGGAGAAATACAGTAGGTAGGTAGGAAGGTAAGTAGGTAGGTAGGTAGAGGAATAGAGAGAGAGAGGGAGAAATACAGTAGGTAGGTAGGAAGGTAAGTAGGTAGGTAGGTAGAGGGATAGAG
This sequence comes from Rhabdophis nuchalis, assembly GCA_039707465.1. Taxonomy (NCBI): domain Eukaryota; kingdom Metazoa; phylum Chordata; class Lepidosauria; order Squamata; family Natricidae; genus Rhabdophis; species Rhabdophis nuchalis. The sequence goes on along the minus strand of CM077658.1, from coordinate 5,731,174 downwards.
AGAGAGAGGGAGAAATACAGTAGGTAGGTAGGTAGGAAGGTAAGTAGGTAGGTAGGTAGAGGGATAGAGAGAGAGAGGGAGAAATACAGTAGGTAGGTAGGTAGGAAGGTAAGTAGGTAGGTAGGTAGAGGGATAGAGGAGAGGAAGAAATACAGTAGGTAGGTAGGGGGATAGAGAGGGAGAAAGGGAGTAGGTAGGTAGGTTGGGGTTTATACGGTGGTTGTGTGTACGTGTTTGTGTGTGCAGGTGTAGATCTACACACAGATTGGTTGGCCATTTAACCAGACTTGGCCACAGCAACGCATGGCCGGGAACAGCTAGTAAATAATAAAACAACACTTGATAAATCACAATATACCAATAGGAGAAGGTAAGTACCGTAGGAAAGAGGAGAGGTGAGAAAGAGGAGAAGGTGACAAGGATAACAGCAATACAGCCTACAACATGGGGCTTACCTTACTTTCCAAAGCACCTGAGGGCAGGACAAGAAGGAAGGGGTGGAAGTTTATCAAAGAGAAAACCAACCTAAAACTAAGGAGACATTTCCCGACAGTGAGAAAACTTAATCAATAGAACAGCTTGCCTCTCGGAGTTGCAGGTGCTTCATTGCTGTAGGTTTTCAAAATAGATTGGACAGCTACTTGATCAAGATAGTATATAAGGTCTCCTGCTCGAGCAGGGGGTTGGACTAGAAGACCTCTTAGGTCCCTGCCACCCCACCATGATTCTATGTTCTGTGTTCTACGGTGGAGGATGGGTGTTAGCAAAAGGGAAGAAGAATGGTTCATTTTTTGGCCACATTACGTCGTCACACAGCTGGATGGAAAATGCAGAGCAGAAGAGGCTGAGTCAAGGGGACCCCTAGTTACACCCATCCTCCTCTTCTCTGCCGTTGGTGCAAAGAGAACAGAGATAGAAAAGGTTTTGAAAAATGATTGCATTTCTGTAAACAGGCATCCTTTAAGCCTTCTCCCGTGCTAAAGAACAGTAGCTTAGTTCTGCCCTGAAGAGCCCTAAATCAATAGATAAAATAACAACATCTGCTAGAAATGAAATAAAACTATACCAAGCAACTAAATTTATAATAAAACTATTCCAGCAAAACAGCAGGGAGCAGCAGCGAATGGGGAAGAAATGGATATTCACTAGATTATCATTTCAGGATCCAGATTTATTGTCTTACGACATGAGCTGTAAAAGACTTTTGAAGTTCATTGGACTCTGAAGTTCGCTTTTGCTGGTTGCCATCCTAGGAGGTTTAGTAGTGCACCAAGCGAAGCATGGGAGATCTTCAACAGGAAATGTGGGGTTTCTTTAATGTGGTATCCTTCCCCGTTTGTGACTTTACAAATCACAAAGGAGTTTGGGGGAGGATATGAGACATCTAATTCGGGGTGGGTGGATGGGGCAACGAACCATTAAGGAAGCATGTTTGATGTCAGCCCTACGAGGTAGACCAGATCAAGAAATTGCAAGCAGACCAGGAAGGATAACAGATTCTTGAAATCCTGCAAGTTTTCCTCTCTCCCTGCCCCCCTTCCCCCAGGGGTCTGCAAAGTTAGCTCTTTTAAGATGGGTGGACTTCAACTCCCAGAATCCCCCAGCCAACCAGTCTTAAAAGAGCCAACTTTGCAGACCCCTGCTATGCTAAGCCAAATTAAGACCAGTTGACTTTGAGTTTCAGAAAACTGTGTTTTAGATGTATTTGTTTTTCAAAAACTCACTTTTGTCCTTTATTCTGGTCGTTCAATTTAGCAGAAAATGATGCCCCTTAACAAAACAGTCTTTTACCCTCATGTTGAAAGTAGCGAAAATTGTGTTTTAAAATGAATTCTAATTTATTTTTTTATTTTAAATATTTTGCTTTGAATATGCCTTTTGGTAAAGTTTTTCTTGGTTTTGTTCTTGAATGTACTTCTGTAAAGCAAAGTTATAAACGTAAACCATTATCCACTTTCAGATTTGCCTCTCTTTCATAGGGTCACTGCACCTTACGCCAGATTGCTATTTCCATTCTTTTCTGAACAGCCTTTCTAAAAACTTTCCTTCCACTTCTAGTTTTTCCAATAGTGAACTCAGCTTGGATGATCTCAGTATTCTTCTAGATACTTTGGAGGGCAAGTACCACTTAAAGAGCATCAAGTAAGTTGCAATTAAGTGTAACTGCCTTAGGGCGTAGGATGTCATATATTGGAATTCCAATTGTTTATTGACTTCGTTCCAATAATTCCAGCATCATTTAGTGGGTTTTCTCTTGTGTAAATGAATGAGATGCTGCCTAAATATGCTTGTTCTGGTCACCACCATACAAAACAAGATATTGAAATCTAGAAAAAGTGCAGAGAAGAGAAACAAAGTTGATTAGGGAGATGGAGGTTAAAACATACGAGGAACTGGATATGCCTAGTCTAACGTAGAGAAGGACTTACAATAATACAATACAATAGCAGAGTTGGAAGGGACCTTGGAGGTCATCTAGTTCAACTCCCTGCCTAGGCAGGAAGCCCTGTACCGTTTCAGATAAATGGCTATCCAACATCTTCTTGAAGACTTGCAGTGTTGGGGCATTCACAACTTCTGGAGGCAACTTCTGTTCCTTGATAGCAGTCTTCTAATATTTGAGGGGCCGTCACAGAGAAGAGGAGGGGTCAAACTATTCTCCAAGGAGAATAGAAGAAGAAGTATGGTAACAATGGAAAGGAGAGATCCAATTTAGAATGAAGGAGACATTTCCTAACAGTGAGGACAGTTAATGAGTGGAACGGCTTGCCACCAGAAGTTGTGGGTGCTCCATTACTGGAGGTTTTTAAGAAGAGACTGGACAGCCATTTGTCCAGAATAGTATGGGGTCTCCTGCTTGACCAGAGGGTTGGACTAGAAGACCTCCAAGGTCCTTTCCAACCCTATTTTTCTATGTACCATATTCTAAATAGGCTAAGCTGCAGCACACGGTGGTTAGAATGGTTGTGTGCATGTGCAGCAAATCTAGGAACCTGGGCCGGTCTACACATTTCCCTGCTTTGAATAAGGAATGGCAGTTGTTCATTCTTTATTTAGTGACTGCTTGTTTAGCAGCTGTTCAGTTAGGATGACAAAGCAAAAAAACAACAACCCTGCAACTAATGTCTGCATTTATGATCATCATAAGTCTGTAAAGCAAAGGAAAACTGAGTATAATATATACTGAATATATATAATGAATATAAACACCATAGTGGTTTTACAGTGTCCGCTTTGCTTTTCCTATTTTTTATTTTTTTATAAATCTATTCAATCAATGCCTGAACAGTGGGGTACCTGGGTATCCTATATTCTAATACAAGTAAAACTGATAAAGTTAATCATAATTATTACATCCAATCAACCTATGTTTTTCTAATAATAATAATAATAATAATAATACACATTTACATTAGGTTGCAATCTCTTGTTATTCAATTATTCCATGTTTTCCTTGTTATTCCTTTTATTTTATTATATAAAAATGTATACACTAATATTCCCCCTTCTCTTATTTCTATCCCTTATTCTAGCTTTACTCCTGTCATCCTTTATTAAAACACTTTTCTTTCTATTCTGTCTAATTTCTAATCGTGTCACCCACCCAACTTTGACCGCTTTGCTTAACACCTGTATAAAATATGTTCCGAAGTGAGGGAGCCGCCACCAAGAAGGCCCTATTTCTAGTTCCCAACAGATGTATTTCCTTCATACCTGCAACATGCCCTGCCTTATGGCACCCCATAATTCACATCTCCAACTTCGTGTTTAGCTAAAAAAAAATTTAGGATATGCAAAAATGTCTTAACCTGAAGGGAAATGAACAGATGATGCTGTCTAGGGATATTTCTTGTCTCCTGATTGGGTTACCCAAATAGCAGAGATGTCCCAAATGGGGTTACACTAATTATGACCTCTATCCTCTTTATCTATTTCTTAGTTTTGGCTCTTTGAACTTCGACAGCACCACAATTCTGAAGTTGTCTTCAAGGCTCTCCAGCATGCCTCTCCTGAAAAAACTTGGGTAGGTGTCTGTAGATTGAGTTCCACCCAGCCATCTGGGATCTGAATGATGCCTGGAGTAAATTTCCATCTTCCATAGGGGAGTTTGAGACCTAGGGAGACTGAAGTCCAGCTGCAGCTGGAGGACTACCAGCTTCCCAGAGCATAAATTGAGATCTCATGTTCTTCATTAATTCTCCTTTTTGAAAAAAACATTATCTTGTTTGGGAAACTTGACCTCACATAAACCAACTGACCTATGATAATTTGGGTTTTTCTGTGTTCAATTCTTTTCTAGTTTGAGCCATAACCAACTCAACAGTCAAATGTCTTCCCGCCTTGCAGAAGCTTTGAAGACCACACCTCAACTAGAAGAAATCGAGTAAGTCCACGTTTTTCACATGCACTTTTCGCTGTTTTCCTTCACTCTGAGGGCGTTTTCACACTGCGGTCAATTTTTATCCCCTGTAGATTACCTGACACAGTTTGGAAATGCCTTCAGGTCTTCTTCCACTGGTCTCCAATTGATTCCATTGGCCATTGAGATGGATTGCTCTAATCAGTGTATGCCCCCAGTTCAGGATGACCCCCAAGGTCCCTTCTGGCCCTATGATTCTATAATGTGTGACCTTGGTAGAACAAAATAAGTAAATTCCCTAAATTGAACTGAACTCTAGCTGAATTTATAGACTGTAGATATACCGATAGTTTGTCTTGCTCCAGGATAATTTTCCAGCTTCCCATTCTGAATTCATTCATTCATTCATTCATTCATTCATTCATTCATTCATTCATTCATTCATTCATTCATTCATTTTCTATAGCCACTTATCTCACTCAATGACTAAGGGCAGGTTACAATTCAAGAAATATATTACAATTAAAATACTAACAATATTTCTAAAAAAAAAAACAATTAAAAACCAAAAACATCCAGATTAAATATACATAGGGGCAAAATACTTGGCGAGTTAGCAATACAAGTATCATATTTTTCAGAGTATAAGACACACCCTTTTCCCTCAAAAAAGAGGCTGAAAATCTGGGTGGGTCTTATACACTGAAGACAGCATTTTTTTTGCCTTCTGAAATCCCGCCCCTTTGCAAAAATGGCCATGCATAGCCTTTAGGAAGCTTCCAGAGTGCTCCTGGCGGCTGGGGAGGGGAGAAATAAGCAAAACATGGGCCATTTTTCCCCTCCCAGCCCCCAGGAGCACTCTATAAGCCTCCTAAAGGCTATTCATGCCTTTTTATAAAAAATGGGCCCATTTTCGGGAAAAAAGGGTCATTTTTGGGAGGTCTGCAGAGTGCAATTTTTTTTACAATTTGCCTCTTCAAAACCTTGGTGCGTCTTATACTCCAAAAAATACGGTATGATACAAGGCCCTTAAATACCTAGGTTCCCACGGACCCTAGTTCTGGGGGACATAGCCAGGCCTTTAAAGCTTTAAAGGGAAGGCTAACCGAGTTTGGGGCCATTCTGATACCCCCAAAGGAGGATCTTCCATATTAGCAGGGTCCACTCAGTTTGCCTTCTAGTCTCGCCAACCAACACTCTTTGGCTGACGGGATCTGCAGCATGCCCGATCTGTTGGTTCAAATTGGATGGGTAGAGACTCTTAGAAAAAAGCATAGTTGGAGTTCTTGGCGGGCACAAGCCCAGAACAAACCGGCCTCAGTCTCCACCCAGTTTGCACGCTGGGTGTACAAGATCAACCTGGTGCTGCCACCGGCTGGTCCTATGATGTTGAAAGTCAGCAGGCAAAAGGAAGGGTCACTGTGACCTTCACAATTAACAGGGAAAGAAAAGAAAGTGGAGGATAACCACTCCACATTGTGTAGCTGTTCTTTGAAAGAATAATGACAGCCAAAGGTGAAAAACACAAGGAAAGAGTAGCCAGCGGAAGTCATAAAACGCCATATTAGAAGCATAGATATTCCACTAGGCTTTGGGGCATCTTGAGATTCTACCAAAAATAGTCAGTCCCAACCCTGAACTATAACCAGATACAATACAATACAATACAATACAATACAATACAATACAATACAATACAATACAATACAATACAATGCAATACAATAGCAGAGTTGGAAGGGACCTTGTAGGTCTTCTAGTCCAACCCCCTGCGTGGGCAGGAAGCCCTATGCCATTTCAGACAAATGGCTAGCCAACATCTTCTTCAAGACTTGCAGTGTTGGGGCATTCACAACTTCTGGAGGCAAACTATTCCACTGATTAATTCTTCTCACTGTCAGGAAATTTCTCCTCAATTCTAAGTTGCTTCTCTCCTTGATTAGTTTCCACCCATTGCTTCTTGTTCTGCCTTCAGGTGCCTTGGATAATTGCTTGACTCCCTCTTCTTTGTGGCAACTCCTGAGATATTGGAAGACTGCTATCATGTCTCCCCTGGTCCTTCTTTTCATTAAACTAGACATACCCAGTTCCTGCGACCGTTCCTCATATGTTTGAGCCTCCAGTCCCCCATACACGAATGACACGTGACTTCTTCCTTTGACCCTTTGTGTCTGTGCATTTCCTTTTAAAGCTTAAGCTACAACAACATGGGTGATGCAGGCGTGAAAGAGATAGCCATGGTCCTTCCAGGGATGAAGAATGTGAAGCTAATCAAGTAAGCCTCTTGCCCTTTTATTGGTCAGGTTGACACAATGATAGATTATTGATTTGAGGCATGGGTGGGGAAGGGGATTACTGATGCACCCTCTCATTGTCTCTCCCATGCCATGGGAGAAGTGTTAATATCAATGGCATGGTTGAATCCATGGTTGAATCCAACCAATCCTGGTAGATGATCTGAACCTCCATAGGAAAACCCATGGTGGTTGGGGAATTCTGGGATTTGAAGTCCACCTATCTTCAAGCCGCTAAGGTTGAGAAATACTGTTCTAACGGACATCTTTTCATCCTGAAAATTGTTCCTAGTTTTTCCTGCAACACCATCACTTCGGCTGGAGGACAGTGGATTGTAGAAGGTCTGATTGAGAGTGAGAGGCTGGAAATACTCAAGTAAATCACCCTTCGTTAATCTGGATTCACCCCCACCCCAACCTTGCTTGTATCTTTAAACCAGTGGTAGTCAACCTGGTCCGTACCGCCCCCTAGTGGGCGTTCCAGCTTTCATGGTGGGCGGGAGGGGTTTTGTCCGATACTGAAGCACTTTCCTTTTTTTAAAAATTTAATTGACTTCCCTACTTTATAAATCATTGTGGAACCAGTGGGCGGTTAGAAAATTTTATTACTAACAGAGATACAAAAGTGGTTGGTTGGTATAAAAAGGTTGACTACCCCTGCTCTATATCATTCTCTATCATCTCTCTCTCTCTCTCTCTCTCTCTCTCTCTCTCTCTCTATCTATCTATCTATCTATCTATCTATCTATCTATCTATCTATCTATCTAATTCAGTGGCAGTCAACCTGGTCCCTACTGCCCACTAGTGGGCGTGTCAGCTTTCATGGTGGGCGGGAGGGGTTTTGTCTGATACTGATGCACTTTCCTTTTTTTAAAAAATTTAATTGACTTCCCTACTTTATAAATCAACCATTCCTGTGGAACCGGTGGGCGGTTAGAATATTTTACTACTAACAGAGATACAAAAGTGGGCGGTAGGATAAAAAGGTTGACTACCTCTGCTTTAAAGCATTCTTTTTCCCACTTATACTTAACAAAGTATAAATGTTTCTTGACAAAACTTTGTCTGCTGTATCTCCAGGAAGTCCATTAATCATTGTTTCTCCAGTCCCTGAGTGAGATAGCCTTACACGGTCCTTTAGCTTGACCATTGTTTATGCAGTCCTTAGTCCATCCTTTTTATTCTGACACCACACAAGTCACAAGATATCAGAATGCCTTTCCTTTCCACGCACAAAAGCGGATGGCTTTTAGTAAAACGTGTTACAGGTAGTCCTCAGCTTACAATCACAATGAACCCCAAATTTTAGCGAGATACTTGTTAAGTGAGTTTAGCCCCAGTTTACGACCTTTCGTCCCACAGTTGTTAAGTGAATCACTGCAGTGGTTCAATCAGCAACACGGTTGTTAAGTGAACCTGCTTCCCCGTTGATTTTGCTAGTCAGAACGTTGCAAAAGGGGAATCACGTGACCCCCCCGGACACTGCCACCGTCGTAAATACGAGTCCCTTGATAGGCATCCTGAATTCTGATCGCGTGACCATGGGGATGCTGCGACGGTCATAAGTGTGGAAAAACAGTCATAAGCCAATGTTCCTCCCCCCCCCCCCAGAAAACAGGTGTAACTTTGAACAGACATTGAACAAACTGTTGTAAGCAGGGGCGGGATTGAAAAATGTTAGCAACAGATTTCTCTGCCCAGTTGCTAGGTGGGTGTGGCCTAGTAGGCCTCCTGCACGACGGGAGGGGTGGCGTTTTCAACCTCCCCAGGCTCCGGATGCTTTTAACGAGGCTCCGGGAGGGCGAAAACGGCCTCCCGTGGGCTCTGGATGCCAGAAATGGGCCCCGTTTCCAGACTTCCGGAAGCCTGCTTTTCGCCCTCCCCAGAACCTCCGTGTGGGCCCTGAACTTACCTGGCATCCAAGACTGGCCGCATGGAGATTCCTGGGAGGGGAGGGTGTTAGCACTCTGGGTTCAGAACCAGTGTTACAACTCTGGTCCCGTAGCCAGTGTTAGGAGTAACAAACACCCCATTTAAATGCGGAATATTGTAATACACCGGACAGTAAAGAGATACGTTGCTTTACCCACACACAAACTCTAAAACTCTGATAGTAAGAAAATAAATAGTCTTTACTTTGTAGCAACCAAAATACTTCTTCCGACCAGTGATGCTAACTTCTCAAACAATAACAGTCCTTCACCAAAACAGAGTTATCTTACAGTGATGCAAAACAAATACTTCTTCAGCTTCAGCTTCTCAGCGGCAAACAGTAAGCACAGGAATCAAAAGGAATCAAAAAGGGAATGAACTGTGTTTCTGAGCTTCCCTTTATGGTAGAGCTGAGAAGCACAGCCAATCAGAATTCAACATAGTTCTTAAAGCTACATATACTCTTTAAGAATACTGGCTTATATATATTGTCAACCCAACCTAAAGATAAATATCCTAACAGAGGGGTGCGTGTGGCCAGCCAGTCCCTGCAATGACTGGTTCAGCAAACCATATGTTAAAATTAGCATCCGGTTTGCCCGAACCAATCTGATCCGGCTGAATCCCACTCCTGATTGTAAGTTGGGGACTACTACCTATAGTTGGAAAAGGAGGCCTGTCCCCATTTTCTTGTCCTTCTGTAAGGCTGGTTCTGCCGGTTGGCCTGGGTGTCCATTGGGAGAGAGTCCACTATTCCACTACTAGGATGATTTATTTTATTATTATATTTATACCCCGCCCTTCTCCAAGCGGACCCAGGGTTGCATCCCACTTCCCCCCTCCTGCCCATCTTTTAATTCATACCACTGTACCTTCGTTATTTATTTCCATTGTTTTATTATTGTTATAGTTGCGTTTTTAATAATGTGACGTTCTTCCACTGTGGTAAGTCTCCCTGAGTAGCCCCTCCTCTTGTAACATGGCTGAGTGTAGAGTTCCTTCATTGCAGATCAGGAAGAAGTGGTTAGGTAATGTTAATTCTTCTTTTAATCCACGAGAGTTCACATATCCACTCCTCTTCTCCTAGATTATCTGGGAACAGTATTGGAAATAAGACTTTGGAAAACCTGGGTCCAATTTTGCCTTACAAGAAGCATTTGAAAGTCCTCCAGTAAGTATCCAGGATAAGAATATCGCAGCTGTAAATCTGTTCCGCCTTGTTTTACATCTGGAAGGAAACAGAGGTGGTATTTAGCCAGTTCTGACCAGTTCTGGAGAACCCGTCGTGGAAATTTTGAGTAGTTCAGAGAACCGGCAAATACCACCTCTGGCTGGCCCCGCCCCCCTCTATTCTCTGCCTCCTGAGTCCCAGTTGGGTCTTCTCCAGGAGAACAGACCTGGAAAGCAGTTTAGTGGGATGGGGAGGGAATGGAATTACAGTATCCTTGCCAGTGGCAGGTTGCCAATTTCTTTACTACCGGTTCAGACGCTCATGTTTTATTTATTTTATTTTTTATTTTATTTACATTTATATCCCACCCTTCGCCGCAGAGGACCCAGGGCGGCGCACAGGAAATTTAAAAAACATACAGAATACAAAATAAATACACAATTTAAAATATAAATTAAACCATCTTATCCTATGCTAAAAACCCAATTTTAAAATACCCGATTTAAAACTATCTAAAAGTCCCCATGGGAGGTTAGGCTAGGCCGGCTTGTTGGAATAGGTATGTCTTTAGACATTGGCGGAAGAGGCGGAGGTCGGTGATGGTGCGTAATTCGGGGGGTAGGTTGTTCCAAAGGGCTGGGCCCGCCACAGAGAAGGCTCTTCCCCTGGGTGTCGCCAGTCGGCATTGTCCGGCCGACGGCACCCTGAGAAGGCCCTCTCTGTGGGAGCGTATCGGTCTAAGGGATGTATGAGGCAAGAGGCGGTCTCGCAAATGTGCGATGCTTCTGCGCATGCGCTAAAGCGGGTGGCCGGGGCCTCCTACCACCGCTACTACTGAACCGGAAGCAACCCTCCTCTGATCCTCACCCTGGAGTGGGGAGGGAATGGGGATTTTGCAGTATGCTTTCCCTGCCACGCCCACCAATCCACACCCACCAGGCCAGGCCACGCCCACAGAACCCGTAGTAAAAAGTTTTGAACCTCTGGAAAGAAACCAGAGGTGAGTTGCTCCCAGTTCGGCCCGGATCGGGTGAACCAGTAATAGCAATGGCAGGAGGCTCTGCTCACCTGCCCAGATGCTTCTGGCCATGCGCGCAAGCATGCTCAGGAGGCACCCAAACCAATAGCAAACAAATTGGCAACCCACCACTTCAAACTATGTAGCACTCAAGGGGAAAAAGGTGTTAGTGACACCAACTAAACTTTCTGTGGCTCCCTTTCTCTCTGACTCAGGCTTAACAGAGAGAGAAGAGAGGAAATTTGCTTTATCCTTGTTCTGCCAGGGATCAGGATAGTGATCCTTTGCCCAGGCAGTTGGTTCTTTTGGATCCACAGGCAATAAGCACTAAGTAAATGGATTTCAACCCTTCCATTATTAGCTCAAACACAACGTAGAAACAATATATAACCCAGGAAGATGACCTCCAAATCTATGACAGGCTACCAGGAACTCCTTGCCCTGATTTTCTATCCCTGCTTTGGGGCCCTACTCAGTGGGGCAAATTTGCAAAAAGCATTTTTCTTTTCGCCACGTAAATGTCTCTCTACAGCCTCTCTCGCTGTCAATTGGATTCTGAAGGACTCGGCCACCTGGCGGGAATCTTGGCCAGATGCCCACAGATGGAAGAAATCAAGTAAGTGACACAGGAGGCCCAGCCACCAAGAGTTTTGAAAACTTTTCCTCATTGTAAACGATGGAGAACATTCTTCCCAGGTAGTCCTCAATGGAGTGGCCATTTGGAACTCTGCCAGACCTGACTTATGACCTAGATTTGACCGTTCTGGCAATTGCACTCCCCGGTGGTCATGTGACTGCCCTTCAGCCACTCAGCAACAGGGCTGTGTTTACGGCTGCGCCCCACCGTCAAGCGATCATGGTTTACGATGATTTTGCCTAAAACCAGCATTTATTTCCAGCTTCTGGCAAAACTGGTCCAGAACCAATTCACAGGTTCACTTAATGACCATGGCAGTCGCTTAACGACATCCACAAAAAGGTTGTAAAATGGGGTCAGTCATAGGACCAACCGGTTTTATGCCCATCACGCATTACAATGCTCATAGGCAAGCTCCAGTATGGTTGTAACTCTAACCCAGGGGTCTGCAAAGTTGGCTCTTTTAAGACTGGTGGACTTCAACTCCCAGAATTCTTTGGGTCTGGTGGCTTTGCTGGCTGGGGAATTCTGGGAGTTGAAGTCCACCAGTCTTAAAAGAGCCGACTTTGCAGACCCCTGCTCTAACCCTAGGCTTTTGTTTGTCTGTTTTGCATGGAATTGTTGTATGATACTCTTGCTTTGTCTTTGCAGTTTGTCAGAAAACAACATTGGAGATAAAGGTGTGATGTCCCTTATGACACCATGGCCACAATCTTCACAACTGAGGAAGATTGAGTAAGTTTTCCATTTCAGGCAAGGGAAGAGTTAGGGGCAAGATACATTTTTCATTTTAAGTTGTAATAATTTGATGAGTTAAATGGTTTAATTGGTTTGGATTCAGTGTAACGATGGGGACAAGTTAATTGTGATTTCCAAGTGGAGCGTTGTGACTCATTGTAGCTTGTTCAACAAACCATGACTATGCGTGGTTAAACAAACCGGGGTCAAACCATGCAGGCCTGACACTAACTTAGTTCATATTAGGGGACTGGAGACTAAAACATATGAAGAACGGTTGCAGGAACTGGGTATGTCTGGTTTAATGAAAAGAAGGACCAGGGGAGACATGATAGCAGCCTTCCAATATCTCAGGGGTTGCCACAAAGAAGAGGGAGTCCAGCTATTCTCCAAAGCACCTGAGGGCAGAACAAGAAGCAATGGGTGGAAACTAATCAAGGAGAGAAGCAACTTAAAACTGAGGAGAAATTTCCTGACAGTGAGAACCATTAATAAGTAGAACAGCTTGACTCCAGAAGTTGTGAATGCCCCAACACTGCAAGTCTTCAAGAAGACGTTGGATAGCCATTTGTCTGAAATGGTATAGGGTTTCCTGCCTAGGCAGGGAGTTGGACTAGATGACCTCCAAGGTCTCTTCCAACTCTGCTATTGTATTGTATAAGGAGCATAAATCAATGTGGCTTAAGAAGACCATGGTAGCAGGCTACCACAGATTCAGCCTCAGGATGTATAATTTTAATAGGCCGTTTCATTTTCCAAATTGCAGGAAGATCCACGTTAATCTGCAGTGATCTGGACCTACCCCAACTATTGGCTCTAGTTCCTGGCCCCACCAGTTTGGGAAGCATTCAGACAAACTGGGTTGAGATATAGCGAAGGACAGAGAGGATAAGGATAGAGTGGAAACCATGTCCTAAAAAGTTTGACCCGAAGACAGACAGAATAGCTTTCTTTGGCTTAGTTTGTTGGGTGTTTGTGTATATAGACATGCGGGTCGAGTGAGTCTTGGTTTCTGACAGCTGCTTGAATGAATCCCTGAGCAATTTTCTTGGCAAGATTTTTTCAGAAATGGTTTGTCATTGCCTTCTTCCTAGGGCTGAGAGATAGTGGCTGGCCCAAGGTCACCCAGCTAGCTTTGTGCTTAAAATAGGACTAAAACGCTCCATGGCTCGGGACCTAGCTATCTGCGGGATCGGTTTCTGCCCCATACATCCTCACGGCCTATTCGCTCCCACAGAGAGGGACTTCTCCGGGTGCCATCCGCTAGACTTTGTCAGCGGGCGACGCCCAGGGGAAGGGCTCTCTCTGTGGCGGGCCCGGCCCTCTGGAACGACCTTCCCCCCGATATCAGAACGACCACGGACCTCCGCTCCTTCCGTATGAAACTGAAGACCCATCTTTTTCGACTGGCCGGCCTTGGATAGTCTCTCTGTCTATAGATTTCAAATGTATTTTTAAATGGGATTTTAGTCAATAATTTTAGCACGGGATAAATTGTTTAATTGTGTTTTAAGTTATGTACTTTTGTATTTATTGTTCTTATTGTTTTATTTTTCCTGTGCACCGCCCCGGGTCCCTGTGGGGAGAGGGAGCGGTTAATAAATTCGATTATTATTATTATTATTAAAACGCATAGGTAGTTTTCAATCTGTTGTGCATTTAACCACTTTATCAAACCATCTTTCTTTGTTAGTGCACTGCCCTAAAGGTGTTTAGGGACTTTCTTGGGTTTTTTTTCCTTGAAAGCCAAGTTCTTCAGAACTGAAGAAACTTCTTAGATGAGAAGTGAAACATTTTCAAGGAAAAAAAAACTCAAAGAAAATCAGTTTCCTTTTTGAAAAAGCATCTTTGGATCAGTCTGTAATTTTAAATTATTTATCTGGTTTTATGGGTTTAGTTTTAATTTTTATAAATTTGTACAGAGGATTGTTTAATCTGATTTTAGTTATATGTATTGTTATGGTTTTGATAATTTTAATTTATACCTGTACACCGCCCCGAGTCCCTTCGGGGAGAGGGGGCGGTCTAGAAATCAAATTAAATAAATAAATAAATAATAAACTATAACCTGGACGATTGAGAATCTCCAGACAGTGAATATGTATGTAATGTCCATAGACATTATTGCTACACTCAAACAGTGTTGGTTAAAACTTGGTTTTTTTGTCTCTGCGTGTTTTAATGTGGTGGTTAGGACCAACTCTGTCAATCTGTCTGTTAAGTCAAGGGTCCCCAACCTTTGCAACTTTAAGTCTGAAGGACTTCAGCTGCCAGACTTCTCCAGCCAGAGCTGAAGTCCTTCAGACTTAAAGTTGCAAAGGTTGGGGACCCCTGTATTAAGTAACAGAGAATATTGCTCATGGTTCAATATATCAGGGAAAAAAATCAGTTAAATAAGCAAATGAAGAATGCACTGTGCAAACACAGACCCAAAATACAGTTACTGATCCTTTTCTCCCCTTTTTTTTACTTTTTAGACTAAAGGCCTGTAATATCAGCGATCGTGCTTCAAAAACACTAATTATTGGACTCAGCTGCTGTCTTTTCCTTGAAGAGATTGTGTGAGATCGCATTGCTTATTATTATTATTATTATTATTATTATTATTATTATTATTATTATTATTATTATTATTATTATTTACTTTATTCATTAAGCATGAAACCCAGTCAACTGAACATTCAAAAATACCATGGACTGGGGCTAATGGTTGATATGGGTTGTTGCCAGCGTCCTAGGTATCAACCAAGTACCTTCTTAAAATACATGATGTTTCTAGTAGCGCAGTTTTTTGCAGTTCCGCTAGTGTTCTTGCAGAAAGCTGCAATTTCTTTATGTGTTTTGTAAAATGCACTCACATGCATGGAATGTGTGTGCATATGCACACGCTGGTGCACCGGAAACCGGAAGACCAGCTGGCCAAACACGCACATGCCTGTTTTTTGCCTGTTTTGGCATTTTCTGCTCCATTTTCAGGCTGTTTTGGGGGCCATTTTAAGGCCATTTTTGTAATGGTCTTTGCAGGTGCAAGCTGGTCTTAGTGGGTGCTGGAGCTGGAAAAAGGGCCGAAAATGGCCCAGAAAAGGCTCCAGTTTTGGGGCATTTTCAGGCCATTTTCTGGTGCTCCGGCACCATGAAGACCAGCTGGCCAGCACGCATGTGCATGCTGGAAACCAGAAGAGCACATGCCCAGAGAGATGGCTCTGCATGCCATCTCTGGCACGTGTGCTATAGGTTCGCCATCACGGTTATAGTTCAACTTTCTGAGCAATTTCTGGCCACTTTCAATTGGTGTGTCAGGTTTCCTAAAAATGCTCTAATTGATTCATGAGTATCAAGCCAAGTTTCAATACAAATCTAGTCATTTATTACGAGCACCATTAGGCAAGGCCTCTTTGCAGTCAGACCTAAGCTTTTTTGGAGTTATAGCTAAACTTTATACTTGTTCCTTCCCTCCCCTCAGTCTGTGTCATAAATCACATTCCCCAATGAGGTGCGCCCCTCCCAAGCCTGCTGCAGTCATCTGAGATCCAACTTTAGCTGAAAGTATGCATGGAATGCACTCCTCCTACTCCTCCTCTCACTATGACGACGTTAGGAGTTGACATGGTGCTTGTCGGAATCTCACATTCTTGTTATTTCAAAGAAACCAGAAACAGTCTTCAAAGGCATACTTTGTTACTGAATACGTACAATTAGGCGAGTAGGCTCCATTGTCATGGAGGACTTTATAGGTAGTACTCAGCACCTTGAATCATGCCCAGAAGCAAAGAGACCCACCAGTGCAGTCTACAAAGCAGAGACCTTCCTGGTTGCTATTATTGATATTACAGCAGAGGGATGCCAAGGAATTCTTACCTTGGTGCCTTCTTGAATAAGAATCTTTCTCATACCCGAACTTGCTCTTTTTAGCTTGGCTTGGAATAAACTGGGTGATGAAACTGCCAGAGAACTTGCCATGGTTCTCCCTGGGATGATCAGGGTGAAGATTCTGGAGTGAGTACCTCAAGAACTTGAAGCTGCTTTGATTTTGTTAGGAAGTGGAGTTTGATGCTATCACTAACTTCTCTTCTGTTCTCTTCCTCCTTCTCTCTCTCTCCCTAGTCTGGACAAAAACTCAGTCACAGCTTCAGGTGCTTCCAATTTAGCAAGGCAGCTTTTTCGATGTCCCGGAATCCAGACTATAAGGTGAGCGTTCTTGGAGTAGTAGTAAGAACACCTCTAAACAAAATTGGATTAATAGGCTGAGTTATCCACCTTCAGAAGACTTTCTTAATCCTTCTGTTGTATATAGTTGGCATGGTGCTGCAGCCCAGTTGAAGTCCGGCTAAGAATGTGGATTATTCGAATTTTGTTAGTTGAAATTCAGCGAAGTTCTTTTTGGATGCTCACCAGATGTGTGGACTTCCAGCCCCTCCTAAATTCTCCAGTCAGGGCAGCTATTGTTGAGAATCCTGAATGTTCTCAACTCAACCATCTGGAGGACTGAGGTTGAACAAGGGTGGTTTGAATGGTGATGATTAGGGAGGGTGTATCCAAGATGAATCCGAAAAGTAACCAAAATAGGTGACCAAAATAGTACAGAAGCTCTGTTTGGTTCTTTTTTTTTTTTCAAGCAAAGTTTTTTTTTGTTACATACTTAAAACTTCTTTATAAACAAAGCATTGTCCCAGTTTTCTTCTCTTTACATCTTCTAATTATACATAGTACATTTTACATCTCTTTTCCATTTTCCATTTCAGTCATCTTATCTTCATTCCATAATCTCCCGCTTAATTTTAATTTCTTCTTCATATATGGACGATATCATTGTTTGCCTCTCCAAGTTAATCCCATTTAACATATCATCTTCTTAAAAACTTTTTGTTGCTCATCTCTGCACTCTTTCTAGAGTCTCTTAAAAACTTCCAGTGTTGGAGCATTCACAACTTCTGGAGGCAAGCTGTTCCGCTGATTAATTGTTCTAACTGTCAGGAAATTTCTCCTCAGTTCTAAGTTGCTTCTCTCCTTGATTAGTTTCCACCCATTGCTTCTTATTCTGCCCTCTGGTGCTTTGGAGAATAGCTTGACTCCCTCTTCTTTGTGGCAACCCCTGAGATATTGAAACACTGCTATCATGTCTCCCCTAGTTCTTCTTTTCATTAAATAGACATACCCAGTTCCTGCAACCATTTCTCATATGTTTAAGTCTCCAGTCCCCTCATCCTCTTTGTGGCTCTTCTCTGCACTCTTTCTAGAGTCTCCACATCTTTTCTACATCGTGGCGACCAAAACTGGATGCAGGATTCCAAGTGTGGCCTTACCAAGGCCTTAGAAAGTGGTATTAACACTTCACGTGATCTTGATTCTATCCCTATCATTCTATCAATGATTCTATCATTTCCATCTATTATTCTGTTTTCCTGTTAATAACATATATCCTCAAATTTAATTTTGAATATTAAACATTTCAATGGATTTGTTATCTGCAAGTAGTAATTTTAATCTATTTCCCCCACATTGTATTAAACCTTTGGCTATATTCACAAAATTTCATTTTATTCTATTAACAAATCCTTCTCTTTCTTTCCTCCTTTTTTCTGAGTCTCTCGGGAACTTCATTTCTCTTGTGGTCTTTTCTCTCCATCTATTTACTTGACTTTTTCTTAAAATTTTTATATTTTTTTCTTTCGAATTCTTTTTCTGCTTTTTAATTCTATTGTTCTAGTTCCAGCTCTGTCTGGTTCTTCTATGCATCCCACATGAAAAGAGGAAGATCTTTGATCCCATTACATGCCCGCCATCTTGGTTTTTTTGGCCACCCTTGGTAGCATCCAATAAGTCACAAAGCTTCTGGTTGGCCATATTTATTGGAACTGAGAATAGTAGGTGCCCCAGGAATCACAAATGTTCAGCCGTTGCTTGTTTTAGCCATGGTTTGTTATGAACAAGCTATGGATCGGGTTCCTCTATCACTATAACAAGCCACGTTTAGCTGATTCTTACAATGATTGTTTCAAAACCTGCTAAATTAAGAACAAATGCTGGTCGCAGAATCGGAAAGGATCTGGGGGTTGTTGTAATGCCTGCACTCTGACTGATGAGCTACTGTTCTCAGATTTGGTAAAATGCAGGTACAGTATTCCTCCACTTAAAACGGTTAGCTTAGTGATCATTTGAGTTTACAATGGCTGTGAAAACAGGGGCTTATGACCATTGTTCGCACTTACGACCACAGCAGCATCCCCACGATCACATCATCAAAATTTGAAATTCTTGGCAAAGGACTCACATTTATAACGGTCGCAGCTTCCCAGGCGTCACATGATCCCCATTTCACGACCTCCTGACAAAGCGGGGAAGCCAGATTTCTCTTAACAACTGTGCGACTAACACCTGCAGTGATTCCCGTAACCACGGTGGCAAGAGGGGTCATAAAATGAGGTAAACGGCGCTTAGCAAGATAACTTTTGGGCTCAATTGTGGCCGTAAGTGGAGAACTCTCTGTAATAATAAGCCATGCTTGGAAGATTCCCTCGATTCCCTAAAGCTAAACAAGTTGCATTATGACGTAAGAGTGAGCCAGAAGCTGCAAAATACAATACAATACAATAGCAGAGTTGGAAGGGACCTTGGAGGTCTTCTAGTCCAACCCCCTGCGTGGGCAGGAACCTTATACCATTTCAGACAAATGGCTATCTAACATCTTCTTAAAGACTTCCAGGGTTGGGGCATTCACAACTTCTGGAGGCAAGCTGTTCCAGAGGTTAATTGTTCTAACTGTCAGGAAATTCCTCCTCAGTTCTAAGTTGCTTCTCTCCTTGATTAGTTTCCACCCATTGCTTCTTGTCCTACCCCCAGGTGCCTTGGAGAATAGCTTGACTCCCTCTTCTTACATCAATAACATTTTAGTTTTCTTTTGTTTCTTTTAAGATTTTTTTTTTGCAGTAATTTTTATTTATTTTGAAAAAACACAAATAAGGCAGGCATATTCAAAAAGAAAAAAGAACATAAGAAGCCATCTTCCATTACAAATTAGAAATCATAAAAATTATGTCAGTTAATCACAAAAATCCATACATTTCTTCCATATTAATTTCGCAATTATTATATCTCAATCTCAATTTAATTAATCCTTTATATATAAAACCAGAATTTCTTTTAAGATTTGAGGGCAGGGGTGTCACACTCAATTTCATTGAGAGCTGCATCAGAATTGTGTTTAACCTCAGGGGGCCAGGGTGGGCGTGGCCAGGGTGGGCGTGGCCAGCTCGATGTCACTCGTCAAAGCTCCGTTTCCAGGCACGACAGCCTCCTGCAGCCCTCTGCCAGCAAAAATGGACCTCAGGGAGGCTGCAGGCGCCCCTCTCAGAGCTCCGTTTTCGCTGGCAGAGCGCCATGGGCCAATCCTTCACTGTTTCCAGGACAACGCTGCAGGCCAGATCTAAGGACTGAATCCGGTCCCAGGACTGTGGCCTCTCCTCACCATCAGGAGGTTGTGAGTTCAAACCTAGATAGAGGCAGATGTAGGGTCTCCTGCTTGGGCAGGGGGTTGGACTAGATGACCTGCAAGGTCTCTTCCAACTCTGTTAATGTTACTCCTTCCTTCCTTCCTTCCTTCCTTCCTTCCTTCCTTCCTTCCTTCCTTCCTTCCTTCCTAGGTAGAGGCAGATGTAGGGTCTCCTGCTTGGGCAGGAGGTTGGACTAGATGACCTGCAAGGTACCTTCCAACTCTGTTAATCTGTTACTCCTTCCTTCCTTCCTTCCTTCCTTCCTTCCTTCCTTCCTTCCTTCCTTCCTTCCTTCCTTGGTAGAGGCAGATGTAGGGTCTCCTGCTTGGGCAGGGGGTTGGACTAGATGGCCTGAAAGGTCCCTTCCAACTCTGTTAACCTGTTAAGCTTTGAGTTTGAGACCCCTGTTTTAAGGGCACAGTAGAAGCTTGGGGATCAACAGTGGCTCCTAACCTCTATTTCAAAACATCAATATGTTCCGATATAAGTAAACAAGGGTCTTTCAAAAAACAAATTGTGTAATTTTTATTAAAACTTTTAAACAAGGAAAGGATAACTAGCACAGACTAATATAGGGAGGATAAGGAAGAAAATGAATGAATGAATGAACGAATGAATGAAAGAAGGGATGTGCAAGAAAACAGTTGAAAATACAGAATCTAGAGTCGAAAAGAAAGAAAAAAGATAGAAAGAGCTTCCAATATTCTTCATAGCAGTTAGAAGCGCAAAAACATTTTACCTTCTCTGAAGCTGCATCAGACAATCCTTCTTTCTATAATCCCGTCTAATCAATAAAGCCATAAATCACATTCATTCATTCTTTCATATTTATGCAAGCATTCCACAAGGGGTTTCCAGTCACGCATAAATGTATAGTGTCTTTTCTCTAATTAAAAAAAAGTCAATTTATCCACCTCAGCAAGTTCTGTCAATTTCACCAATCCTTCCGCGATGTGGGTAATGGCAAATCTTTCCATCTTTCTGCATATAATAATCTTGTCAAAGTAATAACAGATTGAAATAATCTTTCATGGCTTTTTTTTCTAACTCGCCTGTTTATTGCTCCTCCGCTGCCTTTCGTTTTTTCAAAGACTCTCCATTTATTCCAAGGAAAAGTGAAGGGTTTGTTTGGAAATGTAGCTCAGAAAAAAACCAGGGCAAGACAAGAAGAGGTATCATTAAAAAAAGATGTTGAGACTCTAGAAAGAGTGCAATGAAGAGCAACCAAGAGGATTAGGGGACTGGAGGCTCAAACATAGGAAGAACAGTTACAGGAACTGGACCTGGCTAGTCTAGTGAAGAGAAGGACCAGGGGAGACATGAGAGCAGCCTTCCAATATCTGAGGGGCTGCCCCAGAGAGGAGGGGGTCAAGCTAGTCTCCAAAGCACCTTAAGGTCAGAGAAGAAACAATGGATGGAAATTGAACAAGGAGAGATTCAACCTGGAAATAAGGAAGGATTTTCTGACAGTGAGAGCAATCGACCCATGGAACAGAAGTTGCCTTCGGAAGTTGTGGGAGCTTCATCACTGGGCTGCCTTTGCTCAGAAATGGTGTAGGGTCTCCTGCTTGAGCAGGAGGGGTGGGTGTTGGACTAGATGACCTATAAGGTCCCTTCTAACTCTATTAATTTGTTAATCATGGATAGATAAAGAGAGCAGGGGTGGGGGAACCTCTTTAAGGATTGCTTCTTCTTCTTGGAGACTCCTTGGACTAATCCCTGCAGCTTTCTTGGCAATGTTTTCCGAAGTGATTTGCCATCGCTTCCTCTCTAGGGCTAGGAGAAAGTGACTGGCCTGAGGTCACCGTGCTGGCTTCATGCCCAAGGCTGAACTAGAACTCATGGTCTCTCCGTTTCCAGGTTGGTGCCTTCGCTATGCCCACCTGACTCTTCTCTTGAACATTAAAAAAAAAAGTATTTCCAAAGTTAAAATACAACATCCCCAAAGAAAAGAAAGAAAAAAAAAGAACCAAAACGGTACAAAACCAGAAAAATGTGTATGAAAACAAAGTAACAAAAATACACATCAATTGTCCCCCTTGGCTCAATGCTGATAAATACATTTCAACAGTGATCCCTCCCCCTTGCAAAACAACTTCACCATTTATGACTTTTACCCAGTGGCTAAGACGCTGAGCTTGTTGATAAGAAAGGTCGGCAGTTCGAATCCCAAGTGCCACGTAACAGAGTGAGCTCCCGTGACTTGTCCCAGCTTCTGCCAACCTAGCAGTTCGAAAGCAGGTAAAAATGCAAGTAGAAAAATAGGAACCACCTTTGGTGGGAAGGGAACAGCGTTCCGTGCGCCTTCGGCATTGAGTCATGCCAGCCACATGACCACGGAGACGTCTTCGTACAGCGCTGGCTCTTTGGCTTTGAAACGGAGATGAGCACCGCCCCCTAGAGTCGGGAACAACTAGCACATATGTGTGAGAGGAACCTTTACCTTTATATAGGTCTTTCCTTTGTTCAGCTGCCTCTTTGCAATGCAAGAATAATTCCAAATATGCTCCCAAGTCAGGGCTAAGCTAGTTATTCCTTGCATTTTGTGGATATGATACATATTGTGGCATGATAGCAGTATTCCAATATTTGAGGGGCTGCCACAAAGAAGAGGGGCTCAACTTATTTTCCAAGCTCCAGAAGCCAAGGCAAGAAACAATGGATGGAAACAAATCAATCCTTAGTAAAAACCACCACCTGGAGTACTGGATCCAGTTTTGGTTACCACACGAGATGTTGAGACTTTGGAAAAAGTGCAGAGAAGAGCAACTAAGATGATTAAAGGCCTGAAGATTAAAACATCTGAAGAACAGTTGCAGGAATTGGGTATGGCCAGTCTAGGGGGGGAAAAAGGACTAGGCGGGACATGATAGCAGTATTCTAGCATTTGAAGGGCTGCTACAAAGAAGAGGGGCTCAACTTATTATCCAAAGCACCAAAGAAGGCAAGACAAGAAACAATAGATGGAAGTGAATCAAGGTGAGATCCAACCTAGAATTAAGGAGACACTTCCCAACAGTGAGCACAATTAACCAGTGGAACAGCTTGCCTCCAGAAATTGTGGGTGCTTCATCACTGGAGGCTTTTAAGAAGAGACTGGACAGCCTCTTGTCTGAAACGGTGTAGGTTCTCCTGCATGAGCAGGGAGCTGGACTAGAAGACCTCCAAGGTCCCTTCCAGTTTTATTCTGATTGATTGGACAAACGGCGCTTTAAATGAGGGTCTGTGCTTTGCTGCAAGTGGTAAGCTGGCAGTAGCGAGTACCATACTTGAGGTGCCTAAAATTGCCCCTTTGTCTTTCCAGGCTATGGCACAATTCAATCCCAAAGGACGTCGAGCAGGAACTGGCCGATCAAGAGCCACAATTACGTTTTGCCTTCCTTTAAGATGGGAGAAACGGAGCCAAACTTGTAACTTCCACGGGAGATGTGTTACTGTCCAAAGTCTTTTGGGCACGAGAGTAAGGAGGAGTGTTTCTTGGACCTCATTGGAAAAGGCTTTCTCCAGCCCATGAATGAGACTGTATCAAACCATCCTTAGCCCTGCTGGTGTCCAAGTACCTTTTTCAATGCCGTCCTCAAGATAACGACCAATCCAGGAGGCTGTGTTGCTGCTTTGTTTGGAAATACGCCAGCGAACTATAGGGCTTTGGAATGGGGATTTGGGGCCCCACTCAGCCTTGGGGAAAGACCTGGAGCCTGCGAAATGGGATTTGGGCTCCTTGAAATATCTTTGCTTGCACAGAGTACCAGAGGAGGTACGCTAATTTTGCACTAACACACTCGGAATCCTTTGCAGAAAACATTCATGGAAAGAAACATTGGATTCTGCAGCGTGGATGAATCCAGGGTTTTTAACCTAATATTTATTTATTCTATTGTATCACAAGTTTCTTGGGTTGATGCTATGGCTGGCTTGGTACCTGGGGGACGTAACAAATGAATTCAGTCTTCCAGGGGTTTTCCAAAGACCCCCACTAGATGGCGGTCTGTCCTTACGGGAATGTGATAGAGAAGGAGCGGTCTGTAGAGATTCTCCCTCATCCCGGTGGTCCCCAAAGGGGCTTTTTTCAGGAGGCAACTGGACTTCCTTGTTTATCCTTTGAAGAGGTTTCGCTTCTCATCCAAGAAGCTTCTTCAGCTCAGGCAGGATAGTGGGGAAGGGAAGGTACTGTATAGGTGGTACCTTGTTCAATAGTAGCAACTGTGAGAGGGATCTTGGAGTCCTAGTGGACAACCATTTAAATATGAGCCAGCCATGGGCAGCAGCTGCCAAAAAAGCCAACACAGTTCTAGGCTGCATAAACAGAGGGATAGAATCTAGATCACGTGAAGTGTTAATGCCACTGTATGGTGCCTTGGTAAGGCCACACTTGGAATACTGCATACAGTTTTGGTCGCCATGATGTAGAAAAGACGTGGAGACTCTGGAAAGAGTGCAGAGAAGAGCAACCAAGAGGATTAGGGGACTGGAGACTAAAACATATGAAGAACAGTTGCAGGAGCTGGGTATGTCTAGTTTGATGAAGAGAAGGACCAGGGAAGACATGATAGCAGTGTTCCGATATCTCAGAGGGTGCCACAAAGAAGAGGGAGCCAAACTATTCTCCAAGGCACCTGGGGACAGGACAAGAAGCAATGGGTGGAAACTAATCAAGGAGAGAAGCAACTTAGAACTAAGGAGAAATTTCCTGACAGTTAGAACAATTAACTTCTGGAACAGAAGTTGCCTCCAGAAGTTGTGAATGCCCCAACCCTGGAAGTCTTTAAAAAGATGTTAGATAGCCATTTGTCTGAAATGGTATAGGGTTCCTGCCCACGCAGGGGATTGGACTAGAAGACCTCCAAGGTCCCTTCCAACTCTGCTATTGTATTGTATTGTATTGATTGATACTCCTTGCAGACAGCTGGTCATTTGCATCCTTTTAGAGCAGAGGTCACCAACCGGGGGTCCACAAGAAAGTTTTGGTGGTCCACAGTACACCTGGGTGGAGGAGCTGCTCCGGGATGACCAATAGGCCAGTCCTGTGACTAGAGCTCTGAAATATGGGACCGGTCAGGCAGCTTGTGGTGGGGCTGGAAACCTCCACCATAGAGGGAGGTACCTAGCTACCTGCGGGATCGGATCCTGCCTCATACATCCTCACGGCCGATTCGCTCCCACAGAGAGGGACTTCTCCGGGTGCCGTCCACTAGACTGTGTCAGCGGGCGACGCCCAGGGGAAGGGCTCTCTCTCTGGCGGGCCTGGCCCTCTGGAACGACCTTCCCCCCGATATTAGAACGACTACGGACCTCCGCTCCTTCCGTCTGAAATTAAAAACACACTTTTTCCGCTTGGCCGGCCTAGGCTAGTCTCTCTTTCTATGGGGTTTTAAATTTATTTATAGCTGTTGGGTATTTTAGTTTAACGGGTTTTAGCACAGGAATAGATTTAATTTGTTTTTATATTATGTATTTATATTGTATATGTATTGTTTTTACTTTCCCTGTGCACCGCCCCGAGTCCCTGTGGGGAGAGGGAGCGGTTCTACAAATTAAATTTGATGATGATGATGATGTGCTCACTTGCAACTTTGCAAGTAGTGAGCATGCAAGGAGTAGCGGTGGGTCCCGGATCCAGTCGCACCTGGTACGCTGTGACGGGGCTGGGCGTCCACCTTAGGCACGCACACCGCATAGACATGCGCACACCACTGCCCTGTGACTCTCCAGCTGCTCGGTGGAGGTCGTGCAGGCGCCATGCGCTTCACAGGCGTGCATAAATGGCCCGGTTGGCTTAAAAAATGGCAAGGAATGTGGGTGGGCCCACTGAAACACCATTCCAGTATGGTGGCCGCTGCTCCCAGCGGCCCCTGGTACGCCCGCACCGGGGCCTACTGGCCGGAACCCACCACTGGTGCAGCCGTCATATGGCGCCTCCATGGCCTGCCCGCTGCTCTTGCAGCACAGTTAAATTTAGCGCGCTAACACAGTGGGGGGAATGGCGTCCCCTCCACCTCCTGGAGCCCATTGCTACGTGGGGCATTGGCTGCAGCAAGGTTGGGCCAGTGTCTCAGGGCGGAGAACCCCGAGTTGCGTGTCTCCCCGAGCGACCAAGTTGAATCCAGCACCAACCTAGGCTGAAGACGGACCCATGAGCCGAAGAATCAGAATGAGAGATATATGAGAGAGAGAGACAGAGATAGATGAAAGAGAGACAGATGAGAGACAGAGAGACAGACAGGAGGAGAGAGAAAGAGAGATATGAGAGAGAGAAAGAAAGAGAGAGATGAGAAAGAAAAAGATGAGAGAAAGAGAGACAGACAAAGAGAGTGTGGAGAGAGAGATAAGAGAGAGACAGAAAGACAGAGAGATGAGAGGGAGAGAAAGAGACCAAGAGGGACAAACAGAAGGGGGAGAGATGAGAGAGAAAGAGTTGAGAGAGTGATGAGAGATCCCTGATTTCTGCCCTCCCCAGCCCCTAGGAGCACTCTGGACGCCTCCTCAAGGCTCTGCATGTCCATTGTGATGAAGGGGGCGGGGTTTCAGGAGGCCAAAAATGCTGCATTCAGTGTATAAGACGCACCCAGATTTTCAGCCTCTTTTTTTGAGGGAAAAAGGTGCGTCTTATACTCCGAAAAATACGGTATATGCCAAGGCACACAGAACACTGTTACCTTCTCACCGAAGTGGTACCTAGTTACCTACTCACTTTTGCATGCTTTCGAACTGCTAGGTGGGCAGGAGCTGAGGCGAGAATGGGAGCTCACCCTGTTGTGCGGCACTCGGGTCTCCAATCTGAGCTGTCAATTTTCCAGCTGACAAGCTTTAACCACTGAGTGATCACGCTCCACCCCCCACCCCACCCCGTTTCAATAAAAGCAGCTTTCGTCTTCCTGCAATTCCTGTTCTGACCCATCGAGTCAAATCCTGGAATGAGGAGTATCTGATCTCCCACAGGAGTTTTCAAGATCCGTCATACGAGAACAATTGAACTGAGCAAACTGGTTTTCAGGAATATCCTGACAAATCGTGTCTAGAGTAAGGTGCGATTCACACCTTGCATAAGTCATAATATTGATTGTTCTTGGCTTACTATGTTGTGAAAGTCAACTGTGTTTGTTTAAAAGTTAATTAGAAATTCATTTTTTTAAGAAAACCGTACTAGAAGATTAAACCAAGTCTCAATGGAGCATGTGAATCCTCCTAACCTTTGAGCACGCCATGACCCATCTAAGTCCTTGAAATTGGGGGTGGAGTGTAGCCTCCTGTTTCTAGCCAGTCATATGTCATTAAACAGTATTGGGAATTCCAGAGCTTTGGCAAAACGGGGCAGAATCTGGGCTTCCAAGTGTCTGAATGTTGTTTATGCGGATGCTGCAACAGTTGTGACTGTAAAAGCAGTCATGTCATTTTTTTCAGTATTGTTGTAACTTTGAATGGTCATTAAATGAACTGCTGTAAGTTGAGGACTACCTGTATATAATACATAATAAAATGCGGCATTTTGCCTCTCTCTAACGTGAGAGACTTAAACGTAATTCTATCCTTCTGAGAAATGTAATCGGACGAAATACCTCTTTGATGAGTGACAGAAACGATATCTTTATCAATATTATCACTACGAAATACACAGAAATAACACATTAGCTACCATTACCCCCATCCCACCCCCCAAAAAGGGATGTACCATATTTTTCGGAGTATAAGATGCACCAAGATTTTAAAGAGTCCGCAGAGTGCAAAAAAAAAAGGTTTGCATGCTGCAGACCTCCCAAAAACAGCCCGTTTTTCATGAAAGGCCTGTTTTTTGTCAACAAAAAAAAAAGGCATGCACAGCCTTGTGGAGGCTTATAGAGGGCTCCTGGGGGCCTGGGCAAAAGCGAGCAAAAAACAGCTTCTCTCCTTGATTAATTTCCACCCGTTGCTACCCTCAGGTGCCCTGGAGAATAGCTTGACTCCCTCTTCTTTGTGGCAACCCCTGAGGTTTTGGAAGACTGCTATCATGTCTCCCCTGGTCCTTCTTTTCATTAAACTACAGTTCCTACAACTGTTCTTCATATGTTTTAGTCTCCAGTCTCCTAATCACCTTTGTTGCTCATCTCTGCACTCTTTCTAGAGTCTCTTAAAAACTTCCAGTGTTGGAGGATTCACAACTTCTGGAGGCAACTTCTGTTCCACTGATTAATTGTTCTCACTGTGAGGAAATTCCTCCTCAGTTCTAAGTTGCTTCTCTCCTTGATTAGTTTCCACCCATTGCTTTTTGTTCTACCCTCAGGTGCTTTGGAGAATAGCTTGACTCCCTCTTCTTTGTGGCAGCCCCTGAGATATTGGAAGACTGCTATCATGTCTCCCCTAGTCCTTCTTTTCATTAGACTAGACACACCCAGTACGTAGACTACAATAATAATCACCATGTGGTTTACCTGGCTGCAATATTTCAATGATTCACTTAACAACCACCTTACTTACCTATGGACATTCTGCTCATCAGTCAAAGACTACCTATATTCCTCTTATCATTTCCAAGGGTCTGTTTTTATGACAATCCAGAGGTGGGTTGCTCCCAGTTTTGTCTGCTTTGGCCAAATTGGTAGTGGCGGTGGTGGTAGGCTCTGCCCAGAGGCGTAGCGTGGGGGGTGCAGGGGGGGCCGGCCGCACCGGGCGCAACATCTGGGGGGGCGCGCTCCAGAGACCCGACTCGGAAGCTCTCCTCCGCGGGTCTCTGGAGTTGGCGGCGGCAGCGCCTGGGCGCTCCTGGGCCGGCGAGAGTCGGGGAGCGAACAGCGGCCAGTAGGGGCCAAACCCTCCCGGGCCATCCTCCGGCTGAGGCTAGCGCCGGTTCCTCGCACCCGCCAGGGCCACCCGAGGGGGGCAGGCGAGACTTAAAGGCGCAGGTCTTTCGAAGCAACGGCTGTGCGGAGACCCTGGAAGACTCCTCCGTTCCGAGCCAGCCAGAGGAGCGGCGACCTGGGCCCCGCGGCGGCCCGGGAAGACCCTCTTGCCCCGGCTTTCAGGCCGTCGCCCTCCGTAGAAAGGAGCGTCGGGTGTCCCAGGCCCGCACCACGCAAAGGGCGCCCGCTTCTCCCCAAGGCGAGGCAACGAGTGTCGGACCCGGATGGCCGAGCCCTTTGGGCAGCGGCTGCCAGCCGGATCCTCGCGGGAGGTGCGTGGGCTCGACACCACAAGAAGAGCTGCCTCCCCCGAGTGCTAAAATCCACGGGTTAGGGGGCGCAAATTACTTGCCTTGCCCCGGGTGCTGACAACCCACGCTACGCCACTGGCTCTGCCCACCCGCCTGGATGCTCCTTCACATGCGCAGAAGTGTTGCGTGCATGTGTGAGCGCACGCACGAACATGGGTGAACCGGTAGTAAACCGGTTTAGGAACCCACCACTGTGCCAATCCAATATCCCGCTGACAGAGAAACGAAAAGAATGGCACCTTTTCTTGTGTGCTTGTGCTGTGAGGGATCTGTGTGTGATTAATATCTGACACTTCCCCATGTGACTGCAATCATAAATTTTCCAGGTCACCATTCCCACACTGTGTAGCAGCCAACAGGTTTCCCTGCCTACTTAACTTGGCCCTCTGGGCATGATAACATATGTTTGGTGTGCTGAGCTTCAACAAACAAACCAGGGTGTGAATCCAGGTTGTCTGAACCAATGTGTCATTCATGGAATCTTTTTGGTCTTCGAAAATGCAGTTACTTCTCCAATACAAAAAAAATATATATATCTAACCACGTTGCCGTTGAATTACACCTCTTTCCATTGGCTTGATATTGATTGCTTCTGCAAATTTTGCTCAGCATCATTATTTTAGGAGGGTGGTCTACGGTGGTCATAAGCATGATCTCTCCACCCGTCTCAACAAGGAATGGATGACCCCAGGTAGAAGGGTCCAGTGGTATCTAAATGGTCCGTAACTTCTGGGGGCAAGTTGATGTTTTTCCTGGCTGTGGGAACAATTACAACAGTGGAACGGCTTATCTTCAGACGTTGTGGGTGCTTCATCACTGGAGCTTCTCAAGAAGGGATTGGACAGCCATTTATCCAGAATGGTGTAGGGCCGTGATGGAGAACCTACAGCATGCATGCCAAAGGTGGCATGCAGAGTCCGCTCTGCAGGGACACGCTATGTTGCCATTTGCTCTTCCGGTTTTCAGCACTGGTCTTTGCAAGTGCTGGAACACTGGAAAATGCTCTGAAAAATGGCCTGAAAACAGCCCCCAAAACACGCATCTGTGCACTGGACAGCTGGTCTTTGGTTTTCCAGTGCTCCGGTGCATGTGAAGACCAGCTGGCTGGTGTGGATAAGCATGCCAGAAGTCCGAAGACCAGCTGGCCAATGAAGCGCATGCACACACATTCGGCCCTGGGTCCTTTTTTTAGGAGAAGGTGCGGGTTATAAATGTGAAAAATAAAAAAATAAAAATTCAGGTTTGAGCACTGGGCGCTGAAAAGGTTCTCCATCACTGCTATAGGGTTTCCTGCTTGAGGAGAGGTTGGACTAGAAGACCTCCAAGGTCCCTTCCAATCCTATTATGCTATGTCCTGGCCTTCCTCTCAGGCTGAGCTGTTGGTGAGTTCCCCATCCATATGGTGGTCTTGGTTAACCCATAGAATTGATTTGGATGGATGATGTGCCATTATCTTGGTCTTGATTTAGCAAACACGTTGATATTTTTCAGTTCTTTTATCATTTTGGTTGCCCTTCTCTACACTCTTTCTAGGGTCTCAGCATCTTTTTTTTTGTATTGTGGTGTAAGGCAGGGGTCTCCAACCTTGGCGACTTTAAGCCTGGTGGATTTCAATTCCCAGAATTCTCCAGCCAAGGTTGGCCTACTCTAGGAGAGAGAGGCAGAGTTCTCCTTAATTTCACCTCAAGGGAGGGGCACTCCTTGTGTGGCTGGTCCAGCAACAAGACTCAAAAGCAGCTCAGAAGCAGCAAAGCAAGTCGAGAATAGCCGAGATGCCAAGGGAATAATTAAGCTGGGAAGTGATGGAGCAGAGCATGTATGTGTGAAATCCATAAAGGCCACCAGGAAACAAGAATTCTCGGGCAACAAGTGGCTGGAAAGACCAGAAGGAGTCCACGGAGGGGGCAAAATGCACTGCCCACCAAATCATTAAATCCATATAAAGTGACATGGAGTCCCTTGTGGGCAAAAGTGGCAGGAGGCTCATTCACGCGCCACAAGAACCAGTCGGGCACACCGAGCAAGAGCTTATGCTGGTTCACACACACGGAGGTTAGTCTTACTTTGTGTTAAACACAGATATAAATGCGGGTATAGGAGAAGCAGAGACATCACCCTGCCAACAAAAGTGCCCATAGTCAAGTTTTCCCAGTTGCAATGAATGGCAGGGAAGGTTGGATCATAAGAAAGGCTGAGCGCCAAAGAATGGAGGCCTTTGAACTCTGGTGCTGGAGAAGACTCCTGCATTGAGTCCCTTGGACTGCAAGGCCATCCAAGCGGTCAGTCCTAGAGGAGATCCACCCTGACTGCTCTTTAGAAGGCCAGATCCTGGAGAGGAAACTCAGAGACTTTGACTACCTAATGAGAAGGAAGAAGGACTCCCTGGAGAAGAGCCTCATGCTAGGAACGATGGAGGGCAAAAGAAGAAGGGGACGGCAGAGAAGGAGGGGTCTGAAGGGAGTCATCGAAGTGAGATTAAATGGACTCCAGAAGATGGTAGAGCAAAGACCTGGAGCAGGGGGTCCCCAAACTTGGCAACTTTAAGACTTGTGGACTTCAACTCCCAGAAATCTGGGAGTTGGAAGTCCACAAGTCTTAAAGTTGCCAAGTTTGAAGCCTTCTGGTCTGGAGGAACTTGGTCCAGGGTGTCGCGATGGGTGGGACACGACTTCGCAACTAACAACACCAACACATAGGAGGAGCCTCCGTACTCGCTGCGGCCTGGAGTAACCGGGGACCTGATTGCAGACCCCTCGAAGGAAGGAAGAGCCCCCGCATCGAAGGGGGGGGGGAGGCAAAACCCCGTGGGGAGAAAGAGAGAAGAACTACCTGTTGAAGACTTCAAAGAGCTCGCGGCGACTCCACGTGGAGGAGGCGCGTGAGAACGCACCCCGGGCTCCCTCCAGAGAAAGCGGCCCCGCGGGGACCCCCCTAAAACCCG
This sequence comes from Rhabdophis nuchalis, assembly GCA_039707465.1. Taxonomy (NCBI): domain Eukaryota; kingdom Metazoa; phylum Chordata; class Lepidosauria; order Squamata; family Natricidae; genus Rhabdophis; species Rhabdophis nuchalis. The sequence continues at coordinate 5,699,408 of CM077658.1, read as the reverse complement.
CGCGTGGAATCCAGCTCGAGAGCCACGCCAGACCCACCCCGGGGTCTCTTTTCTCCTTCCCCGCCGTGGGCGCCCGAGGCCCCCAACCGGGAGACAGCTGCGCCGGCTAGAACGAGAGTAGCTCCCGGGAGGCGGCCGGGCTTGGTCCTTCCCCTCCGGACGGGCGAGGAAGCCCCGAGCCTGGCAGCCGCCCCCCGGCGGGCTCTCGCCTCTCCGCCCCCCCTACTCCGCCCCCGAAGGCGGCTGAGCTCCGCCGCCCCTTCCTCCCCGCCCGCCGCCTCCCCGCCCTCCGCTTTCCGGCCGCCGCGCCTGGCGCAACCAGCCCAGCCCGCAGCCTTGCAGCGCAGCGGAGCCCGGGCTGGCTCGGTCGCTCGGACGGACGGGCGTTGAATCGAAGCGGCCGGGCGCTGCAAGGCGACGGGAGCCCTGGAGCGGCGGCGATGCCTTGTCCCGCCGGGCTGCTGCTGCTGCTTCTGCTGCCCTGAAGCGGCGCCCAGAGGAACGTCGGAACGCGACTGAGCGGTGAGTCTCGAGCGTCGGACAGGGGCGCGTCCCTGCCGAGCTGCCTGACCCGCCGGGCGTCGGGGAGTTGCTCTCCTCGCTCCGGAGCGGGCTGGAAGCGAGGCAAGCCGGCTTCCCGAAGGCCTTTTCACACGTGACGCGTGTCCAGCGCGGAAGCCACCGGGTGTTTCCCCAGGCGTTCCTTGATCGTCGGGGCTTTGGGAAAAAGGCAGCCGGGGGCAAACGAGGCTCGCCTCCCGCGTGGGGCGGCGGGGTTCACGTGTGAATCGCCCGATGCGGGTCTTCGCGCTCGCTCGGGGTAGCTTTCCGTTTCTGTCTCTCTTCTCGCCCGGCGAACAGCTGGAAGGATTGGATTCGCGTGGCTCGGCGAGTCCGAAGGTTGTGAGAATCTTAGCCAGTTGGGTTCATTCCTTAAACTGCGGAGCCGGTCAGCCGGTTGGTTTTTGTCCCCCATGCACCCCCGGCACGGCTTAGAAACGGCAGGCGGGATCGCTGCGAGAGCCGCCGTCCAGAGAAGAGGACGAGCGTGCCTCTAGGCGAGTGCAGAGCGCAAAGAGCGTGGCGGGCTCAGAGTGTCGAAGTTGGCCAACCCTTAGATCGCACCGCTTCTTTTTTTGGGGATGGGGGGGAGGATGAGGGCGCTTCTCTAAACCCCGGAGGCTTCCCACGTCCTCCGCATTCCTGGCCTTTGGCCTTTACACGGCCACAGCCCTGCCCTAACAAGGGGAAGCTAACCCAACTTTCTTTATTTTCCTTATTTTCATCGCCTTGTTTTTTGTATAAGCCACTCAAGGCGCCAACCTGAAGTGCCAGCTCCTTCCTTCTTCTCCTCTTCTATTTCTGTTCCAGGACTCAGAATGTCTCCCCACCGTGGAGTGGGTTTACTGCCCACCCACCCCAAATGATGGTTGGTTGCTTTTTCCTTCACAGCCCCTGAGGGTCCTAAGTGCCCCTCTCTGGAATAGGGACCCAAAGACAATCAATCAATCAATCAATCAGTCAATCAGTCAATCAATCAATCAATCAATCAATGCAAGCTGTTGAGCGTCAGTATCTTTGGTGCCATGCTTTGTATAATATCCAATCTGCACCTCTGATCTTTAGGCTTATAGTCTCGGCTTTTATCCATTGACCTTGTACCGAGCTGAAATATAATAGGAATGATTAACTAATTAAGGCAGAGCGACCATTCTGGGCTCCATTGAGAAAGAGAAATATTGCCTTCGCTTCCTGAATCGTAAAGGAAAGGGGCTAGGGAGCACATTTCTCACACATCCCTGCACAAAACCCCGTTTATCGTCCTTTGGGTAACGCTTTTCAGCTTGTGTAATTATTATTAGTGGCATTCATCTCGGTTAATGCTTCCAGTAGGGACAATGACAGTCTGGATAACCCCTGGCTTAGCACGATGGCTTAGGCCAACCATTACAGCTGCAATTACACAATTATAGTATAAACGGATACGTGGAATTTCCACAGTGCCATAGGGCGAAGTATGAATCAGACTAAAATTTTGGCTTACCGTATCGAGTCTGTAAAAATCTTGATCACCACAAGAGAACAGCAATATATGGGTGTTTTTTAATTAAAAAAAACACAATACTTAAGTGGTGAAGGCACCAGGCTAGAAACCAGGAGACAGTGAGTTCTAGTCTTGCCTTAGGCAAGAAAGCCACCTGGGTGACTTTGGGCCAATCACCAGGAGATGGTGAGTTCTAGTCCTGCCTTAGGCATTTACTGTTTTTCCACCTTAGCCATTCTGGGATTTTAAGACGTGTGGACTTCAACTCCCAGAATTCCCCAGCCACCAACTCATCACCCACATTGCAGTCAGTGTGTCCTGGATGGTGTGTAGGATAAATAGGCTGTCTTAAGGAAGAAATGAGCTTCCGGGAGCCTCTGCATAATGTCATAGGACAGTGTTTCTGAACCTTAACAACTTGAAGATGTGTGGGCCTCAACTCCCAGAATTACCTGGCTGGCTGGGGAATTCTGGAAGTTGTGGACCAGACATCTTAAAAGTTCCCAAAAGTGATATGCTTGGCCAGGGGTCGGCAACCGTAAACAAGAGCCATTTGGATCCGTTTCCCACAGAAAAGAAAACACCGGGAGCCACAAAGCTCAATAAATTGCGTGCTGGCAGTTGTCTTGCCCATTGTGACACATATTTTGAGCAACAGGGAGCCTCAGCAGAGAGATGAAAGAGCCACATGTGGCTCCAGAGCCGCACAGCAATCCCTGTGCTAGGCAATGCAGCTCTGTCAAATCAAGTTTGGCCCTCTCCAACTGGGAGGGCAGTCACAAGAACAACACAGACTGTGGGGAAAGCCAATATCATGCCAAATATTTTTTCTGCTGCCTCAAAGATGGGTGGAGCAGTGATGACACTCCCTGCCTCCTAAAAACATAAATAGAAATGATGTGAGACTTGGAAGGATGCCCTGAAGCTCTTGGGAAACTCTTTCCACACTGAGTGAACTGGAGCTGGGTGAGAGATTTCCTCCATACGCAAAACAGGCTGAAACCACCGAGAGGAGCTGGATGCAAATTTACATTGGTCAGGAATTGGTATCCGTGCCGCTGCCCATATTTCTTTCTTCCTGTTCTCGGAACGGGAGGGTGGAAGGAGTGGATTCCCAGACTTTGAAACATCATAGAGAAGGGACTTGCAGTGTTGGGGCATTCACAACTTCTGGAGGCAACTTCTGTTTCACTGACTAATTGTTCTAACTGTCAGGAAATTTCTCCTCAGTTCTAAGTTGCTTCTCTCCTTGATTAGTTTCCACCCATTGCTCCTTGTTCTGCCCTCAGGTGCTTTGGAGAATAGCTTGACACCCTCTTCTTTGGGGCAACCCCTGAGATATTGGAAGACTGCTATCAGGTCTCCCCTAATCCTTCTTTTCATTAAACTACCCAGTTCCTGCAACCGTTCTTCAAATGTTTTAGCCTCCAGTCCGCTAATCCTCTTGGTTGCTCTTCTCTGCACTCTTTAGAGAGTCTCCATATCTTTTCTACATCGTGGCGACCAAAACTGTATGCAGTATTCCAAGTGTGGCCTTACCAAGGCCTTATAAAGTAGCATGAACACTTTAAATTTAGAAGATGAGATTGAAGTCTTGGTTAGCCGAGGTTTTCCTCCTCTGGCCCAAGATTTATGCACTACATTATTATGAGGTTGAAATTGGATTTATTTGGAAGCAAAAGCTGCATTGTTTATTAGGATGCTTATTGGTCACCACAGGGAAGAGAAGTAGGTGTGTGTGTGTGTATATGTTTAATTCATTTAATTCATTCATTCATTAACACCCAATTGAGCGCTAGGGACTCCTAAAGGCGAGCTTTATTGTGTAAACGCCAAATGTTGTCATTAGTTGTGCGCAAGCAATATCAGAGCAGGGTTTTCGAGCATCACTGATCAAATCCTGCACTGTCTTCCAAAAAAAAAAAAAAAGGCTCTCTTTTAATCTGGATTAAAATAATGTCTGGTGGAATGGACATTTTTGGAGAAAACGAAAGCATTCACCCAATGGCTAGTAGGGGCCAGTGGATTCTGGCTGTGTTAGACGCTACATTCCATAATCCCCAGCCTTTGGCAACTTTTACAAAGCAGGCTGGGAATTGGGGCATTCTGGGGGTTTAAGTCCACACATCTTAAAGTCACCAAATTTGAGAAACATTGCTAGAGGTCTTTCCCCTCCCCTCTCTTCCTCCCTCTCTCCTCTCCTCTCCTCTCCTCTCCTTCCTTCCTTCCTTCCTTCCTTCCTTCCTTCCTTCCTTCCTTCCTTTTTTCCACCCTCCCTCCCTCCCTCCCTTCCTTTCTATTAAAAACACAAAACAATACCAGCACTTGCGTTATTGTCATCACCACGACAATAAGAAGAAACCATATACTAAAAGACATGAGCCCTGGAGAATTCTGGGAGTTAAAATCCACATGTCTTAAAGTTGCCAAGTTTGAAAAACACTGCCATCCCTCTGTGTTACAATGTGGAGACGTGTTTGGGATCTTGGGTTAGGAAGCCAAAAGAAAGTCCATTTCATTTCCAGGTGAGTTGATAATCTAAAAAAAGATTTGGTTATCAGTTCTGTGACTCAGGCAAGAAAAAATAATGAGTTTAGTTTAGTTTAGTTTATTTCGAATTTATATACCGCCCTATTCTCCCAGATGGGACTCAGGGCGGTGCACAGAAAGATAAAACCCACAACAAGTACAAAAGTATAAAATAGAATTAAATAATGACTCTGTGCTAAAATAATTTAAAATTATTAAAATCCAATTAAAATTACTCATGAGGCAGGTGCATAGGTTCTCAGCTGCATAAAACAGGAACAGAAGATGAACAGCATGATAAAAGATGTATAACCACCTTGTGGCACATGAGGTTTTGTCTATAAAGAGAACTTCATCCAAAATAATATTTACACATATGATTTAAAATAAATAGATATGTCGCATCAAAGGAAACATAAAGAAGCACGCTTCTATTGCTATTTTCCTAAGATTTGGCCATTTATTTTAGGATAAAGTAACAGTGCTGGTAAAGATTATCTTTGAATCCAGTCTGACAGGATGATGGGACTTGTCGCTGATCCTTTCTGGAGGTTGACAAATTCTTGGAAAAGCAGCTTTGCACATTTCCTTAACTTTTCATTCATATTCATGTTTCATTCAAATTTAACCTGCCTCGTCTGACAGGATGGTTTTGTGGCTCATTCACACCGCAAGCTGTACTGACCTGACCCCTTTTCTGGATTCACACAATCCATAAAACCAGCAAAAGGATCCACAGAAAAACCACCCTAAATTTAAATTAACCAGGTTTAGCCTCGGTGCAGGTAGCTAATCTACCTGGTAAACTGTATTTTTTAGCCTTCTTATCATTTCAGCAGTATGGTAACAGTTTCTTACGTAAGTATAATCTTTATTGTCATTGTACTTAAATACAACAAAATTGGTTACATTTTGAAAGAATTACGGGCAAATCCTCGACTTACAACCAAAATTGAGCCTGGCAATTACGTAAATCGTAAGCTTTGGACGATTGTAAAGCAAAGACATTGAAACCTGTGTTATGATCCATAAAAAAAGGCAATATTTGTGGCTAAAGGCCAAGGTGCAAACCTTTCGCTTCTGGGTGTCTTTTGCAGACCCCAGAGCAGTGAGCTGGTCTCCTTTATTTAGAAAGCTTTATTTTATTCAGCACATTTATATAGCTGTACACGTCACGAAGCATGCCTTCCGGGGGCCTGCTTACCACCAGCCTACAATTAAAAACAATGCAGCAACTGTTATAAAGCATGAAACAAATAAAAACCAGGATCACAAGAAAGTAACACGAATCTGAACACAAGGCAGCCAACCAGTGGTGGGTTTCAAATTTTTTAGAACCTACTCTGTAGGTGTGGCCTATTTTGTGGGCGTGGCTTGGCAGTCATGTGACAGGGTGGGAGTGGCCACCTTTTAAAATGTGGTGAAACTCATTTAACAACGCTCTTGCTTAGCAACCAAAATTTTGGACTTAATTGTGATGATAAATTCTTTCTCTCTCTCTCCTTTCTTTCTTTCTTTCTTTCTTTCTTTCTTTCTTTCTTTCTTTCTTTCTTTCTTTCTTTCTTTCTTTCTTTCTTTCTTTCTTTCTTTCTTTCTTTCTTTCCTTCCTTCCTTCCTTCCTTCCTTCCTTCCTTCCTTCCTTCCTTCCTTCCTTCCTTTCCTTTCCTTTCCTTTCCTTTCCTTTCCTTTCCTTTCCTTTCCTTTCCTTCCCGTTGGGTCACTGGCAGCGGCGGGCCAGATTTACTTCCAGGTACGCCAGTGGAACCCCCTCTCACCGGTTCTCTAAAGTTCACCAACTTGCTCTCGCGAGTAGGTGCGAGCCTGCAGAAACCCACCACTGCAGCTTCTTGTGGGGTCCCCAGAGATGTTGAGAAAAGCATGTTTTTAAGGCCGTGATGGCAAATCTATGGCATGCATTCCAAAGGTGGCACATGGAGCCATACATGGTGGCACGCCAGCCGTTAGCTCTGGTGTGCATGCACATGCTGGCCAGCTGAGTTTTCACCCCTCCGGAGGGCCAGGGGAGGCGTTTTCACCCTCCCCAGGCTTCAGGAAAACCTCTGGAGACCTGGGAGGGTGAAAAATGCCTCCAACAGACCAACTGGAAGTTCATTCCCAAAAATGGCCTGAAAAACAGACTGAAAATAGCCCAAAAAACCAGCCCAAAAAATGCCCTGAAAAATGCCCACAACCTTCAAGTTTCAAGTTCAAGTTCAAGTTTATTATATTTGTATACCGCCCTATCTCCCTGACGGGACTCAGGGCGGTGCACAGGAAATCAATAAAAACACAACAATAAAGACAATAGAAAAAATAAATTAAAAGACATATTAAATTTAGAACCTGTGCGAAAATTACCATTAAGAACCCTATTAATATCACATTTAAAACTATGCCAGGCCGGCCGCGTGAAATAGGTGTGTTTTTAGTGCCCGACGGAAGAGGCGTAGATCCGTGATGGTCCGAAGGTCGGGGGGCAAGTAATTCCAGAGGGCGGGGGCTGCCACAGAGAAGGTTCTCCCCCTGGGAGTCGCCAGCCGGCATTGTCCCTGAGGAGGCCCTCCCTGTGGGAGCGAACAGGTCGAAGGGAGGTATGTGGTAGGATGCGGTCCCGCAAGTAACCAGGTCCCATGCCATGGAGCGCTTTAAAGGTGGTTACTAACACCTTGAAGTGCACCCGGAAGGCCACAGGTAGCCAGTGCAGCTCACGCAGCAGAGGTGTTACATGGGAGTATCTCAAGACTCCCAAAATCCCCTGCGCAGCCGCATTCTGAACTAGCTGGAGCCTCCGGGTGCATCTCAAGGGCAGCCCCATGTAGAGAGCATTATTTTTGGCTGGAAAACGGCCAAAAATGGCCAAAAAACCCAGGCGTGTGCATGCTGGCCAGTTGGCCTTCAGCATGCACATGCCAGAAACCCAAAGACCAACTGGCCAGCACGCACATGCACACCAGCCAGCTAGTCTTTGGGTTTCCACATGCATGCATGTGCGTTCTGGTTTGGGCCCTCGGTGCTGAAAAGGTTCGCCATCCCTGTTTTAAGGGCTTTGGGGGAGTTGAAGCGTATCCAGCGAGAGGTTGAATTCTGGGAGCTGAACCCACCCATTTTCAAGTTGCCAAAAGACTGGTGTCGGGAATCATTTGGTTCTGTTAACGCAGGAGGAGGAAGCCCTTTTTGCGATCTGGTTCTGTTCCCGCTAAGTGGAGTTGCAAGAGTTTTGGGGTAGCTGGGGGCCACATTTTAAACTCTGAATATATTGCGAGTGGTTGAGAGGGAAACTTAAGGAGGCTTAAGAAGCCTGATGTTAAACCAGGGCATTCACAGGGGATGTCAAAAAGGTAAACAGACCAACCATGATCAGGAGGGTTAGACTTAAACTGGAAAAAAAAATCGGGGGGTGGGGCTTTCTGGCAATCTATTTTGCCCCTTAAAACCCTTGACTTTCCTATAAGCTCCCAGCTGATTTGCATGGCAGAGTGGATTGCTGCGCCTCGGCTGTGTTACTCCCCAGAAGTGACGTGGAAGTTACGTTTTGTTAAAACTGTGTGTGCCTGTGAAGCACGCAATCACCAAACCGGCTGTTAAACTGGCAGGATCGCACCACTGGATGACTGTCATGCTTAACAATCGGCCACGACTAGCAGAGTGAAATCAGTACGGCCAAATAAATAAATAAATTACCGTATTTTGCAGAGTATAAGATGCACGTTTGTCTCTCAAAAAAGAGGCTGAAAATCTGGGTGCGTCTTATACATTGAATACAGCATTTTTGGCCTCCCGAAACCCCGCGCCCTTCACCAAAAGGGCCATGCAGAGCCTTTAGGAGGCTTATAGAGTGCTCCTGGGGGCTGGAGAGGGCAGAAATGAGCAAAAAAGGGCCGCCCCAGCCCGCAGTAGCACTCTATAAGCCTCCTAAAGGCTATCTATGCTTTTTTTTGACAGAAAACGAGCTGTTTTTGCTCATTTTGGGGCGGCCCACCCAGGAGTACTCTGCAACCTCCTAATGGCTATTCATGCCCTTTTAAAAAAAATAAACCGGCCTGTTTTCACAAAAAACGGGCTGTTTTGGGATGTTTGCAGAATGCAAAAACTTTTTTTTTTTTTTAAAAATTGCCTCTTCAAAACTTTGATGCGTCTTATACTCCGAAGAATGCATTAACCCTGTGTGACCAAAGCCTTGTGGGCTGTTCATTCCCCAATCTTTTCTCAAGACTCTCTCTTCTGGTAGTGGGATGGCGTGGCTTTTAGTGGGGTGATTTGTCTCCCCCTCCCATGCCGTAGTAGTCCTGGGCAATGCAGAGACTTCAGCTCCCCTACTTTTTAGGCTGATGCCCGAGCTTCTTTGGGCAATGCCTTCCCAAAACAAAAACACAATTCTGTACTTAACCCATGCGGTGTGTTATTAGTAAAGTTGAAAACTCAGTGTTGCTGGCCACAAGTGCTGATTACCTGCTATTGCTCTGCTACTCAACATTTCCACTGAGTAAGGTTTACTTTTCCTTAATTACATCTTTAACATTGTCCCGAGGCTTTTCTTCTATTTTCTGCCTTCTCCACACCTCACTCTGGAGTCGCTTATCTGTTTTCCAGAGCTCCTTACTAAGAGAGTTTGCTCCGTTGCAAGCTGAGAAAGGAAGCTCAGCGGCTCTAAATCCCCCACCCCTCAGCTGCCAGGAATCTCAGCCCACCTCTCCACCCTCCGAAATGTGCTCCATCTTTAGCTTGCAAAAATCCATTGAGATTGACGGTGAGTATTTGGCGTTTGCTTGATCCAGGGCGTTGTCTCCACACCTTCTCATTGCTGGTCTTGAACTCTGCAAAGTTATTTTCAACAGGATTTTGAGTTCTTCTTGATCCTTATTGAAATTGTGGGTGGGGGCTCCAACCCTGGAAGATTGGACAAATGGGAAGGGTTTCCCGCCTGAGCAAGGGGTTGGACTAGAAGCTCTCCAAGGTCCCTGTGGTTCTGAAATCTACAAGGCTGGCCTTGTGCATAAAGCAAGATATCACTTTGTGGTTTAGGTTGGCTGTTTGTGGGTCTTGGGCTGGGGGGTTAAAAGGAGGCATTTGGGGTGGGAGGTTTTCTGCATCTCCTTTTTGGACTCCTGTTGATTGATCCCAAGCAGGCCGGCTTAACACATTTGCCAGCTGCTGGGTGTGGAAGGACGGTCAATCCTTAAATCTTAAAATAATTTTTGCTGATGTTTAATTATCGCACCCAGCGGCGTTTGCTCTGGCTAGCAACGGTTTTCAGGCTTTGGATCCCAAACGAAAGCTGATGATATAAATACATTGCTGCTGAAGAAGCATTCGCTTGCTCGTTTTAATTATTATTATTCGATGTAATTTTATCTTGCATCTGTTCAAGATGGTTCGTTCCATCTTGTGGCTTTACATTCTGCTGCCTTCCCCAGATCTGGCACCCCTTCAGCTGCGTTGGGCCACAAGTTTTTCTTCAAGGCGGGGATGATGGGAGTTGTTGTGCAGCATCGGGACCAGTGATGGAGAACCTTTTAGGCACCAAGTGCCCAAACCAGAATGTGTGTGTGTGTGCATGCGTGCACCCTGGCGTGCCAGAAATGCAAAGACCAGCTGGTCGGTGTGCATGCGCACAGGCCAGCTGGATTTCGTGTATGCTTTGGCATCGGAAACCCGAAGACCAGCTGGCTGGCGCACGCAGCCTGTTTTTTGGGCCAGTTTTCAGGCTACTTTGGGGGGGCATTTTTGAGCCAAAAATGGCCTGAAAATGACCCCCAAAAGACCAGAAACAAAACAGCCCCAAAATGGCCCCCAAAAGGCCTAAAAACCAGCATTTGGGGGGCATTTTCAGGCTGTTTCCAGGCACTCTGGAACCTTTGAAGACCAGCTGGCCAGCACGCTGGAAATCAGAAGAGCAGCTGGCGATGGTGTGCGTGCCCACAGAGGGGGCTCTGCGTGCCACTTCTGGCACAGGTGCCATAGGTTCACCATCAGGGATCTGGGCATTTGAAACGTAATATCCTAATGCAGATTGTCACTAATTGAATTTCATGAATTTGATGGCTATGACTTCCATCAGCCTCTGGGGGAATGGAAGAACAGAAGCGTACTAAAATTGGAACATATTCAATGCCCAGCACATATTTAGTGTTGCAGACAGGAAGGCAAAATCTTGTACTGGACCAAATTTTGTTTGCATAGGGTCTGCAAAGTCGGCTCTTCTAAGACTGGTGGACTTCAACTGGCTGGGGAATTCTGTGAGTTGAAGTCCACCAGTCTTAAAAGAGCCAACTTTGCAGACCCCTGGCATAGATGATGGTCTTCCCTGCCCCAAAGGGGCTTTTTTCAAGAGGCAACAGTTTTCTCTCTTTTCCATCTCCTACTATTTCTATCTCTCTCTCTCTCTCTGGATTTAGATTTTGAGCAGCTGCGGGAGTCTCCTCAGGGTGCTGTCGGCTGGGCAATGCCGGCTGGCGACGCCCAGGGGAAGGGCCTTCTCTGTGGCAGGTCCTGCCCTCTGGAGCGACCTGCCCCCTGACCTTCACACAATCACGGACCTTCGCCTCTTCCGCCGGACATTAAAAACCTACTTGTTTCAGATGGCCGGCCTGGCATAATTTTAAGATGGTTTTTGTAGGGTTTTAAATTTATTTTAGCACAGGCCCATCAGTGGTGGGTTTCAAATTTTTTTAGAACCTACTCTGTAGGTGTGGCCTATTTTGTGGGCGTGGCTTGGCAGTCATGTGACAGGGTGGGAGTGGCCACCTTTTAAAATGTGGTGAAACTCATTTAACAACGCTCTAGCTTAGCAACCAAAATTTTGGACTCAATTGTGATGATAAATTCTTTCTTTCTTTCTTTCTTTCTTTCTTTCTTTCTTTCTTTCTTTCTTTCTTTCTTTCTTTCTTTCTTTCTTTCTTTCTTTCTTTCTTTCTTTCTTTCTTTCTTTCTTTCTTTCTTTCTTTCTTTCTTTCTTTCTTTCCTTCCTTCCTTCCTTCCTTCCTTCCTTCCTTCCTTCCTTCTTTCTTTCTTCCTTTCCTTTCCTTTCCTTTCCTTTCCTTCCCATTGGGTCACTGGCAGCGGCGGGCCAGATTTACTTTCAGGTACACCAGTGGAACCCCCTCTCACCGGTTCTCTAAATTTCACCAACCGGCTCTCGCGAGTAGGTGCGAGCCTGCAGAAACCCACCACTGAGGCCCATATATTTAATTCATTTTAACTATTTTATTGTATTGATTGTATTTAGTTTTATTCTCTCCTGTGCACCGCCCTGAGTTTCTTCGGGGAGATAGGGCGGTTTATAAATCCAAATAATAAATAAATAAAAATAAATAAGTTAAAGTGGCTAATCCTGCCATAGGTGGACCAAAGCCTGATGAGTTGAAGGACAACGGTAGGCCCTCCATAGATGGATGCTAAGCCTGGGGTGCTTTTTTAAAATCTTCTGCGCACACTTGGAAAACCCTCTGCGGTGGATATTTGTATCCACCAACCAGATTGCATGTCAAAAGAGGGGGTTCTGCACCCCCCCTCCCACAATCCACCAAGCAAACCCCCCACCAGCTTCAATAAGATGTTTACACCGCACTGGTGAGGTCACACTCAGAATTCTGCACCCAGTTCTGGTCACCACCACAATACAAAAAAAAAAAAGATGTTGTGATGCTGGAACGTGTGCAGAGAAGAGCAACAAAGATGATCAGGGGCCACGTTACAAGGCATAAGCCAAAGGGATGGGATTTGGGTGCAAGGACACACCCCTGCCGATGTCCCTGGACAGCCCTCCCCTAAATAATATGATTTTTTTAAACCGTATCTTTCGGACTATAAGACGCGATTTACAGCGAACGGGCAGATTTCCCCCCCCCCCCTTGTTTTCCTCCTCTAAAGCTAAAGTGCCTCTTATAGTCCGGAGCGTCTTATAGTCCGGAGCGTCTTATAGTCCCAAAAATACGGTACCTGGCTGGAACTAGCATGGTGGAGAATAGCTTGAAAACTCCAAATTTATTGATTCAGCAAAGTTATGTAACTGTTCATCTTATTATTTAGGGGACATCCCTTCTCTAAACCGTAACTAGGACTTGTTTTGACTTTGGGTTCCAAAGCTAGCATGGTGGAGAACATCTTTTTTTATTATTATTTATTTATTTTCATCCAGCATGGGTTAGATAACCGATAGAAGTATAAACGTGATTATGAATACATGAAATGGATACGAATCAAAAGGAACATTAGAACAGGGGCGGTAGGCATGCTGATGCGCTTACGCACGCCCCCTTAATGGATCTCTTAGGAAGGGGGTGAGGTCGACAGCAGACAGTCTTAGGTTAAAGTTTTGGGGGTTTGGGGAAGAAACCACAGAGTCAGATAGGGCATTCCAGGCTCTGACCACTCTGTTGCTGAAGTTTGGAGCGGTTTACTATAGGGTTGTATCTATTGTGTGCTCGTGTATGGTTGCGGTTGAAGCTGAAGTAGTCATCGACAGGTAGGACGTTGTAGTAGATAATTTTATGTACTACACTTAGGTCGGATCGAAGATGGCAAAGTTCTACATTGTCCAAGCATTGTCAAGCCTGGTGGCAATAATGTGCAACCAATTTCATTGTGATTTTAGTACAATGACAATAATAATAATAATAATAATAATAATAATAATAATAATAATAATAATAATAATAATAATAATAATTATTATTATTATTATTATTATTATTATTATTATTATTATTATTATTATTATTATTATTGGATTCTGTTGCGAGCAGAGGAGTGGAGGACTCTTCTCGTGAAATACCTCTGAACCCGCTTGATCATATTAATGTCCGACATGCAGTGCCGGTTCCAAGCAGAACAGCTGTACTTGAGAATTGGTCTAGCAAAGGTTTTGTATGCCCTAGTTTATAGTGCAATGTTACCGGAGAAGAAACTTCACAAGATTAGGTTAACAACTCTATTCTATTCTCATTCTATTATTCTGTTCATTCTGTTCTGTTCTATTCTATTCTATTCTATTCTATTCTATTCTATTCTATTCTATTCTATTCTATTCTATTCTATTCTATTCTATTCTTCCATTCCATTCTTCCATTCCATTCTCTTTCTATTCACATTCCTCTATTCTATTCTATTCTATTCTATTCTATTCTATTCTATTCTATTGCTATTGCTATTGCTATTGCTATTGCTATTGCTATTGCTATTGCTATTCCTATTCCTATTCCTTTTTGGGCAATGCTGTTATTGTGAGCTCTGGCGCTTAGATCATTAGAGATGAGTATTCCTAGTTCCTGGACAAAGGGGGGATCATCTACAAGGTGGTGTCCACCCTTCTTCAAACCTCTTTTCTTCCCCCCCCCATCTGCCAGCCTCAGTGCCCCCCTGTCTCCCGACAACCCTTCGCATTGGGAGTCCCTGCCAGCTTGGCAACATCCCTCTAACGGTTCTGTTCATAAGGAAGAAGAGCGCCACTTCACCCTCCCCACTTCTCCCTCCTCTCAGTATCTTTATCCTGGCAGAACAAGGGGAGGGCCGGGCTGTTGGTGAGTCCTGCTACATGTGTGACTAATACAGAGACAAACAGACTAGCTGCAAATCTGTTATTAAAACCAGGTGCAAGCTGGCAGACCCCCTCCAGGCTGCCATGGGAAACTTCGGGGTTGGGGAAAGAGAGTCCTTTTAGCATCTTTTTAAGCCCTCCCCGCCCCCCCGAGAGCTCGTCAATCAGAAGGGTCAGCAGTTCGGCGGTTCAAATCCCTAGCGCCACGTAACGGAGTGAGCTCCCGTTACTTGTCCCAGCTTCTGCAGTTCGAAAGCACGTAAAAATGCAAGTAGAAAAACAACCGAGCTACTAACTTAAGCACTCTAACAATTCACTTAACGAGTGTGGGCAAGAAAGGTCATAAAATGAGGTAGGAGTCTCTTTAACAAATATCGCACATAGAAACATACATTTCGGGCTCAGTTGTGGTCGTAGGTTGGGGACTGCCTGTACTGTTGAAACAAAGAGGAATCAGGATGAGAAAATGAACATATCCAGAGCCCGGGGAGTTGTATTTGCATCACCAGGTGTTGTCATCAATGGTGACAAAACAGAGCATTGACGAAAGATGGGAAGTGGAGAGTTTTTGCAAAAGCCGGCAGAAAAGGGGCAGGTAGCATTGTGGTAATTGCAACATTTTGATTTCTGAAAGAAATGCAGGCGAGTGTCCTTCTTTCCACTCCGTTACATGGAATGAAAGCCAGTAAAACTTGGTGGAAAGAGGGAATTGTAGAACTGTTTGGGATGAAGGCAGAAGAGGAAGAGTCACGGCATCAGGGAGGTGGATGTTGTGGGTTGTATAGACCGAGTCAGGATAGAATTGCCAAAGAAAAGATGTGAATGAAAAAGGGAAACGGCTAAGAAGGAAGCAGAAGCCCAAGAAGGCTGTTGTGATGAATGGAGCTGATGAGATCCTGCAACGGTGCTGCCTTAATGGACTTCAACTCCCAGAATTCTCTTCACCTCTTCTCCCCTCCCTTCCAGAGGTGGTATTCAGCAGGTTCTGATCAGTTCTGAAGAACCGGTAGCGAAAATTTTGAGTAGTCCAGAGAACCGGTAAATGCCACCTCTGGCTGGCCTCGCCCCCATCTATTCTCTGCCTCCCGAGTCCCAGCTGATTGGGAGGAAATGGGGATTTTGCAGTAACCGTCCCCTGGAATGGGGGGAGGATTGTCGGAGATTTTACAGTATCCTTCCCCTGCCGTGCCCATCAAATCATGTCACACCCACCAAGCCACACACACAGAACCGGTAGCAAAATAATTTGAATCCCACCACTGTTCTGCTCCCCAGTGCTCCCCCTTCTTCTCCTCTCCTGTCCTCTCCTCTTCCTTTCCCTTTGACCACTTGGGAGGAAATAAAACAAGGAGGAAAAAGGCTGGTCAGGGGTCTTTAATTACTTTGCCAAGGCCCCAATTCTCAATTGGATCAACACAGATTTTCCTTTTGTCAGAATATTCATGAACTGGAATAGGACATAGCAACAGGCCAGCCATTGGGGACTAGCTGGAATAGGACATGGAAACAAGGTCAGCCAATGTATAGGCATGGCAACCGGGTCAGCCAATGGGAACTATTTGGTGACGGAGAGCCATGCCAGATGGCTTGGAGCCTGGGCGTGGCTTACCTATGTAGCTCTGAGTCTGTGCAAGAGAACTAATCTGCTGAGGATTGAAACTGAAACTAGACTGCTTCTCTTCTCTGTCTGTGTTTTTTGCCTGTAACTCTCTACCACATTAGAAGAATCAGCTATTGTTATTGTACATCTAAATATAAAGGTTCCTCTTGCACATATGTGCTAGTCATTCCCAACTCTAGGGGGTGGTGCTCATCTCCGTTTCAAAGCCAAAGATCCAGCGCTGTCCGAAGACATTCTCCATGGTCATGTGGCCGGCATGACTCAACGCCAAAGGCGCATGGAATGCTGTTCCCTTCCCACCAAAGGTGGCCCCTATTTTTCTACTTGCATTTTTTACGTGCTTTCGAACTGCTAGGTTGGCAGAAGCTGAGACAAGTCACGGGAGCTCACTCCGTTACGCAGCGCTAGGGATTTGAACTGCCGAACTGCCGGCCTTTCTGATCGACAAGCTCAGCGTCTTAGCCACTGAGCCACCTCATCCCTATTGTACATTTACTCGTGTGTTAATTATGTCTATAAAGAAGTCAATGAATCCTGCAGAATCCGTTATCTGTGTATGCTTTCTGGATTTGTTTTTTTGCCACAAACTCTTGACAATTTTTCCAAACAATCCAGCAAAGGAATAAGGCAGATGGAATCTACCTCCCAGAGTCCTTCATAGCGTAGGATATCCAGCAAGAGAGTTTGATGTGAGCAACTCTGCTCATTTTCGCCTGCTCATCAGGACTAAAGTTTAACTGATCCCTGAGAAATCAGTAACGCCCTTCGCACAGTCACTCACGCGCTTGTGACATCCCGGCTGGACTACTGCAATGCTCTCTACATGGGGCTCCCCTTGGGGTGCGCCCGAAGGCTACAGCTGGTCCAGAATGCGGCCGTGCGGGCGATCTTGGGAACGTCTCGGTATTCCCATGTAACACCGCTCCTGCACGAGCTGCACTGGTTACCTGTGGTCTTTCGGGTGCGCTTCAAGGTGTTGATTACCATCTTTAGAGCGCTCCATGGCATGGGACCTAGCTACCTGTGAGACCGCATCCTACCTCATACATCCCTGCGGCCGATCCGCTCCCACAGAGAGGGACGTCTCCGGGTGCCGTCCACTAGGCAATGCCAGCGGGCGACGCCTAAGGGAAGGGCCTTCTCTGTGGTGGGCCCAACCCTCTGGAACGACCTACCCCCCGACCTCAGAACAACCACGGACCTCCGCACCTTCCGCCAGAAATTAAAGACACTCCTGTTCCATCAGGCCGGTTTGGCCTAAGTTATTTACCTAGCCTTCAGTCTGTATTATAAATTGTTTTAATTGGGTTTTTAAGGGATTATGTTTTAACTATTTAAATTTTAGCACAGGAATAATCTATTTAATTCGATTTTAATTATTTATATTGTGATATTGTTGTGTTTTTTAACTTCCTGTGCACCGCCCCGGGTCCCTTTGGGGAGAGGGCACGGTTATATAAATCCAAATAAATCAAAAATCAAATCAAACTGGATTGTCCACCACAGACCACCAATTCTCCCCGCCGTGGGAGCAGGAAGCCAGCACTAGAAACTTGGCTGGTCTTTCTGGATTTCTCATCACAACTCTTTGGCTAAGGAAGGCGCAGAATTCCTTCTTGTTTTTGCTGCAACAACACAAACAAATCCAGCTGCTACCAAAACTGCTTACTGGACTTCGAAGTAGACACGACCTCCACTCAAATAACGAGAAGTAAGTTGATGCATTTGTCGACGTTCGGGCCCATGGAGCATCTGCTGGAGCGACCAACAAAGTTTATTTGTTTGGGTATTTGTATCCTACCCTTTTGAGGGACGTGTATGGCTCAGTGGCTAAGACGCTGAGCTTGTCGATCAGAAAGGTCAGCAGTTCGGCGGTTCGAATCCCTAGTGGAGTGAGCTCCCGTGACTTGTCCCAGCTTCTGCCAACCTAGCTGTTTGAAAGCACGTAAAAAATACAAGTGGGGAAAAAAGGGGCCACCTTTGGGTGGAAGGAAACAACGCCATGTGCCTTGGGCGTTGAGTCATGCCGGTCACATGACCATGGAGATGTCTTCGGACATCGCTGGCTCTCTTTGGCTTTGAAACAGAGCTGAGCACGGCCCCCTGGAGTCGGGAACAACTAGTACATATGTGTGAGAGGAACCTGTTCCTTTATCCTACCTTTAATACTGGAACATGGGAGTTAGCTTGAGCTGCTGTGATCAACACAATTCATGTGGGACTGTTGTGAGTGTGGACTTGTTCATTCAGATTGCGGTTGGACCACACCTGAGTGGGGAAGAAGGTACTTTATGAATAGAGGTTGCTTGCGTTGTGGAATAAGTAATTGTTGGATGACTCAGGCTCTGAAAAAACACGGTTTTATCACTATTTCTCCCTGGCAAAATGTTTTTCCAAGCTCTGTCAAGGAAGCAGAATGCAGGTAGTCCTTGATTTATGGACCACACTTCTGGTGGAAAATTGGCCCAGAACAAATAAGGGGTTCGCTTAACGACTGCCAGATTCATTTAAAGGTTGCTGCAAAAAATGTATAAAATCAGGTTGTGTGATGTGATGACCCACAAGTAGAATAGGAATGTATGGGGCAGGAATGGGAATGGAATGGAATAGAAAGAACAGAACAATAGAATGAGAATGAGAATTAGAGATAGAATGGAATGGAATAGAATAGGAATTAGAATGAGAATGTAGAGTAGAGTAGAGTAGAGTAGAGTAGAGTAGAGTAGAGTAGAGTAGAGTAGAGTAGAGTAGAGTAGAGTAGAGTAGAATCTGGAAGGGACCTTGGAGGTCTTCCAGTCCAGCCCCCTGCTCAAGCAGAAGAACCTACACACCATCTCAGACAGGTGACTGTCTAATCTTTTCTTAAGAACTTCCAGTGATGGAGCGGCTACGATTTCTGGAGGCAGGTTGTTCCAGTGGTTAATTGTCCTCGCCGTTAGGAACTTTCCCAATTTATGACTGTAATTGCCAGGCTCAATTGCTGTAGTAGCTCAAAGGCTATCTGTAAAAGAAAACTCAGATTAAAACAAAGGCAGTTAAGCGTACTGTAAAAATGCAGCTGCCAAGTATTAATACGTGCCAGAGGCTTGTTAGCTGGGGGTGATGGGCATTGTCGGTCAGAACACCTGGAAGGCAGGTAATTGGAATGTCAGAATAGAGCTGGAATGGACCTTGGGGGCCTTCTAGTCCAGCCCCCGTCTCAAGTAGGAGAACCAATACTATTTCAGATAAGTGACTGTCCAGTCTCTTCTTAAAAACCTCCAGTGATGGAGCAGCACCCATGATTTCTGGTGGCAAGCTGTTCCACTGGTTAATTGTCCTCACTGTTAGGAAGTTTCTCCTTAATTCCAAGTTGCTTCTCTCTTTGGTCAGGTTCCAACCATTGTTTCTTGTCCTGCCCTCCGGTGCTTTGGATAATAAGTTGGCTCTTCTTTGCGGCATCCCCTTAAATACTGGAATACTGCTACCATGTTGCCCCTGGGCCTTCTTTTCCTCTAGACCAGTGATGGCGAACCTATGGCATGTGTGCCACATGGCTATGGCTCTCTGTGCACATGCGAGCCATTGCTTCAGTTCAGCTCTGCTGTGCATAGGTGTGCGTCTCACCCCAGCCAGTCTGGTCTTCGAGGGACCACGCATGGGGGTGCGAGTGCATCCATGGGGTGCATAAGTGATGGGAATACATTGCATTTTGGGGATTTGGGCCCATATGCGCACATTCATGCATGTTTTGGGCACACGGTCCAGAAAAGGTTAGCCATCACTGTTGCAGACTAACTATATCCAAATCCGGCAACTGGGTGGAAGGTGCTCAGACACACCTCCATACACAGGCATTGTTTCTTGCAAACTTAAGGCCACCCTTTTCCTGATTTTTGGAAAAAGACGAGCTTATGCCAACGCAGCTGTTTCTGAATTTGCCTTTGGTGTGTGGAAAAAGAAACAAGGTGGTATAAATAGAATAAAGCCTGCTTATTTTAAGGTTTAGTTGCATGGAAAGTGTCATTTTATTTTATTTTTTAAAGCTAGATAGAAGCCACTTCACACCCGTCTGGAATTTTAGTCTTTAAGGAGCCTGTGGAAACATGGCCTTCTAGGTTTGTCTCCCTGGGGGGGAAAGTAGATAAGGCCTAAGTGTGTGACATCAACACTTTTTTTCCCTTATGTAACTTTGACTCTTCAGTTGGTGTTTGCTTATTAACAAAACCTAGACGCTCTTCCAGATGGAAAAAAATTGGCTTGCAAAAATCCAGATTTGGCAGACCAAAATAGCTACCTGTCTCCAGGTGACCACAAAACTTCCTGGTCACTCCCTTCTTCCCCAGTATATATATATGTGTGTGTGATGGATCTCGCAAACTGGTTTGAATAAGGGGGGAAAAAAGCCTGAAGAGGCAAGGCGTGGGCTCGACAGAATTCAATACAATTGGCTCTCCCTGGTAATGTGGGTTTACGCGTTACGCAAATTGCACAGCGCAAAATGAAGTTAGTCCGTTTAGGGTTCAGTGTGTTGCACTGCTAGTGCATCCAGAGGTGGTGAAGAGGATATCCGAAGAGTGTATCACGCCAGTTTGGTCTGGTGGGGAAGGTGGCAAACTAGAAAACAAGAGGTCACGAGTTCAAGTTCTGCCTTAGGCATGAAAGCCAGCTGGGTGAGTTGGGACTAATCACCAGGCGACTGTGAGTTCTAGTCTAACCATGAAAGCCGTCTGGGTAACTTTGGGCTAATTCCTGGGAGATTGTGAATTCTAGACTCACTTTAACTATGAAAGCCATCTGGGTGACTTTGGGCTAATTGCTAGCAGAGTGTGAATTCTAGTCTCACTTTAACTATGAAAGCCATCTGGATGACTTTGGACTAATTGCTAGCAGAGTGTGAATTCTAGTCTCACTTTAATTATGAAAGCCTTGTGGGTGACTTTGGGCTAATTGCTAGCAGAGTGTGAATTCTAGTCTCACTAACTATGAAAGCCTTGTGGGTGACTTTGGGCTAATTGCTAGCAGAGTGTGAATTCTAGTCTCACTTTAATTATGAAAGCCTTCTGGGTGACTTTGGACTAATTGCTAGCAGAGTGTGAATTCTAGTCTCACTTTAACTATGAAAGCCTTGTGCGTGACTTTGGGCTAATTGCTAGCAGAGTGTGAATTCTAGTCTCACTTTAATTATGAAAGCCATCTGGGTGACTTTGGGCTAATTGCTAGCAGAGTGTGAATTCTAGTCTCACTTTAATTATGAAAGCCTTGTGGGTGACTTTGGGCTAATTGCTAGCAGAGTGTGAATTCTAGTCTCACTAACTATGAAAGCCTTCTGGGTGACTTTGGACTAATTGCTAGCAGAGTGTGAATTCTAGTCTCACTTTAACTATGAAAGCCTTGTGGGTGACTTTGGGCTAATTGCTAGCAGAGTGTGAATTCTAGTCTCACTTTAACTATGAAAGCCATCTGGGTGACTTTGGGCTAATTGCTAGCAGAGTGTGAATTCTAGTCTCACTTTAATTATGAAAGCCATCTGGGTGACTTTGGGCTAATTGCTAGCAGAGTGTGAATTCTAATCTCACTTTAACTATGAAAGCCTTGTGGGTGACTTTGGGTTAATTGCTAGCAGAGTGTGAATTCTAGTCTCACTTTAACCATGAAAGCCATCTGGATGACTTTGGGCTAATCACTAGGAGATTGTGAGTTCTAATCCCACTTCAACCACGAAAGCTGGTTGGGTGAGGGGGAAGACGTGTTCATCTTGAATTATTTGTAAAAATAATAAAGGAGGAATATAATTTTAAAAATACTGGGTTACATGGTAATATTTGCTTGTTATTAATGATATTATATTTTTTGCCCTGGGCTTTTTTTCAAACTTAAATGCCATGATCTTAAGACTGTAGTCATAAGCACAGGTATTGGTGGGCAAGACCTCCTCAATACACAGGTAGTTCTCGACCTATAATCAGTGGCTTAGTGACTGTTCCAAGTTACGACTGACCATCATCCCCAATGGACTTACAACCTGGTTTCAAAGTTTTGACATTGCCTCCCTCTGTGGTCACATGACTGCATTTTGGGTGCTCAGCAACTAACCCACATTTGGGTAACCCACATTTGCAGCACCCCACCGTCAAGTGACTGCGATTGATGATGGCTTGGCAGGAAACTGGGGTTTAATTCTTATTTCTGGCGAAATAAGTAGTGAACATTGAGTTTGGTTAACAATTGTGGTGTTCACGTTACAGCCATTAGAAGAAAGGTTGCAAAAACAGGTCCAGTCATGCAGTGACCCACTTTATGACCATCACGACTTATAACTGTAATTGCCAGGCTCAATTATGTCCATGAATTGAGGGCTGCGTGTAATGGGGCTTGCTTTTGAATGAATACAACGATGATGACTAATTTAAATTTCTTATAGCCACTGTGGATGAAATGAAGCAGCGGGTATATTAATAAATGTTTTAGCTTGGAGCCAAGTGAGTGTTTAAACTGTAGCAGGAAATAGTTAGCAAACACTAGAAGCAAAGTTAGGTGCAGAAGAATTGTTTCTTTGTTGTATTTGTGGTTAAGCTTCAGAAGGAACTTGGGCAGAGTAGGTAAAGCTAGCTGAAGTCATGGTTTGACATTTAGCAGTTACTTTTAGCCAGTATAACACAGCAGCACGGGGCTCTTTTAAACGTAGCCTTTTAATCATTGATTTGCAACCCATCACGCTGATAATCTTGTATTTCCTTGTTGCTGGATTATAAAAACAAACAGTTTCCTGTGTAGAGAGATCTTGCCTCTGGAAGGTTGCTGAGCACATTCCTACTTGCTTGACCCACCTTTGCAAACCCATCTTAAAGTGTTTGGAGGCTGAATTACTCAAGGGTTCTGCTCCAAGAGTCAAAACAAAACTTAGCTTGAGAAGGGAGAGTCTGTCAGAATATTCATAGACTGGAATAGGACATAGCAATAGGCCAGCCACTGGGGACCAGCTGGAATAGGACATGGTCCTATTGTTACATGGTCCTATTATTACATGGTCCTATTATTACATGGTCCTATTGTTACATGGTCCTATTGTTACATGGTCCTATTGTTACATGGTCCTATTGTTACATGGTCCTATTGTTACATGGTAACAATAGGACATGGTAACAAGTTACACAAGTGCGTAACTCAAAGGAAAAAAAAACCCTAGTCTTTAGCCAAGCATCAGATTCGCTTCATTTCACTTTCTGATATTTCTTCAGCTTAAGGGAAACAAAGTTTTAAAGTAAAGTTTAATAACAAATAATAAAGACTTTATTAAGATAAAGAAGGAAATTTAGTCTTTAGGTTAAAAAGTAAAACATCAAAAAATAGAGGGGGGAAAAGGATCGGTCTGTTCACTTTAAGGAGGTGGGAGGAAAAGAAATGTTGCAAGTACTTCAATCCACAGGAAATAATTACAAAAAAGAAGAAACACTTTCCAATGTAATCCACTGCAAGTTAATTTTGCCACTTATTTCTTCTATTTAAGGGTTTAATTTTTTAAAAAAGTTTGGGGGGCAGTCTTTCTCAAAATGGAAGAAGAAAAGAAAATTACTCCGTTCACTTTAAGACAAAAGAAAACGCTGCAAATACTCCAATCCACAAAATATAGTTACATGGCAACCCCACCCCCCCACTTTCCAAAGCAATCCAATAGAGATTAAATTCGCTGCTTGTTTCTTTGTTTGAGGATTTAATTTAGCTTTAAAAAAACAGAATTGCTTTGGGGAGTAATAGAAAAAATACCTCACCAGATGGACACCCTTTCTCTTTTCGCTTCCTTCCTCCTGAAGCCGTCCCAACTTCACCAGCCTAGGGGCTGCCTATTTACCAGCGGTTCGAAGCGCTTCCCTTGGATCAATCAGGGACTTTGCGGTGTCCCTGTGATCAGCAAGGCTTCGCCTTCCTTGTCACCGTCTCTGCGGGACGTTTTAGGTCCAAATGGACCTTCCAGTGGTAAAAGTGTCGATGGCAATCTCTCAGCCTCAAGATCGCACGTCGTTCCGTAGCGACATTGGCTTCCTTCCAAAAAGCCTAAAACTTTTAATTATGGGACAACCCTGACCTGGATGACTGAGAATCTCCATAGACTTTTCCGCAAAGGCTGATCACAGGATCCCCGGAGAACTGCAACTATTATAAACATGGGCCAGTTGCCAAATGTCTAAATTTTGATCCCATGCCCATGAGGCTGTCCCAACAGTTGTAAGTGTGAAAAACAGTTGTACGTCATTTTTCTCAGTCCTGTTGTCACTAAACAAACTACTGTAAGTTGAGGACTACCTGCAGTAAATGGGCTTATTTGTCCTATTATACTTTCATTCTCTCTCTCTCTTTCTCTCTTTTTTGCTCACATGCCTCTTTCTCTCCCGCAGACTGCCAAGAGCTGCTTCTGCCCGACCCAATGGCATACACCATCAGCCCCACCCCGTCTGTACCGGTGGGAACCCCGAATTGTGTTTGCAGAGTGGAACTGTCCGTGTGCGGCCAAAACCTTTTGGACCGAGATGTGACCTCGAAATCGGATCCTTTTTGTGTCTTATTTATGGAAATCAATGAAAAATGGACAGAGGTAAGAGCCAAAGATTCGTCTTTCTAACTTGTGCTTGAAAGTCTTAATTCTTACAGGTAGGGGATGCGGTGACCAGGTGGGTCAGCAATGGAGCTGAGTCTGGAGATGCGGAAAGCTGAGGGAGGGTCCTGTTTATAGGATGCCTTCTTTCCAGAGGGATAAGACAGTTTTGGCTTTTGGGGGCTGGGTCCATACAAACATGCCTTCGACTTCTAGTGTCTTGACAGGTATCCCTTTTTCATGTACCTAAAAGGATGTCAAAGAGAAGAAGAATGGAGTGGAATGAAATAGAATGCAGAATGGAATAAGAATGAGATGGAATGGAATGCAACATTAATAAGAATAGAGTAGAGTAGAGGTGAGGTCAGCAGAGTAGTGTAGAATAGAATTAAAATAGAATAGAATAAGAGTAGAATAAGAATAGAATAAGAATAGAGTGGAGTGGAGTAGAGTAGAGTAGAGTAGAGTAGAGTAGAGTAATAATAGAATAGAATAAGAATAAAGAGTGGAGTAGACTAATAATAGAATAAGAGTAGAATAGAATAAGAATAGAATAAGAATAGAGAATAGAGTAGAGTAGAGTAGAATAATAGAATAGAATAAGAATAGAGAGTAGAATAGAGTAGAGTAGAATAATAGAATAGAATAAGAATAGAGTGGCATGGAATAGAGTAGAGTAATAATAGAATAAGAGTAGAGGAGTAGAATAATAATAGAATAGAATAAGAAGAGAGAGTAGAATAGAGTATAGTAGAATGATAATAGAATAGAATAAGAATAGAGTGGCATGGAATAGAGTAGAGTAATAATACAATAAGAGAAGAGTAGAGTAGAGTAGAGTAGAATAATAATAGAATGGAATGGAATGGAACAGAGTTGGAAGGGACCTTGGAGGTCTTCTAGTCCAACCCCCTGCTCAGGCAGGAAACGTTATACCATTTCAGACAAATGGTTTTCCAATCTCCTAAAAACCTCCTGTGATGGAGCGCCCACAACTTTTGAAGAGAAACCGTTCCACTGGTTAATTGTTCTCAACCCAATTACATTTTTTTTAATTTCAAAAAACCCCTTTTTGCTTGAGGTCTTTACACTGCAGGCTTTTTGTAGAGACGTAATTGTGGGCTGTCTTAGGTCTTTGATCCAAAATTTAATCTTCTCTTCATCTCTCTCTCAAGACTTCAGTACTTTGCCATCTAATTAAGATATGTCCTTAATAGGTCGGTTCTAAAATAGGATTGGTGGATCTGAGTGGAAGGGAAATAAAGCTCATTCCGTGTATGAATATTCTCTGGGATGAGGCCCAGGGTGGTGAGATGGAGGAATTGAGAACATTTAAATCAGGGGTCTCCAACCTTTGCAACTTTAAGTCTGAAGGACTTCAGCTCCCAGAATTCTCCAGCCAGCAAAGCTGAAGTCCTTCAGACTTAAAGTTGCAAAGGTTGGAGACCCCTGATTTAAATCACAAAAAGAGAGAAAGTCACACAGTTGCTGTCTTCAGCTCCCTTCTGACCGTATGCTTAAGAATTCAGTTAAAGTTGGAGTTGTTGCATTCAAACAACCAGATCAACTTGTTTAGCTTTAATATTGTGTGTGTGTGTGTGTGTGTGTGTGTGTGTGTGTGCGTGTGCGGGCGCCATAATCTGAAAAATACAATTTGGAGCTTAACACTCCAAAAGCCAAGCTCATGATCATCAGCAAACACACCATTAATTTACCACCTATAACTTCGGAAGAAGTACCACTAGAAAAAGATGAAAGGATCTCGTACCTCGGTTTATATTTACATGAAACATGATCAGTGAAGTAAAGACCAGGATTGAGAAAGCTTAAAACCGCATTCCAAGATCTTCTGCAGTCACAACATAAGCCTAAATCTAAGCCTAAATCAGGCTTGTCAGATGCCACATCTTTTCTGTCCTGATCTACGGAGTGGAGAGTTGGTCTCTGACAGAAAACCACTCGAGGAAACTAGAAGCATTTGAAATGTGGATTGACAGACAATTTTATGTATACGCTGGGTTGACAAAATCAGAAATGAGGAGGTTGATAAGCCGCCTGGGAAAGCCAAAGGAAATCATCAAAGCCATCAAAAAGAGAATATTTTGGACATGGGATGCGACACCTGGAAAAATACGCCATCCTTCGCTTAATCCTCCAAGGAGAGATTGAAGGCAAAGGAGATGCAGGCAGAAGAAGGACATCTAAGGGCTTCAAAATCTAAGGGACCAGTTTGGCTAAAACTCAGAGGCACTTTTTCATGCAGCTGTTGACAAAAATAGGATCACCAACGTCTGATGATGGATATGGCGGCAGCAGCAGCAGCAGAAGGAGGAGGAGGAAGAGGAGGAAGAGGAGGAGGAGAAGGAGAAGAAGAAGGAGAAGGAGAAGGAGAAGAAGAAGAAGAAGAAGAGTAGTCGTAGTAGAATAAGAAGAAATAGTAGTAGTAGTAGAATAATAATTTGGAGGAGGAGGAGGAGGAGGAGGAGGAGGAGGAGAAGAAGAAGAAGAAGAAGAAGAAGAAGAAGAAGAAGAAGAAGAAGAAGAAGAAGAAGAAGAAGAAAGGAGGGGGAGGAGAACAAGGAAAAATAGGAGGGGAAGGAGAAGGAGAAGGAGAAGAAGAGGAAGAGGAAGAGGAAGAGGAAGAAGAAGAAGAAGAAGAAGAAGAAGAAGAAGAAGAAGAAGAAGGAAGAAGAAGAAGAAGAAGAAGAAGAAGAAGAAGAAGAAGAAGAAGAAGAAGAAGAAGAAGAAGAAGAAGAAGAAGAAGAAGAAGAAGAAGAAGAAGAAGTCCTGAAGTCCTAGACCCTCAACTACAGTCGGGACCAGAAAAATTCACTGCATGCAGCACGCAAAAGCCATCTTCTAGCAGTTTTTCCTCGGTGACAAATTAGGAAAGAGATTTTGACGTTTCCTCCACACAAAAAAGTACATTATGCATGAGCAAAGCACACCGGTGTTTGTTTCTGTGGCTGCTCTGAGTTGGCCCACCTTGTCAAGAGGAGATGCCAAAATAAGCCAGAAATCTCCCCTCCAGAGTTTGCTTAGCAAAAGATTCTGACAAGTCCACCTTTTGGCTCGTCCCAGTTTTCGAACACTGGAATTATAAAGGGAGGATAAATTCTGGCTGCAGAATTGGAAAGAATTGGGGGTTATTATGATGCCTGCTTTGAGGGGCTGCCACAAAGAAGAAAGGGGTCAAACTATTCTCCAAATCACCAGACAAGAAGAGGACAAGACAAGAAGCAATGGATGGAAACTAACCAAAGAGAGAAGCAACCTGAAATTAAGGAGAAACCTCCTAACAGTGAGGACAATGAACCAGTGGAACAGCTGGCCTTCACAAATCACTGGAGTTTTTTTAAAGAAGAGACTGGACAGCCACTTGTCTGAAACAGTATAAGTTCCCCTGCTTGAGCAGAGGGCTGGACTAGAAGACCTCCAAGGTCCCTTCCAGCTCATTCATTCTATTCATATAGATCAGGGGTCCCCAACCCCTGGGCCGCGGACCGGTGCCGGTCCGTGGCTTCATAGTAACCGGGCCGGAGTGAACGGTGGAGAGAGTAGCGCAACTCTTAGGAAAGTGTAGCAAATGCTCCGCTATCCTGGTGGCTGGCCGGGGCGCTCCCTGGGGGCAAGACGGGGGCAACAGCCTGCATTGGGGGAGTTTGGGGCACCACCTGGCCCTGCGTGGGGGGAAGGGGCAGCCCGTCCTTCCCTGCCCCAGCCGAGGATCCTTCGCCCTGGACCCCTGGCAGCTTTCCTGCCCGGTTGCACATGACCGCCGAACGTGTGCGCGGCCCACGTGAATCGACTCACCCGCTGGAGGTTTCCACCGGTCCGCGGAATTTTTTTTACATGAGACCGGTCCCTGGTGCCAAAAGGGTTGGGGACCCCTGATATAGATGCTCTCCAGCACTTGGGACCCAAAGAATGCCCTACCTCTGATGAGAGAGGGTTCAAATTGTCTTGACACCTAACAATCAGCTTCTCTGAAGTTCCTAGCAATCATTGAAGATGCCTGGAATGTCTTAAAGCTAACGTAACTCCTTAAGCCAGTGTTGGCGAACCTTTTGGGCACCGAGTGCCGAAATGGGAGCGCCAGAAACTGGAAGAGCACTTGAGGAGCTGAGCTTCCAGTTTCCAGCGCACGCATGCCCGTTGTTCACCTAGTCTTCCGGTTTCTGGCATGCTGCATGCGCGAAGACCAGCTGGCCGGCACACATGCACCTCCTGGAAACCAGAAGCTCCTGATGTGCAATTGCATGCCAGGGAGCTGCTCTTCCTGTGCGCGCAAAGATCAGCTGACCTTTGCGCGCCAGACCCCGGAAGACCAACGGTCGACGATTGGTGTACCAGGAGAAATGGCTCTGTGTGCCACTTCTAGCATGCACGCCATAGGTTCGCCCTCACCGCCTTAAGCTTTTGGAGAGTAGCTGTCACTTTTAGGATGATAAATAAGTTCCTCTTATGGTGGCAGGTGTTGTCGTTGCTTTGAAGGCTGTGTTGCTTAAGGGTCACCTCGAACTTGTCGTCATGTTGTGTGGCGGTCATCGTGGAAATTAACGATTGCGAGCTACGTGCACGAGGGCTTTGTTTCATAATGTTCTCGCTACAGATGTTCCTATCGCTTTCCCTTTGACAACATGGCACACAATGGGATGGAGAGGAATCAGAACCCCATTGTTTTCAATGCAAATACAGTCAGAGAGAAGACAAGCTGGACTGCCCGGCAGCTCGGAGCTGTAATTTACAAGCTGTTGGGATTTCGCTGTGAATATCTTTTTATTTTATTTTATTAAGTGGACCTTGGTTTCTTGCAGCCAAACGTGCTGCCACTTTCAGCAGTTTGGCAAATCTGGTAGCAATTTTGTTCTGGTGGAATCAGAGGGAATGACGTACAGCTCAATCCGCCTTGCAAAATGCGGTCATTCAATCCGATTTCAACAAACGGAGTTTTAGGGCTCATGCAGAGATGATTTCTTGGTCAGATCTTCCTAGTGGGGACACATGTATTCTAATGAGGAGTCCTTGGTGCTCTCTGAGCTTCGTTATTCTCTTGCAGATGTTTCATTCCCGAAACATCATCAGGGCAAACCCCACTCTCTCCTAACACTGGTGATGTTACCTAGTTTGGTAATGAAATGTCATTAAGAAAACAATCAAGTTCAGAGAGCACTAAGGACCCCACAGGTTTCTCCTCCTCCTCCTCCTCCTCCTCCTCCTCCTCCTCCTCCTCCTCCTCCTCCTCCTCCTCCTCCTCCCCCTCCTCCTCCTCCTCCTCCTCCTCCTCCTCCTCCTCCTCCTCCTCCTCCTCCTCTTTTTAAGCCCCACTCCCTTGTAGCACTGAAAATCTTACCTAGTTTGGTAATGAAATGTCATTAAGAAAACAATCAAGTTCAGAGAGCACTAAGGACCCCACAGGTCGTCTCCTCCTCCTCCTCCTCCTCCTCCTCCTCCTCCTCCTCCTCCTCCTCCTCCTCCTCCTCCTCCTCCTCCTTTTTAAGCCCTACTCCCTTCTAGCACTGAAGATGTTACCTAGTTTGGTAATGAAATGTCAGCAAGAAAACACTCAAGCTCAGAAAGCCCTCCCCCCGTCTCCTCTTCCTTCCTGCAAATCCCACTCCTTACTCCCTCTGATAATGTTACCTAGTTTGGTAATGAAACGTCTGCAAGAAAACCCAACAATTTCAGAGAGCACCAAGGACCTCTTGTTTCAATCCCGAACTACAAATGTTCTCCTTTAAGTATGTATTTTAGAATTGGAGGGAAGGTAAAGATGCTTTCTCCCTGTGTCTTTGCACTAAATTCTTCACAGCCCCCCTCTTTTAAAAAACCCAAACCACCTGCATACATGCATAGTGATGTAGTGCCCGTCTCTGATGTAAGCCCTGTGTTATAATCTTTTAAAACAGTACAGTGTTTTTATTTTCTCTGTGTTTTTAATCTAAGCACAGTACAGAGACGAATAAAAATTGCATTGTGGACTCCAAACCTCATATAAATCTAACTCCTTTACCCGGCTTTATCTAATCTTAGCACGATCGTAATTTATATTAGTGGCAGGCATTACAGATGATAAGAATATTTATTCGGGCTTTGCAAAAGCCCCAAGAACAAGGGAAGCATTCTTTGAAGGGTCTTTTAAAACCTCGGGAAAGCAGGCTGCAATTTTCCTTCAAAGGAGCTGGAGGAGAAGTTTGAAGTGGCCAGGCTGACCTAAGGGAAAACCGAAGGATCGTGATTGTAACCTAGAACCTCAATTGCAATTTAATTATTCAACAACGCCTAGCCCAGAAAGTTGGCATCGGCAATTTCAACTCTTGTTCCCAAAGACCAAAATAATGCAAGGCACTGTTTCTCAACACCAGCAATTTTAAGCTGCAAGGGATTCAACTCCCAGGATTCCCCCAGTGGTTGTTGACTGGGGGATTCTGGGAGTTGAAGTCCACACAGTTTAAAATGGCTGAAGTTGAGAAACACTGAGGTAAAGAATTGATGGAAGATGGAATAGGATGCAATGGGGTTGTGGGAATAACTGTTGTGGCCTGTCGGCCAACCAGCCCCTCCAAGAGTTGAATTGGAGGAGGAGGAGGCGTGGGAGTTAGGGTCAGCATCAGGGCAACCTGAGAGCTTCGAGGGGGAAGAGGGAATGGAGGTGGCAGAGAGAGAGAAAGAGAAAGAGAGGCAGACTGGGCTGTCCGTCGGCCCTCAGATGGAGAATCAACAGCCCTCAGATCTGGAAGTGGCTGATGAGGAAGAGGAGGGTCCAGTGCCTGATGCAGGAATGCACAGAAGGCAGAGGAGAGCAGTGGAAACGTATGGGCCGGTCCTCGGGACAGAAGAGCCACCGCTGCTAGCAAAGCCCCACCCCAGCTCTGGGGATAAAAGGCAGGGGGCGGAGATGAATAGATGTGGCAGAGGAGAGGAGAGCAGTGGAAACTTATGGGCCGGTCCTCGGGACGGAAGAGCCACCGCTGCTAGCAAAGCCCCACCCCAGCTCTGGGGATAAAAGGCAGGGGGCGGAGATGAATAGATGTGGCAGACAACTATCCATCTTCCAAGCCAGACGGACTTGATAGTCTGCGGTGAGACAGAAACTCTTTGCCGGTGCTCCTAATAAAGGAATCATTGATTTAACTTCAGTGGGTTTGTCGTGTTTGGGGCGCTGAGTCAAAACAGAAACCTTGGGAGATAGGAGAGAGAGAAAACAATCCGATAAGAGAAACCTGAGTCCTAATCAGAGAAGTAATTTGAGAAAGCTCTCAGAAGGGACCCTCCCTAGTTCTCTGGAAAGTAAAGACAGGGTTTGTCTGAGAGTCAGAGAGCGACTTTTTCAAGGGTTGTTTCTGTTTTTGCCTCCTTCTAGGCTTCCTCGCGGTGGCTTTAGCACCGGAGCGTTTATGATGTAGCCTTTATTTCTTTTATTTTTTTTTACATATAACGTATTTTTCAGAGTATAAGACGCACCAAGGTTTTGAAGAGGCAAATTAAAAAAAAAAGGTTTTGCACTCTGCAGACCACCCTAAAACGACCTGTTTTTTCACAAAAACAGGCCCATTTTTTGTCAAAAAAAGGGCATGCATAGCCTTTAGGAGGCTTGTAGAGTGCTCCGGGGTGTGTGTGTGGAATTGAGCAAAAATGGTCCATTTTTCGCTCATCGCTGCCCTCCCCAGACCCCAGGAGCTCTCTGGAAGCCTCCTAAAGGCTCTGCATGGCCATTTTTGCAAAGGGGCTGGGATTTCGGAAGGCCAAAAATGCTCTATTCAGTGTATAAGACCCACCCAGATTTTCAGCCTCTTTTTTGAGGGGAAAAAGCTGCGTCTTATACTCTGAAAAATACGGTATATATATTCAGTGATATTTTTGGACAGCTGTTTCACAAAGTACCCATTGAGGGTTGAAAGGAACAAGGTCTGAATGGACTCTCTGTGAGATGCCACGAGGCCAGGAAGGGAAGCAGGAACTGGGGAGAATTTGTAACGGGAAGAGCACGGAGTCTGCCCCCATGGGAGGCTCATCCCAAGGAGGAGGGAAAAAATGAAATGTTCTAAATGCTTCCTTCACATCTTGTCCCTTTTAACTAAAGTAACAGTGGCCTCATTCAGGAAAACCCAGTTGTCAATCTTTAATTAACCCTAGTTTGGGCAATAAGCCACAATTAGCTTGGCACGCCAAGCCACGGACTGGAAATGTGCAACTTTTTCCCAGATCACGAGGAACTCCAAAACCACTCCAACAGGGCAGAGGTGGGCTGCACCCAGTTTGGTCCAGTTCAGCCAAACCAGTAGTGGAATTCAGGCCTGGGTCACCTGAATGACTGCGCATGCGCGGTTCACCATAAATTGTCCTGCGCATGCACGAAGAACAATTTACATTGAAGAGTGCCGGGTGCTGTCAGCTGGGCAATTCCGGTTGGCGACACCCAGGGGAAGGGCCTTCTCTGTGGCGGGCCCGGCCCTCTGGAACGACCTACCCCCCGACCTTCGCACTATCTCGGACCTCCGCCTCTTCCGCCAACGTCTTAAGACATATTTATTCCAACAAGCCGGCCTAGGATAGCCCCCCCGTTCTGACTTTTTAAATATAAATTATAATTTGGTAAGGTTTTAACATGGGTTTTAGCACGGGTTTAATTAATTTAATATATTTTAATTGATGTATATTGTATTCTGTGGTTTTAAATAATGCCTGTGCGCCGCCCTGGGTCTTAACAAGGAGAAGGGCAAGGTATAAATTTAATAAAATAAATAAATAAATAAATAAGAGGACGCGCATGTGCAGCGTGTATCCGGTGCGCGCATGTTGCAAACCAGTAGTAAAACCAGCAGCAACACACCTCTGCAGCAGGACCAGAAAAGAACACAACTGATGCAATGGATACACAATTTCATCCGTTCTTGCTGTCTTATTGGTGTTGTGAATGGCTTGTCTGTCCTTGAATAATTGCAATATTTTCTTTGGGGTCTCCCTTTTGGTTAATGTAACCGTTTCCTGCACAACTCTGCTGCTTAAGAAGAGATTAAACAGCCATTTGTCCTGGATGGTGCAAGATCTCCTGCCTTGAGCAGGGGGTCAGACTAGAAGACCTCCAAGGTCCCTTCCAACTCCGTTATTCTTGCTTCCTTTTCAATATTCATAACATTCTGCCTCTTAAAGTCCCACCTCCAGATACATTGGGGTGCACCTCTTATTCTGGTTTGAGGTGATAATGTCACCCCACAACATATCTGTAGATCAATTGAGTCGCATCCAATTTTGCAACCTTTTTGATCTTTTCATAGTTTAAATTGCCTTTGATTTTAGTTAGGCACAAAACATACAGCCCGCATTAATGGGCCGGGATATTGTTTGTTTTTGTAGCCGGGTATGGTCAAAAGAAGTCAAGATAGGTTTCCTGCCTTGGTCGAGAGTTGGACCAAACAATTTCCAAGGTCCCTTCCAGCCCTATAAGTCTATGATTGGTACAATTGCTAAGATGTACAATTTTTAAGATGGCGGCAAAACTGGTGGTGTGATCGAAAACTTCACCCAGTTTTGTCTGCTGCAATGCCCATAAAGATTCTAAGTCTTACTAAGACTCTATAAAGCCTTAGTAAGACCACACCTAGAGTATGGCATCCAGTTTTGGTCACCACACTATGGAAAATATCTTTTAGAGTCTAGAAAGAGTGCAGAGAAGAGCAACCAGGATGAGTGATGAGGGGACTGGAGGCTAAAACATATGAAGAACGGTTGCAGGAACTGGGTATGTCTAGTTTAATGAAGAGAAGGACCAGGGGAGACAGGATAGCAATCTTCCAATATCTCAGGGGTTGCCACAAAGAAGAGGGAGTCAAGCTATTCTCCAAAGCACCTGAGGGTAGAAGAAGAAGCAATGGGTGGAAACTAATCAAGGAGAGATTCAACCTAGAAATAAGGAGGAATTTTCTGACCGTGAGAACAATCAACCCATGGAACAGAGGTTGCCTTTGGAAGTTGTGGGAGCTTCATCCCTGGAGACTTTCAAGAAGAGACTGGATTGCCACCTCTCAGAAATGGTGTAGGGTCTCCTACTTGGGTGAGGAGCTGGACTAGATGACCTACAAGGTCCCTTCCAACTCTGTTATTGTGAGAAATGGATAGAGCTTTGATTGCACTGCTGAGGCTGCCATCTTGACCTTTTTGACCATCCCCTTTGGAGTCTTTCCCATTTTATCACCCAGGTGGGCCGTCTTTGCAGGAAAGAGCAGATCTATCCTTTGTGGCTATATATATATATTTACTTGCAACAGCTTTGTGCCACAATCTCCTTCCTGAAGTTGAGCTGAAAGCTGGCATCAAGAGCCGTTAATTTCATATCTGCCTGAAAGATGTTTAATGGGTTTTTTCCTCACCTCATTCATCCATCAAAGCGCACAGAGATTCAATTAAATAGCTCCTGCAAAAATTATCTAAAAAGTGCATTTTTGTTTAGACAGCATTCTGCGAGTCCTGTGCAAATAAGAGTGGGGGGAGGGCTCCCCCCCCTCTATCTTATCCATTTAATAAAACCAAGTAAGTCAGAATAGAGTTGGAAGGGACCCTGGAGGTCTTCTAGTCCAACCCCCTGCTCAAAAGGTAGACCTTATACCAAATGTCTATGGAGATTTTCAGTCATCCAGGTCATGGAGACCTTATATACCAGGGATGTCCAAACTTGGGAACTTTAAGACTTGTGGACTTCAACTCCCAGAATTCCCCAGCCAGCTATTCTGGGAGTTGAAGTCCACAAGTCTTAAAGTTCCCAAGTTTGGACACCCCTGCTATATACCATTTCATATAGGTCGGTGGCTGTCCAGTCTCTTCTTAAAAAAAACAGTGATGAAGCATCTACAATTTCTGGTGGCCAGCTGTTCCACTGGTTAATTGTCCTCACTGTTAGGAAGTTTCTCCTTAATTCGAGGTTGCTTCTCTGCTTGATTATTTATTTATTTGTTTGTTTGTTTATTTTATTTTATTTTATTTTATTTTATTATTTTATTTTATTTTATTTTATTTTATTTTTTTATTTTATTTTATTTTATTTTATTTTATTTTATTTTATTTTATTTTATTTTATTTTATTTTATTTTATTTTATTTTATTTTATTTTATTTTATTTTATTTTATTTTATTTTATTTTATTTTATTTTATTTTATTTTATTTTTCAGATTTATAACCTGCACCCATCTCCCACAGAGAGACCCGGGGCGGCGCACAGAGAAATTAAAATACCAATATACAAACATACCAAACTCTAAAACTATATTAAATCAAACCCTGCGCTAAAATCAGAATTTAAAACCCCTAATTAAAACTTTGGTTCACTAAAAGTCACCACGGTGTCGAGCAGCTCATGCCAGGCCGGCTAGGTGAAAAAAGTGCATTTTCAAACGTTGGCGGAACAGGCGAGATGACACGGAGTTCGGGAGGTAGGTCGTTCCAGAGGGTTGGGCCCACCACAGAGAAGGCCCTTCCCCATGGGTGTCGCCAACCGGCATTGCTCGGCCATCCATCGTTTCTTGTCCTGCCTTCGGATGCTTTGGAGAAGAGTTTGGCTCCCTCTTCTTTGGGGCAGCCCCTCAAGTATCGGAAGACTTCTATCATGTCACCCCTGGTCCTTCTTTTCTCTAGGCTAGCCATACCCAGTTCCTGCAACCGTTCCTCATATGTTTTAGTCTCCAGGCCCTTTATCATCTCTGTTGCTCTTCTCCGCACTTTTTCCAAAAATCTCAAAATCTTTTGTGTAACGTGGTGACCAAAAGTGTATTTATTTTATTCAATTTATATCCCGCCCTTCTCCAAAAAGGACCCAGGGCGGCGCACAGGAATTTAAAAACAACATACAAAATGGTACAAAATACATAAATTTAAAACCTATTAAATAACAGAAACCTGTGCTAAAACCAATTTAAAATCCCCCAATTAAAACTATCTAAAATTAGTCACAGCAGAGGCTATGTTAGGCCGGCTTGATGAAATAAGTGTGTTTTTAAACACTGGCGGAAGAGCCGGAGGTCGGTGAGTTCAGGGGGTAGGTCGTTCCACAGGGCAGGGCCCGCCACAGAGAAGGTCCTTCCCCTGGGCGTCGCCAGCCGGCATTGTCCGGCCAACGGCACCCGGAGAAGGCCCTCTCTGTGGGAGCGTATCAGTCTAAGGCAGCGTTTCTCAAATAGTGGGGCGCGCCCCCCTAGGGGGGCGCAAGGCTCTGTAAGGGGGGGCGCGGAGCCGCACATCCGGAAAGACCGATACCACCGTTGCATTCTCCGCATGGCCCGAGCGCCTGTTCCTTAGCAGCTCCCAGCACGCCGCCCGGCTTAGCAGCTCCCAGCGCGCCGCCCGGCTCAGCAGCTCCCAGCGCGCCGCCCGACTTGCCCGCTCACGGCTCTTGCCCGCTGCCCGCCTGGACGTGGCCAGTCGAAAGCCGGGAGGGAGGCGACCCCCTTCCACGGCGTGGAAAAGCGGCCTCCCTCCCGGCTTTCGACTGGCTGCGTTGGGAGCGCTGGGAGCTGCTGAGACCATCGCAGTAAGGGCCATGCAGAGAAGGCAACGGCGGCACCAAGGAGAATAAATATCCTTGGCTCGGAAGGAGGCGAGGGAAAGAAGGGAGGGGGCAGCCCCGGGGCTGGGGGGGGCGCTTTCCGGGGCTGGGGGGCGGCGCTTTCCGGGGCTGGGGGGGCGCGAAATGTTTTCTTCTTCCTAGGGGGGGCCTGACAGAAAATAACTGAGAACCACTGGTCTAAGGGATGTATGGGGCAGAAGACGGTCTCGCATGTAACTAGGTCCCAAGCCATGGAGCGCTTTGAAGATGGTCGTCAAGACCTTGAAGCGCACCCGAAAGACCACAGGAAGCCAGCGCAGGATCGGTGTTATATGGGAGCATCTAGAGGCTCCCGTAATCACCCGTGCGGCTGCATTCTGCACTAACTGTAGCTTTCGAGTGCACCTCAAGGGAAGCCTCATGTAGAGAGCATTGCAGTAGTCCAGTCGGGATGTCACGAGGGCCTGAGTGACTGTGCGAAGGGCAGCCCGGTCCAGTAAGGGGCGCAATTGGCGCATCAGGCGTACCTGATGAAACGCCCCCCTGACCACGGCCGCCACATGGTCCTCCATGGACAGCCGGGAATCCAGGAGGACACCCAAATTGCGCGCCCTCTCCACGGGGGCCAGTGTTTCGCCCCCTATGGCCAGAGTTGGAGTAATCTGTATGCAGGATTCCAGGTGTGAGCCTTACTAAGGTTTTATAAAGCGGCACTAATACTTCGCGTGGTTTTGATCGGAACAGCCATGCAATCTACGGGTAAATGGTGAATATAACCGGAGCCGGATGTACCTCCATTGGTTGCTGCGAAAGAGTAGAGATAGGTCATAGCGGTTCAAATGCATTTATTTATTTATTCATTTAATTTTTTATACCGCCGTACTCCCGAAGGACGCAGGGCGGTGTACAGCCAAAATAAAACGCAGATATACCAAAGTTAAAAACAATTTAAAAACATATTAAATCATTTGGCCCCCTAATAAGATTAAAAACCAACAAATTAAGATTCATAAAATTCGTATTTACGCCGGCTTTGTTGAAAAAAGGAAAGTTGTGAGAGCACGGAGGAAGGTGCGTAGATCAGGGATAATTCGTAACTCCGGGGGCCATTCGTTCCAGAGGACAGGGGCTCCCACGGAGAAGGCTCTCCCCCTGGGTGTCGCCCGTCGACATTGTTTAGGCACCATGAGGAGACCCTCTCCATGGAAATAAAAGGAGAAAGCAAGCAAGCAAAAATCTTGGGTTTTGCCGATGCAAGCGTATAGGCGTTCCATGCGCAGAGAAGCCCCAACCCACCATCGCTCCTTGGTTTCTGAGCTCTGCTGTGTAATTACTACTAATACATAGCTGATTGCTTGATTGCTACCCTCCCAAACCATCATGTAGGAATGCGTTTGGAGAAGATAGCTTGAGCTTCTCCTCCTCTGACAGCTGTGTAGCAGTAACTCGCTGTTCCATTTCCCTACCAACCTCCCGGTATTTTTAGCAAAATTACCATATTGTGTTGTGCTTCTCCAAACATTCCTCTCCGTTTTCTTTTTTCTTTTTTAAACAACCCCCCCCCCACATTTCTGCAGAAAGCTGTTTCCCCCCCCCCTGCTTTTTTCCGCAACTTTCCCTCCCTCCCTCCTTCCCCGCGAGATGGACTTATTTCTAGCGCTCAAACATTGGCAGTTGCTGTTGTAACCTTTTCCCTTTGCCAACGCTGATAGATTTCAGAGTAAATAGTCAAAGGAGCCATTTACAGTTGCTGTAACTGTAAGTCGGCTGTCGCGGGAGGTAACCGGGGGGGTGGGGAGCTGCTTTCAACAGAAAACGTGTGTTTTTTAATTCCTGTGCGCCGCCCTGGGTCCTCTTCGGAGAAGGGCGGGGTATAAATTTAATTTAAATAAATAAAATAAAAAACGAAACCGTCCCTACCTACCGAGCTTGATAAATTTG
The DNA here is from genome assembly GCA_039707465.1 of Rhabdophis nuchalis. Classification (NCBI taxonomy): domain Eukaryota; kingdom Metazoa; phylum Chordata; class Lepidosauria; order Squamata; family Natricidae; genus Rhabdophis; species Rhabdophis nuchalis. The sequence goes on along the minus strand of CM077658.1, from coordinate 5,660,630 downwards.
GGACTAATGCAAGTCATCTTCGCCCTTACGACTGTCATTGGGACCAGAGCTTCCGTGGCTAAGCAAGAATGATGTTTAAGTGCGTCCAGTTGTACCTCTTTCTTTGCCGTGGTGGTTAAGCAAGTTATTGCAGTCATTAAGCGAAGCACTGGGCCGTTAGGCGAATGCAGCTTCCCCCAGCGTAACTTCGTTTTTGGAAGCCAGCTGGGAAGTTTGCAAATGGTGATGCAGGTGACCCCAGAATGCTGCAACTGTCATCAGCCGTGGTGGCGCAGTGGTCAGAGCGCAGTCCTGCAGGCTACTTCTGCTGCCTGCCGGCTGCCTGCAATTTGGCAGCTCAAATCTCACCAGGCTCCAGGTTGACTCAGCCTTCCGTCCTTCTGAGGTGGGTCAAATGAGGACCCTGATTGTTGAGGGACAATAGGTTGACTCTGTAAACTGCTTTGAGAGGGCTGGAAAGCATTATAAAGCGGTATATGTCTAAGTGCTGTTGCTTATTTTCCTCCCTCCCTCCCTCCCTCCCTCCCTCCCTCCCTCCCTCCCTCCCTCCTTCCTTCCTTCCTTCCTTCCTTCCTTCCTTCCTGTTAGAATGCAGTATTGCAGGATAATTCTGCTGACTGCCAGCAGTTCGATTCTTACCGGTTCAAGATTGACTCAGCTTTCCGTCCGTTCGAGGTGGGTCAAATGAGGACCCAGATTGTTGGGGGACAATAGGCTGACTCTGTAAACCGCTTTGAGAGGGCTGGAAAGCATTATAAAGCGGTGTATAAGTCTAAGTGCTGTTGCTTATTTTCCTTCCTTCCTTCCTTCCTTCCTTCCTTCCTTCCTTCCTTCCTTCCTTCCTTCCTTCCTTCCTTCCTTCCTTCCTTCCGGTTGACTCAGCCTTCCATCCTTCCAAGGTGGGTCAAATGAGGACCCAGATTGTTTGGGGACAATAGGCTGACTCTGTAAACCGCTTTGAGAGGGCTGGAAAGCACTGTGAAGCGGTATATAAGTCTAAGTGCTATTGCTATCAATACATCCTATTTGGCAAGAGCCCAAATTTTGATGGTTTGATTCTGGGGATGCTGCGATAGTCCTAAGTGTGAGGATTGGTCATAAGCTGATTTTCTCAGTGCTGTTGTACTACGAAAGGGTCGCTAAACAAATGGTTATAAGTTGAGGACTGCCTGTAGTGTAGGAGATTAATGTTCTGCAGGCATTAATGTCCCAAAATCTCAGGGGCTGCCACAGAGAGGAGGGGCGGTGAAGCTATTTTCCAAGGCACCAGAAGGCCAGAGAAGGAAGAATGGATGGAAACTGACCAAGGAGAGATTCAACCTGGAAATAAGGAGGAACTTTCTGACAGTAAGAACAACCAACCCATGGAACAGAAGTTGCCTTCAGAAGTCATGGGAGCTTCATCCCTGGAGGCTTTCAAGAAGAGACTGGACTGCCATCTGTCAGAAATGGTGGAGGGTCTCCTGCTTGGATGGGGGTTGAACTAGATGACCTACAAGGTCCCTTCCAACTCTGCTACTTGTTATTCTATTAACATAGAATAAGGCGGAGCTCTGCGTGCCCCCTCACCCTGGGAGCGATGCAGCCCTGCCATGGATTTTCTCCTCCTAATATATTTGAAAGCTCAGAGCGTTATCCAGTTCAAGGACAAGATGATGAAGGAACTGGAGGCTAAAACATATGAAGAACAGTTGCAGGAAGTTGGCATGGCTAGTCTAGTGAAGAGAAGGACCAGGGGAGACAGGAGAGCATCTTCCAATATTTGAGAGGCTGCCACAGAGAGGAAGAGGTCAAGCTATTTTCCAAGGCACCCAAAGGCCAGACAAGGAATAATGGATGGAAACTGACTAAGGAGAGATTCAACCTGGAAATTTGTTGTCATGTATTTAAACAAATTTATATACTGTGGCGCTTCTCGACCAAATACCCACCACATTGTGTCCGAATGTCCGTCCAGAGGTCACACCAGCCCAACGTCTGATTTTTTTCAGCATAGACCACCCTGTTCTTGAATGGCTGGGTGGCCTGGACATTAACTTTTGAACATCTATATGTATTTGCCATACGGTAAATAAATAATCTTGGGAATAAGGAGAAATTTCCTGGCAATGAGAACCATCAACCTGTAGAACAGAAATTCCCTTCAGAAGTTGTGGGAGATTCACCGCTGGAAGCTTTCAAGAAGAGACCCATCATATTTTAATTATTTTAAACAATGAAATGGAATTCTTAAATTGCCCCAAGGCAATGTTGGCTGCAGTGTGTTGTCCCATTCAAAGACTTTCTCCAGTGCATTCGGTTGTTGCTCTGGACAATGGACAATGCTGGATTGTGGGATTTGGGGGATTAAAATTCCCTCTGGAAGTCTCGAAGTTATGTGTGGTATGTCAGGCCTGGAAGCCATTTTTGGCATGGGGCCTTCAGGCCTGCCACAATTAGTACCGTGGGAAACTGGGAGGGGGGGATTGTATGGGGTAGGGGAGATATATAGGCAAAATAACATTCCTTTCTCCGAGAGTCAAGGACACCTTGCCCTGCACCTGGAGTGGTGTGACTGGGAGTCATCTCCAGTTGTGGACGGTACCTAATTGGTCCATGTAATAAGTAAGCATGGCGTCAGCGGAGGTCATGTTGCAGGTTGACAACTGGTTCTTTTGAGTTGTGTTGGGGATATCTCCTTTAGGAGATAGAGAGTTGCGCAACGGCAGAGTTGTGCGGCAAGAGATACGTTGCTAGAAGTTACACTAATAGTCACAGACACTGATGGTAAACACAAGTAGACTTTCCTTGTGATGGAAAAATAAACTACTTCTTCACAAACAGTGATAGTAAGTCTTGAATCAAATTACAGTCTATAATTATAGTTAGCTTATAGTTGCTTCAATCCACGATCCTTCTTGCTCTGCTGATCTAAACCCGACATCACAATGTCTCCATTCACAATGATCAGCAAACTAATAGTGCTTCTGGCTTCCTCTTATGACTGAGTTAGGAAGCAGCAGCCAATTACATTCCACTGTAGCATTTAAAGTTACAGATGCCATTTCAATCATGGCATATATATATTTAAGGGAGGAGACTTAAACGTCATCCCTCTCTGCCCTTCGACTCAACCCAGAGATCATCCAGACAGAGAACCAATTAGATTACTGCTGTGTGACATTTTTTAGATATGTGTTAGATTTTTAAGGGCTGATTTAATAAATAAGAGACCAGGATGGATCCATTTCGGGCTTATTAGCCCTCTTCAGCTGGCCATACTCCTTCTACTGGGATTTGAACCGGCACTTTCCAGCATATCAAGCAAGCCTTTCTATGCCTTGAGCTATCCGGTTTCCCTGATTACATCAGCCATTTACAGGACTCTATAATGAGAGAATATTTTCACAGCTCCTGTTCAGGGCCCCTTTTAAGGGAGGAGACTTAAACGTCATCCCTCTATCCGAAACCGGATAGCTCAGGGCATAGAAAGGCTTGCCTGATATGCTGGAGCTATCCAGGAAACCGGCTTGCCTGATATGCCTTGAGCTATTAAAAATAGCCCTTAAAAATCTAACACACACACACACACAGACACACACACATATATATATATAGCCAACCCAACACTAGGATTATAGTCCTAACAAGTTGCATTTGTCCTTTCAGGCTCCATTTCTCTTGCACTTTCCCAGTGTGTTCAGTGCATATGCTTGTGTATTTCCACATAGCCTGCATTGAAATGAGTTAACAGGAAGAGCATAAGCGAGACTCCTTTCAGCATTGACTCCGCTGTGAGTTCCTGGTTGAGCAAGAGAGCGTTTTTTTTTTTTGCACCGAGCGCTCAGCCTGCCATAGCACTGAAGGTGTTTCTGGCATCTATTGAGTCAACGTGCCCAGACCGATATGACGAAATATTGCCACTTTCTTTACTTTGGGGTTGGCTTCCTGGTTGGCTTGGCCAATTTGGTTGACTGGATTTTTGGAGAGACGTTGAGAAGGGAACCTTTGCAGGCAGGTTGGGGGATGTGAACTCCTCCTTCCCTCTTTATTTCGCAAAATGAGATTGTGAGAGGCTGAAAAAGAAAATATGGAGCCATGGAAAAAGATTGCCAGCCCAGGTGTCATGACTGTTTCCATCATAAATCAAGAAAGAACCCACTTGACTTCATTTAGAAGACTCAAGGCTACTTTTACTGATAATGATAAGGCTTCAGCCAAAGTCAAGCAAGGAATGAAACATTTAGGTGCGCAACATACGTAACAAAGCATAATCCAACCTCCCCCCTTTGACCCCAGCATATTGTCCAATGCAAAGTCAGCCACGACATCAGGTGCAGTTCCTTCTCAGGGTCATCATCAGAATGGAATGCAGTCTGTTAGCTGAATGTGATAACAACTGTAACCGTCTCCCTCTCCTGCCCCCTTAGTAGCTTAGCAACCCCAGCCCTCCCCCCCCCTTTCAACATGTCAGCCTATGCAGGCAAAAGCCGAGCAAAAGCAGAGACTGACACCAGGATTGTCACTCCAAGTTCAGAAAGTTTTCTCTGCAAGGCAAAGCATGAACCAGCCTTGGGCAAACACAAGGGCACAGCCCATTGACTTAACAATAAACCTTTATATCTATTTGAATATGGATCTCCTGGTTTTCCTGGCGCTTGACAATAAATGGGCTAATGTAAGGATACAACAGTGAGTACTAAACCTACCGTATTTTTCAGATTATAAGACGCACCCTGATTTTGAAGAGGTAAATTTAAAAAAAAAAGTTTTTGCACTCTACAGGCCTCCCAAACCCTCTGCATGTCTCGTTTTTGGGGGGGGGGGAAAGGGGGGGATGCAGAGCTTTGGGAGGCCTGCAAAGTAACCCTGGAGGCTGGCCACCTAAAAACGGGCAAAAACGGTCCATTTTTTGCTCAATTTTGCCCTCCCCAGCCCCCAGGAGCACATTGCAGGCCTCCCAAAGCCTCTGCGCATCAATTTTTGCAAAGGGGGTGGGGTTTCAGTAGGCCAAAAAAAAATGCTGTATTCAGTGTATAACACGCACCCAGATTTTCACCCTCTTTTTTGGGGGGGGGGGAGTCGCGTCTTATACGCCGAAAAATATGGTAGTTGCACCTTCCTAGTAACGCATCAAAATGTTTTTTGGGGGGATTTTTAGTTCCAGCTCCTTCTTTAACTTTCTTTCTTTCTTTCTTTCTTTCTTTCTTTCTTTCTTTCTTTCTTTCTTTCTTTCTTTCTTTCTTTCTTTCTTTCTTTCTTTCTTTCTTTCTTTCTTTCTTTCTTTCTTTCTTTCTTTCTTTCTTTCTTTCTTTCTTTCTTTCTTTCTTTCTTTCTTTCTTTCTTTCTTTCTTCCTTCCTTCCTTCCTTCCTTCCTTCTTTTCTTTAATTTTTTTTGGGTCAAGCATGTATCAGATAACATATATCTGTACAAACATGATTTTCATAAATAGTTTCCCTCCCCCCATTTCAAAATCCTTCATTGATATACATTCTTATAAATGCTATTTAACATTTCTCTATTCATCATTAATCTCTATACACATTCTTACATATATACTGTATGATAGTTTGGATCGCTTTCTTGCCACCCCTTGTCTCCATCTTATTTTGCAACAGCCTCACTCCTACTTTCTCAAGCTCCCTTCTCTGCCTTCTTCTTTCCTCCTCTCATTTCTCCTCTCTTCTCCCTTTTTCCCCTCTCTTTCCTCTCTCTTTCTCTCCTCTCTTCTTTCTTATCGTCTCTCCTACACTTAATTCCCCACCCTTCCTTTCTCTCCTTTACCCTTTCTTCCTTTCCCTCCTTGTCTCTCTCCTTTCCGTTGTTGCCTTTGCTTGTTTGTACAAACATGATTTTGAATACATGAACTGGATACGAACAGAAAAGAAACATTAGGACCGATACCGTAGGCACGTTGGTGCGCTTATGCATGCCTCTTTACATAAGAACCTAAGAACAGCCTTGCTGGAAGAGGCCACAGCCCATCCAGTCCATCATTCTGTCTCCCACAGTGGCTCACCATTGGCTTCAGGGTCTTCCCAAGCAGATGTCTTCACCTGCTTGTGATTCCCTGCAAATGGCATTGAGAGATATCCTGCCTTTCTCTCCAACCCGGAGGGTGTCCTTAGGCATCCATCATGATAGCCATGGATACCCTTGTTCTCCATGAACTCCTCTCATCCTTTCTTAAAGGTGTCGAGGCTGACAGCTGTCACTCCTTCTTCTGGCAGGGAGTTCCATAGACCAGGGATCCTCTGGGTGAAAAAGTGCTTCCTCTTCTTTGTTGGAGGTCTAGCTTCCAAAAGTTTCATGGAGTGCCCCTTAGTTCTAGTGTTGTGCGATAGGGAAAAACAGTTTTTCCTTTTCTACTTTGTCCACACCGTGCATGATTTTATAGACTTCAATCAGGTCACCTCTCAGGCGCCATCGTTCTAGAGTGAAGAGCCCCAGCCGTTGCAGCCTCAGATGGTAAGGAAGGTGTTCCAGCCCCCTAATCATTCTGGTTGCCCTCCTCCGCACCTTTTCCATTTCCATAATGTCCTTCTGAAGGTATGGGGACCACAACTGTACAAGTTCTTTCTTTCGTTAGGCTCTCTGTCCGCACCAAATTTGGACCTATTCTGATTCCACAGAAAATGTGAGGCTCAATTAGGGTCATAAGTCAAGGAGTATCTGTAGCTACCAGAGTCCCTTCGCCGGAGAAAGGGACCCGGTGGCTAGGGTCTTGGATAAGGGGATGGGGAAAAGGAGAATTAGAAAGTTATTGATGCGAAGGTTGCAAGTTAGGTAAGCTACACGCACGCTTCCATTTCAGGAATAGCATCCCTCTGTAGTGTTCCTTGCTGTGAAATCTCAGTGAGGACAGCACAAACGACATTCCTGTTGTGTTTGTCGGCTTCCCGGGGGTATTGTAACAGTTTGTTCCTAAAGAGATAAAGATTCAGCAGGCGGTTATGTAAACAGCCCATTGCAACGTTCTCCATTACCAGGGAAAGGGCTGCCTACCCAATGTATGTTGAGATATCTGCACCTAAATCGGAAGTCGTTCGGTTGCTGAAGTTCTTCTTTTCATTGACTTTGGGTCTTTATGGATTAGCCCTTGGGCCATATCGAAGTGCAAACTTCCAGAAATGAATTAGTATTAAAATTTGATAAAAGCAATTTAAAAGGAAATTTGATAAAATATAATTTAAGGTGAAATTGGAATAAAGTACGATGTAAGAATACTGCATTGCGTTTTGGTCACCACGATGTAAAAAGAGAAGAAGAGAAGAGCAACCAAGAGGATGAGGGGACTGGAGGCTCAAACCTATGAGGAACGGTTGCAGGAACTGGGTATGTCTAGTTTAAAGAAAAGAAGGACCAGGGGAGACATGATAGCAGTTTCCAATATCTCAGGAGGTGCCACGAAGACTAGAGAGTCAAACTATTCTCCAAGGCACCTGAGGGCAGGACAAGAAGCAATGGGTGGAAACTAATCAAGGAGAGAAGCAACTTAGAACTAAGGAGAAATTTCCTGACAGTTAGAAGAATTTGTCAGTGGAACAAATTGCCTCCAGAAGTTGTGAATGCTCCAATATTGGAAGTTTTTAAGAAGATGTTGGTTAACCATTTGTCTGAAGTGGTGTGGGGTTTCCCGCATAAGCAGGGATTGGCCTAGAAGACCTCCAAGGTCTATTCTATGATGAAATTGGAATAAAATACAGTCTAAAATGAAATTGGAATAGTATACAATAATTTAAGAGATGGATAAAATATGATAAAATTATATTTCGGTGTCACCCCTGCAATCTACCCCCAACCAGTCCCACCTATGCCGACCTCAACCAAACCATTTTGGCTTAAGTCTTGTGCTGTGTCAAATGTTATTTTCCAGCTCTGGACACACATAAGGGAAGTTGCTTTGATATGGGGGTCCCAGGGGGTCCTTCGTTTGGTAGATAGACCGAGGTATCTGTCTCTCATCCCCCTTAACCAAGCGACAATCAGATCAACCTTTTCCTTTCATTGCACCTGGCTAACGGGGTTCGATATGGTCATAAGGCCAATCAATTAATAAACAACTACAAAAAGTGAGGAATGGGCTCTGCAAAAGACCCCTGGGGTTTTTTAGGCAGCTGCTGAGAAGCCCAAGGGGGAATCAGATGCCTGGTGTGAAAAGCTGGAGAAACTGAAAGGAAGCTGTGCTCAGATCCAGCAGGGGCTCTTTTAATCACTTTTAATTTTGAACAGCGTTATTACACAATAATAATAATAATACTAAATACTACTACTACTACTACTACTACTACTACTACTACTACTACTAATAATAATAATAATAATAATAATAATAATAATACCACCACCACCACCTGGTGATGCACGAATTGAAAAGCAGCAGCAAGAAAAAATCACAAAGTACCGGGACTTGCAAATTGAAGTTGAGCGACTGTGGAAAAAGAAATTGTGTGTTGTCCCAATTGCAATTAGAGCCCTTGGAACAATCCCTAAAGAGCTACCTCACTATTTGGAAATTCTAAATTTACCGGACTTGAATATTCTGACTCTACATAAAACCACCCTACTTGGAACAGCTTCTATCCTCCGACGTTACCTTGACAGTTCCTAGGTCCTTGGTTAGGACTCGAGCTGTTGAACTACCAACCAGCCCCAAAGGCTGTGACTCTCACCCAAGATTAACCACAGAATAATAATAATAATATATCCTCCAACGTTACCTTAACAGTTCCTAGGTCCTTGGTTAGGACTCAAGCTGTTGAGTACCAACCAGTCCCAAAGGCTGTGAATCTCACCCAAGATTAACCACAGAATAATAATAATAATATATCCTCCAACGTTACTTTAACAGTTCCTAGGTCCTTGGTTAGGACTCAAGCTGTTGAGTACCAACCAGCCCCAAAGGCTGTGAATCTCACCCAAGATTAACCACATAATAATAATAATAATAATAATAATAATAATAATAATAATAATAATAATAATAATAATAATAATATAGAACAAGTGTATCCAGTAGTATTAAAAGATTGACACAACCGCACCAATAAGGGTAGCAATAAAGGAAGGCTGGTAATTGTTTTATGAATGGGGCAAGTCCCAAAACTTTTTGGTCATACCATATTGCTTTAGTCTCCCCCAGTTGAAAAACAGATTAATTGAAATGTTGGCAAAGCAACACATATCATTGAGTCTGTCATCTGAACCTCTATATCTGTCTGCTTTGGTTCTGCAACCCAACAAGACAGAGACAGACTTCAAGGGATAATTAGATCTGCAGAAAAAAACAATGGCTACCAATCTGCCTTTCATTGAGGACCGGTAACACTGCACAAAAGTCAAAAAGTGGGCCATGAAAATATCTACAGACCCCTCACATCCTAGACATAAATTGTCTCAACTCCTACCCTCAAAATGACACTATAGGGCACTGCACACCAAGACAACTAGACACAAGGACAGTTTTTCCCCCGAACGCCGTCACTCTGCTAAACAAATAATTCCCTCACCATTGTCAAACTATTCACTAAGGTGCATGACTATTACTATTAGTCTTCTCATCGTTCCTATCACTCATCTCCTCCTACTTATGACTGCAGGACTGTAGCTTAGTTGCTTGTATCTTTACGATTTGTATTGATATCGATTGTTTCCTGATTGCTTATTTGTACCCTATGACTCTCATTAAGTGTTGTACCTTATGATTCTTGATAAATGTATCTTGTCTTTTTATGTACCCTGAGAGCATCTGCACCAAAGACAAATTCCTTGTGTGTCCAATCACACTTGGCCAATAAAGAATTCTATTCTATTCTATTCTATTCTATTCTATTCTATTCTATTCTATTTTGAATCAAATGCAGATGTTTCTAGTGTGAGATGATATTTTTTGTCAGCCTCCATTTGTAAAAATGTCACAGTCTTGCTCTTTTGATAGCTAGTCACACTTATTAGTAAGTTAATTAATATTAAAAAGTACATAATCATTCAGCAGATGTGAGAAATGTCCTTAACCTTTGAGTACCCACCAACTGGTGCAGTTTGCAGATGCAACCTTTTTAAACTTGGGTTTGGGTATCTGGTGGTCTATTATGAAGAAGGAAGTTATTTTCAAACTGAACCTCACATAAGTACTTCCATAGCCGTTCCACCACATGTCCCCAGCCTTAAATTACTCTCGAGGAAATATCACCTCATTCACAAAGATTTTTCATCAACTCATCCGTTCTTTCCTTCCACTTTTTCTCTTTGTAGATCGACAGGACAGAAACGGCGGTGAACAATCTCAACCCGGCTTTCTCCAAAAAGTTCATCATAGATTATCACTTTGAGGAGGTCCAGAAGTTGAAATTTGCCTTGTTTGACCAAGACAAATCAAGCATGCAGCTGTACGAACATGACTTCCTGGGAGAATTTTCTTGCACTCTGGGATCGGTGAGTGTCTCTGTGAATTTTTGACTACTCAGGTTCTTGGGAAGAGAAAGAGGGTAGCAAAAAGTGATGGGGAAGAAGGTTGAATCCTTACGATGGTGGGAGCCATTGAGTCCATCAAGCTGCTCAACCCTCTGATCCGGTCAAGAATCCAAGCTGGAATGTCCCTGACACATGCCTGTCCATCTTCTGCTGGAGAACATCCAGAGAAGTTGGTCCATCACTTCTTTGTGATACCCCCTAGATTTAACAGATGAACAGAGTTGGAAGGGACCTTGTAGGTCATCTAGTCCAACCCCCTGCTCAAGCACCTACACCATTTCTGACAAATGGCTTTCCAATCTCTTCTTGAAAGCCTCCACTGATGAAGCTCCCACAACTTCTGAAGGCAATTTCTGTTCCACTGGTTGATGGTTCTCACTGTCAGGAAATTCCTCCTTGTTTCCAGGTTGAATCTTTCCTTGGTCAGTTTTCATCCATTATTCCTTGTCTGGCCTTTGGAAAATACATTGATCCCCCTCCTCTCTGTGGCAGCCCCTCAAATATTGAAACACTGCTATCCTGTCTCCCCTGGTCCTTCTCTTCCCTAGACTGCCCAGTTCCTGTAACCGTTCATTGTATCTTTTAGTCCCCTATAGAGGGCAAGATCTATTACTGGCTTATTGAAAAACCTCTTACCTTCTTACCAAAGTTCTCATGAAGCTTCATTGCTTCATATCTACTTTAAAAAGATCCAATAACAGGCTGCTCTCCTGTCTCCCCTGGTCCTTCTCTTCACTAGACTACCCGTGCCCAGTTGCTACAACCGTTCATCATCGTATGTTTTAGCCTCCAGTCCCCTAATCATCCTGGTTGCTCTTCTCTGCACTCTTTCTAGAGTCTCCACATCTTTTTATAGTGTGGTGACCAAAACTGGATGCAGTAGGTGTGGCCTTACTAAGGGTTTATAGAGTGGTATGACTACCTCACTTGATCAAAGCCCTACCTTCAGTTTCCTTAAAACAAGCTCAATTCCTGGCGATTTCATAAACTCATCTTTATTGTTTCCTTGGCAACAGTACAAAAAAGTCCTTTGGTGTCTTCTAGAACAGGGGTCTCCAACCTTTGCAACTTTAAGTCTGAAGGACTTCAGCTCCCAGAATTCTCCAGCCAGCTTTGCTGGCTGGAGAAGTCTGAGAGCTGAAGTCCTTCAGACTTAAAGTTGCAAAGGTTGGAGACCTCTGTTCTAGAAAGTCCCAAGCTCTGGGCTTTTGTGATGGTCTCCCGTTCAAGAGTTGACTAGCGTCAACCCCGCTTAGCTCTCCAGTCCAGATCAGCTCACCCATGGAGACACATGGCACCAGAGGTCACTGGATCTTCTTCTTTGTCGTTGTTGTTTTGCAGTGATTTTTATTTATTTTGAAAAAACACAAATAAGGCGGACATATTCAAAAAAGAAGAACACAAGAAGCCATCTTCCATTACAAATTATAAATCCTAACAATTGCATCAGTGAATCACAAAATTCCATACATTTCTTCCATATTCATTTTGCAATTATTACATCTCAGCCTCAATTATCTTCATTGTCATTACATCCTTTTATATGTAAAACCAAAAATAGAGAATGGCGAATAGAGAAGTTGTATCAGTTAATCACAAAATTCCGTACATTTCTTGTTCTTTGGTACCAGACAGTTAGAAGCAAGGAGAATATAAAGCAGGAAGGCAAATCACATTTTGATTTTTCTCCCTTCTACCCTGGTGTGTGGAGTGACGTGATTCAACCTTATTATATTATTTTGAAGAAGGGTTCAAAGCAAACTTTGGTGCTTTTAAAAATGGACAGGCGCATCTCTGGGAACGGGTGATTTGTTTTAATAAAGTAAGCAATGTGGTGGGGAGGGGATTGTAAGACAGCCCCCCCCCCTTCTTTAAAAGGCGCTGGGGATTGTATGCAAGCTACTCTCCCTCCCTCCATATAAAGGCATCAATGCTGCTGTCATTTATTCTCCGAGTCATTCAGACATTTGAACTGCTTCTGTTTGTAACAGTTCAGTGAAGACATTGTGACTGGCGCTTGCTTAATGGTCTAATCAGCCAAGAATTTGCCTGCCCTTTTAATAATTGTCTAAACTCATGATTACTCTTGTATGGTTTATCTGCCCAAAAGATAAACAGTGAGTTAAGAAAAGAAGAGAAAGAGTGGGAGGCAGGGGGAGGGAATGGGCAAAGGGAAAGAGGAGGAGAGAGGAGGGGAGGGAGAAGAGGGGTCGGGAGGGCAGGAGAGGAAACGGAAGGGAAGGAACAAGAGGGCAGGAAAAGAGAGGGAAGGGAAGGAATGGAAGAAAGAGAGAAGAGGAGGCAGGAAGGGAGGGGAGGACAAGAGGGGAGGGAAAGAAAATGGGGGGAAGAGGGAATAAGAAGGGAGGGGATGGAGAAGAGGGGAGGGGAGAGAAGGGGGAAGAGGAAAAAGGAGGAAAGGAAAGACAGAAGGGAAAAGAGAAAGGAAAGGAAAAGAGGAAAGGAAAGGAAGATAGAAGAAAGGAAGAGATGGGATGGAGAGAAGGAGAAGGGGAAGTGGAGGAAAGGAAAAGAGATGGGAAGGAAAGGGAAGGAAGGAAAGGAAAGGAAAGGGTGTGATCAGTAGAACTATTAGCCACGTTGGAAAATCCTTTTAAGAATTGGGCTGTGTGATCCTGTGTGTGAATGAATACAACACTTCCCTGCAGGTGAAAAAGAGAAGAAAATTATGGGGCGAATCTTGTGGAAAAGCAAACTATGACTCTTTACAAAATTCGTTTCCTTTCTTGACATTGCACCTCGCCCAACGAACTCAAATGCCATCTTCAGTGTACCTGATAACTATAAAAACGAAACAAAAAACTACCTCCTTCACATTCTAAACAAATGAACTGAAAACCCGATATTGCATTAATATTGCACCAAATGCAGTCTTCATAAACGCAGGGTCTCTTTCATGCACCTTGCAAGAGAAGCTACTTGTGGTTATTCCTACCATGTTAGTGTGAAATGCAGTTTTAATTATTTATAGTTAAATGCAGCAATTGGCCCTGTGAGTAGAGGGATTATAGTATATATAACTCCTTCCCATATGTAAGCTCTTCACCTAGCAGGAAGAATATGCTACTAGTAAAGGAGGAGAAGGAAGGTCAATCAAATTGGTTTATCATTTAAGTTGTGGCTGGAAGATTTCCTCCCCCTAATTTGCTTCAGTCCATTTGCTGTTTGGTGGGGGTGGGTTGCGCTAAGAGAATGACTGGCTCAAAATCCTCCAGGGAGCGTCTGCGACTTATGGGAGGGGGACTGGATTTTGAGGGTGGGGTCTCCTGACTCCTAGCCTGGCACCTTCACCAGGCCCACTGTCTGTCTCCAGGACTGAGAAGGAGGAATTGGCCTCTGCTCGCAATAGAATCCCTTATGCCAGGGGTCTCCAACCTTTGCAACTTTAAGTCTGAAGGACTTCAGCTCCCAGACTTCTGGGAGCTGAAGTCCTTCAGACTTAAAGTTGCAAAGGTTGGAGACCCCTGCCTTATGCCACCTGGCTTGAAATTTTGGGCTTGGCGGGTGGTGGGTTTCTGCAGGCTTGCACCTACTCGCGAGAGCCGGTTGGTGAAATTTAGAGAACCGGTGAGAGGGGGTTCCACCGGTGTACCTGGAAGTAAATCTGGCCCGCCGCTGCCAGTGACCCAACGGGAAAGAAAGGAAAGGAAAGGAAAGGAAAGGGAAGGAAGGAAGGAAGGAAGGAAGGAAGAAAGAAAGAAAGAAAGAAAGAAAGAAAGAAAGAAAGAAAGAAAGAAAGAAAGAAAGAAAGAAAGAAAGAAAGAAAGAGAATTTATCATCACAATTGAGTCCAAAATTTTGGTTGCTAAGCAAGAGCGTTGTTAAATGAGTTTCACCACATTTTAAAAGGTGGCCACTCCCACCCTTTCACATGACTGCCAAGCCACGCCCACAAAATAGGCCACACCTACAGAGTAGGCTCTAAAAAATTTGAAACCCACCACTGGCTTGGACAACCTGGAGCCACGCTGCTTGCAGTCCAACCTAAGTCTAGTACACAAAATTGTCTCCTACAACACCCTGCCCGTCAACGACTCCTTCAGCTTCAACCACAATAATACATGCAACAATCGATGCAAACTCAACGTAAATCGCTCCAAACCCGATTGCAGAAAGTCTGATTTCAGCCACAGAGTGGTCAACGCCTGGAATGCTCTACCTGACTCCGTTGTTAGATCCTCAAACCCTCAAACAGCTTCAACCTTCAACTGTCTAATGTGGACCTCACCCCATTCCTAAGAGGTCCGTAAAGGGGGCGTGCATAAGCGCACCAGCGTGCCCACCGTCCCTGTCCTACTGCCCCCCTTTATTCATGCCAGGAGTGGGTTCTGGCAGCTGCTACTGCCGGTTGGCTCAGGGGGCGCGCCGCACGCTCTTAATGCCCATTATGCACGCATGGGTAGTACCGCTAAAATTGCTCTGTGCATGCCCAGAAGCAAAAAAACAAGATGGTGGCACCAATGGTAATTTAATTAATTTAATTAATTTAATTTAATTTCCAGACTCTGGAAAGAGTGCAGAGAAGGGCAACCAAGATGATTAGGGAACTGGAGACTAAAACATATGAAGAACGGCTGCAGGAGCTGGGTATGTCTAGCTTGATGAAGAGAAGGACCAGGGGAGACATGATAGCAGTGTTCCGATATCTCAGAGGGTGCCACAAAGAAGAGGGAGTCAAACTATTCTCCAAGGCACCTGAGGGCAGGACAAGAAGCAACGGGTGGAAACTAATCAAGGAGAGAAGCAACTTAGAACTGAGGAGAAATTTCCTGACAGTTAGAACAATTAACCTCTGGAACAGCTTGCCTCCAGAAGTTGTGAATGCTCCAACCCTGGAAGTCTTTAAGAAGATGTTAGATAGCCATTTGTCTGAAATGGTATAAGGTTCCTGCCCACACAGGGGGTTGGACTAGAAGACCTACAAGGTCCCTTCCAACTCTGCTATTGTAAAGTATTGTAATTTAATTTTAATTTAATTTTAATTTAATTTATTTCAATTTACATACCGCGCCTTCTCCACCGAAGTGGACCCAGGGCGGTGCACAGGAATTTAAAACAACGATAATAAAATACAATAAATAGATAAAAAGAATTAAATCACAGCCTGTGCTAAAAATTCCCCCTAAAAAAATCTAATATCATTTACGTGTTAGGCAGAAGCTGTATTGCAAGAGTGTGAACCACCGGGAGAACCAGTTTGGGGGAACGGCACGCCTGGGTCGCTACCGGTTCCAGCAACCCAGGCTGCCAAGTTACTACCAGTTCGGCTGAACCGGTCCGAACTGGTAGGAACCCACCTCTGATTCGTACCCATTTACTGTGTTCAGATTTATGTTTAGACTTTGTGCCTGTTACCGTTTCCACGTTTGGCAAACTAACTAAATAAAATAAAATAAGTAAAGGAATTCACCCCGGATGCCTCCTCTGCGCAAACGAGGACCCGCGCCCCTCCATTCTCTATCCCAACACCTCCGGTTCTCCTGCCCACCCATTCTGCTAAGAATGTCGGAGACGCTTCCGATGAAATAAAACGAGCCTTGCTGGGGTTGTGCAGGGCGGATCTCCCTCCCGCATGAGGGAAGCTACGTTCAGCAGGTAGCCATGGGTACCATGAGTGGGCAAAGAGGAGGCAGCTTGCAGCTCATCTCTCCTGACTTAGCGATGCCTGGGCTGAAGAATGAGCAGCCTGCTATGTAGGCTGAGAATACCACCTCTCTTGCAAATGGAAACCCTCGTTTCAAAATGTGCATATGTACAGCCATGTGGGGTGCATGGGGTAGTCAGCAGGCCTGCATATCTATAGGGGGAATGTCAGTGAGGGTGAAGATTCGTTCTCCGAGCTTGTGGGTTGGTTTCCGAACGTTTCATTACCAGGTTAGGTTACATCTTCAGCCGAGTTTAGGGCAGGCGAAGGGTCTCCAACCTGGGCAACTTTTAAGACTGATGGACTTCAACTCCCAGAAGCTGGCTGAGGAATTCTGGGAGTTGAAGTCCACAAGTCTTAAAAGTTGCCCAGGTTAGAGACCTTTGCTCCCAAGGACCTGCAGCCAGGACCTGGAGTAATGGGAGCAAAATCGTTAAAGAGATATCCTACCTGGAAGAAAAGCTGGCTGAGAAATGTTGTGGCCCGCTAACGGCCAGCAGAGCTGGCAGCAGATTCGGACAGTGAGGAGGTTGGGGAGGAACCTGGGACAGTCCTGGAGTCTGGGGAAGGCTCTGAGGAGGGCTCTGTGTTGGAGGCAGAGAGGGGGCCAGGGCCGTATGCCAGTTACCAGCTGCCTTCGGAGTCAGACAGCAGTGAGGCAGAAGAACAGCTGGAGCCTGTCCCCAGTGTGCGCAGGCACAGAGTTGCCAGAGGAAGGGAAGAGCTAAAGAACAGGGCTCGAATTGGGAGGAAGGTTACAGGTGGACAATGAATGGCCCCTCCCAGAGGACATCAAAGAAGGAGCGCCTGGGAAGTGGAGTTTGCAGGAGACTATTAGTTCACTTCATTGGTTCGTGACTCTCCGAGACTCCTCGCCACGTTTTGCAGATCTCGGCCTGGCAGCTCTCCAAGCCAGAGAAGGTCTGTGACCGTAAATCCTCCCTTGAATGACTTTGCTGGATGTGAAGGAGCAGAATTCACAGGAAAATAATAAAAGGGAGTTTTGTCGGGACCAGGAGTTTGCTTCAGGCTCTTGAGAAGCCTCGGTCGGAACACTGGGGAATTCTGGGAGTTGAAGTCCTTAAGTCTTAAAGTTGCCAAGGTTGGAGACCACTGGTTTAGGGGATGTCAGTGTCAGAGTTTTTAAGGGCTTCAAGTGTGGGTGGATGTCAAGTGAGGGTCTTGTGATGGATCAGTTGTGAGTCATCAGTGAGAGTCTTGTGATGGGTCTTGTGATAAGGAGATCACATCAGGTCAGAGTCATTGGGAGGTTAACTGCTGGTTGGGGGTCTTGCATGGGTTGGTTGTGGGTTGGTTGTGTGGTTGATTTGGTTTCTGGGGGGTTCATACCCAACGCAACCCAACCCCAAACAAACCCAATACAGAAAACCCAACCCAACCAATCCCAATCCCAACACCAAACGAACCCAACCTCAACCCAACCCAACCCCAAACAAACCCAATACAGAAAACCCAACCCAACCAATCCCAATCCCAACACCAAATGAACCCAACCTCAACCCAACCCAACATCAAACAAACCCAATACAGAAAACCCAACCCAACCAATCCCAATCCCAACACCAAACGAACCCAACCCCAACCCAACCCAACACCAAACAAACCCAATACAGAAAACCCAACCCAACCAATCCCAATCCCAACACCAAATGAACCCAACCCCAACCCAACCCAACACCAAACAAACCCAGTACAGAAAACCCAACCCAACCCAACCAATTCCAACACCAAACGAACCCAACCCCAACCCAACCCAACCCAACACCAAACAAACCCAGTACAGAAAACCCAACCCAACCAATCCCAATCCCAACACCAAACGAACCCAACCCCAACCCAACCCAACACCAAACAAACCCAATACAGAAAACCCAACCCAACCAATCCCAATCCCAACACCAAACGAACCCAACCCCAACCCAACCCAACACCAAACAAACCCAGTACAGAAAACCCAACCCAACCCAACCAATTCCAACACCAAATGAACCCAACCCCAACCCAACCCAACACCAAACAAACCCAGTACAGAAAACCCAACCCAACCCAACCAATTCCAACACCAAACGAACCCAACCCCAACCCAACCCAACACCAAACAAACCCAATACAGAAAACCCAACCCAACCAATCCCAATCCCAACACCAAACGAACCCAAATCCAAACCACATAATAGCATTTCCGACACTTCTGCTTGTCATTGTTAAACAAATTCTCTATTGTCATTCTCAACTTCCTTCCAGCTTCCCCATCGACTTTGTCGGAAGCCAGAAGGGAAACTCCCAAATGGAGATCCCATTATCCTACGATGATGCAACAGCTGCCGATTCAAGGGCCAGTCCTCAATCTCCTTTTTTCAATGCCGCCGTAAACTTTGAACGATCTCTACATGAGGGTTCCCTAAACGAGGACAGCCGTAACCTATTTTCTCCTTCCTTTTCTTCTTCAGATTGTCTCAAGCAAGAAAGTCACAAGGGCCCTCGTTCTCGGGAATGGAAAACCAGCCGGAAAGGGAATGATAACGGTAGGCTGATCTTTTCAGACATGTGGCGGTTAAAGTGCGGAATCAAAGCGCAGGACCCAAAGCAAACAAATTTTATTTTAATCACATTTATATCCCGCCCTTCTCCACGAAGGACCCAGGGCAGCTGCAGTGATTACCTACGAGACCGTCTGCTGTCCCATACGTCCCTACGACCAATACGCTCTCACAGAGAGGGTCTGCTCCGGGTGCCGTCAACCGGGCAATGCCAGTTGGCGACGCCCAGGGGAAGAGCCTTCTCTGTGGTGGGCCCAACCCTCTGGAACGCTCTACCTCCCGAACTCCGTGTCATCTCGGACCTCGGCCTGTTCCGCCAGCGGTTAAAAACGCACTTCTTCCAACAAGCCAGCCTGGCATGATTTTACCCGACACTGCACTGCTTTTAGTTGACCAAAGTTTTAATTCAGGGGTTTTAATATGGGTTTTAGCGCAGGGTGGGTTTAATTTAATTCAGTTTTAAGAATGCTTATATTCTTGTATATATGCATATTTATATTTTATATTCCCTGTGCGCCGCCCGGAGTCCCTATGTGGTCAGATGGGTGCGGCTTATAAATACGATTAATAAATAAATTTATTTATTTATTTATTTATTTATTAGACAGAACATAAAGGGAGGGGGGGTCTTGTCCAAAGGAATAGTGGGAGACCCATGCCTGCCTACAGAGAGGCACTCGTAGGTTTCAGAAAGCGGGCTTCCCGCCCTTCTTGTTATCTACGGAGAACAATCATCTTAGTTAAAAGGAGCATTTGCACATTTCAGGGGTTGCTATGGGAATGCTCTGATAAAACTTGCCACAGGCCACTGCGAGCTGCACAGGCAGCCCTCGTTCCGTGTCTTAATTTGTCTATGGAAGAGCCTCTGTTGGGGGGCAAGAGGCTGATTCTGTAAACCGCTTAGAGAGGGCTGTAAAAGCACTGTGAAGCGGTATATAAGTCTAAGGGCTATTGCTAGCTTCCTTCCTTCCTTTCCTTCCTTTCCTTCCTTCCTTCCTTCCTTCCTTCCTTCCTTCCTTCCTTCCTTCCTTCCTTCCTTCCTTCCTTCCTTCCTTCCTTCCTTCCTTCCTTCCTTCCTTCCTGTTAGAGTGCAGTATTGCAGGCTAACTCTACCCACTGCCAATAGTTCGAATCTTACCAGGCTCCAGGTTGACTCCGCTATCCATCCTTCCAAGGTGGGTCAAATGACCCAGATTGTTGGGGGCAAATAGGCTGACTCTGTAAACCACTTAGAGAGGGCTGTAAAAGCACAATGAAGTGGTATATAAGTCTAAGGTTTATCTTCCTTCCTTCCTTCCTTCTTCCCTCCCTCCTTCCCTCCTTCCTTCCTCCTTCCCTCCCTCCATCCACCCATCCACCCATCCATAATGCACAGTGATTAGAATGCAGTATTGCAGGCTAACTCTGCCCACTGCCAGGAGTTCGATCCTCACCGGCTAAAGTTTCCATCCTTCTGTCCTTCTGAGGTGGGTCAAATGAGGACCCAGATTATTGGGGGCCAATAGGCTGACTCTGTAAACTGCTTAGAGAGGGCTGTAAAAGCACTGTGCAGCGGTATATAAGTCTTAAGTGCTATTGCTATTTTCCTTCCTTCCTTCCTTCCTTCCTTCCTTCCTTCCTTCCTTCCTTCCTTCCTTCCTTCCTTCCTTCCTTCCTTCCTGTTAGAATGCTAACTCTGCCCACTGCCAGGAATTCGATTCTCACTGGCTCAGAGTTGACTCCGCCTTCTGTCCTTCCGAGGGCTGTAAAAGCACTGTGAAGCAATATATAAGTCTAAGTGCTATTGCTATTCTTTCCCACATGAAGCGGTATATAAGTTGAAGTGCTGTTGCTATTTACAAAAGGGGTCCCAGATTCGGTGCCTGAAATCTAATGCTGCCACTGGAATAATACAAGGTGGAAATATTTTTACACTTTAACTAAATGCTTGTGGGTTTGTTTGTTTTCCAACTATCAAGTTTATATTTTGCTGGGTTCCGCTGTTGTAGCTTCATCGTTAGCAAATGCCATGGCCCCATTGCATGGATGGAGAAATGGTCAAGGGATGGAGAGGAATCTCACTGGGACCGTTCATATAAGGTGGCCTGAAGTGAGGTAGAAATTGACGCCTATTCATGAGCTTTCTTGGACTATGTCCAGAGTGGAACTAATGCTTTCTTTCCAAGCAGTGAATACAAAAATAAATCATCTTTTTTTTTTAATAGTTGAGCTTCTGTCAATCAAGCTCTTGAGACTTTGTAGGACTTTTATGTGAAAATGCTCAGAATAACGTGATGTTTCAAGCAACTCTCAGCCCTGTAGTGTTGCAGGCTGACTCTGCCCAATGCTAGGGGTTCAATCCTGACCAGCTAAGTGTTGAGTCTTCTGAGGTGGGTAAAATGAGGACCCAGATCATTGGGAGCAAGAGGCTGACTCTGCAAACAGCTTAGAGGGGGCTGTAAAGCTCTGAGAAGCGGCATATAAGTGCTATTGCTATCTTCCTTCCTTCCTTCCTTCCTCCCTTCTTCCCTCCCTCCCTCCCTTGTGGTTAGAGTGCAGGCCAACTCTACCCACTGCCAATAGTTCAAATCTCACCCAGCTCAAGGTTGAAGGTTGACTCAGCTTTCCGTCCTTCTGAGGTGGGTCAAATGAGGACCCAGATTGTTGGGGGACAATAGGCTGACTCTGTAAACCGCTTAGAGAGGGCTGTAAAACGCTGGTCGCGTTGGTTGATGATCTCTGGAGGGCGTGGGATAGAGGATATTCCTCTATCCTAGTCCTATTAGACCTCTCAGCGGCTTTTGATACCATCGACCATGGTATTGTAGCGGCAAAAACCAGGCACACCACAGACTGGTTCTAACGAAGGAACCAGAGACCACAAAGGTAATAGAGAAACAGGATTTATTGACATGTCAAGAGTTCAGAGTGCTCTCGCACTGAAGACTGAACTGCCTGGACAACGCCCAGGGAGTTAGTTTTATACCTTTGTCCTTAATACAGAAACACATATGGATAAAAGCAGAAGTTAACTTTGGAATAGTACAGAAACAGAAGTTAATATGAAAATTGACAGCTATATTTCCCATATAGGGTTTACACCTCCCCTTCTCCCCCAGTTACTTCCTCTTTCCATCCAGCAATATTTGTAATACTTTGAGAACTTTTAAGAACAGAGAAGTACACCCACACATCTTACCCAAGCTGTCCAAAGGGCAAGCGGGCAAATCTCCCAAGGGGTCAGGGTTGACCCAGGGTCCAGGAATTGGGGTCCCTGGCCCCTCTGCCACATTCCCCCCTTTGGAAGTCCACCATAATCAAAAGATTACTGTGGAGTTTCACAAATGTTAGACTTTGGATTTTCTGTAGTCAAGACTATATATTCCCATATAGCCATTGCCCTAGCCGTAGCATTCTTCTCTACCAGTAAGGAAACAGTGGTTGAAATGGTTCATACAAAAATAGGGAGGATACAAGGGAGAATGACAGAGCCTGCAGCAATAAGCCCAATGAGAGTGACCATGGCCTGGAGGCCTGGCAATTAGGGGAACCAGGAGTCAAAGGCAGAGGCGGCCGCACATCAATGGTTAGCTGTTTAATGACTTTTCCTGTCTCATCCATCTGGAGAAAACAATTAGAAAGATAAAACTTACCACAAACCCCACATTCCTTGACCACAATATAATCCAGTGCTAGTCTATTCTGATGGACCGCAGTCCTCAGTTTACCCGTGGCTTCCGACAAAATATTCAGAGATTTGTCCAGCCTTTGACCAACGAGGTCAAGTACTGCCTGTAGCCTGATGATTCCATCAAGCATGTAAATCACCAGGAGGGTGACTCTAAAATTTCTACACCAACAGCTCTAGGGCCAAAAATGGGGAGGCAGCTCATCGCCATCCCTTTCAAGGAGTATTGTGGTCCTGGTCTTTCCCCACAGAACTGGCTTGCTTGGAACAGCATTGTAAGATGAAGGGCCAGTAGACAAACACACTCAACAATTTTGACTCAGGGCAGGGTCAGACTGGACCCAGTTCCAATATTTTGAACATATATGCATCTTTTCTCAATTTGATACCAAGATGGTCAAATGCTTGACCTTTGATCTTGAGTTTGGCTTACCACTCCCTCCCCATGCATAGATGATGCACCTTTTGCGGGAACGGACCTGTCCCAAAGCGTCCACACCCTGCGACCTGATCCCGCCCTGTTCCTTGGGGTTCTCAACATCCTCAGAACCTCCTTCAAGGGCAAGTGGGTCGTTCGGGCATCCACACAACATTGGGAACTAATATTCAGGACCTTGTCATTTAACAGGCCCTTTGCCAATAACAGCCAAAGCCAATAATTGTCCTTTAACAAGACGTCGCCAAACACAACTCTCTTAACCTACCACATTAGGGAGAAGGCGGGGGTTATTTATGATTTGGGTAAGGGCAATATCAGTCTTAGGCATTCCACAAAACCACCTCTTGTTCGTAACATACAATGTCCAGAGTCCTAGGACTAACACAGTACTACAGAGAGCCCACTCCCTGGTTTCTCAAAGACACAGCACCCGTCTTTCCAAAGAAGAGGCAATCCCAAAAGAATGAATATCCAATACAACAAATCACAATAAGAGCAAGCACACTCACTAAAGCAAGAGATAATGCAGTTATGACTACGAATATTTGGCTTGCCTTTCCCTGACAGGTGCTCGAACTTTCTAATACATCTAATAAATGGAATGTTGTCTTCTTCCTCCAAATCTTCAGCCGTACGTTGAGAAATCAGCTTCCAGGGGTGATTTCAGTAGGGCCTCTTCTGCAACGTATGTAGCTTGCCCATTGCCGGTAGGACAGTTATAGGGGGCGCTTCTTCAAGCACTAGATGTTGGGCCTCAACCTGGTCTGCCTCCCAATTGACAAATTGTTCGCTTTCCACTGTTTTACCCATAATCTGTCTACCACCTGAATATTATCACTAGAGGTGACTAGACATGGTGGACTGAGGGACACACAATATTTTTGGATTCCTTGTATTTGTTGGTTTAATTCTCTCACCATTTTGGTTCACCCATGAGGCCCCTAATTGACTAGGTGCCATATGTGATTTTTCAAATTAGCATTTACTACTGTTGGCCCCCCAAACATCATTTCAAAAGGAGATAACCTCATTCCCTCATTCCCTGATAACCTCATTCCCTCCTTCAGAGTGCATTGCACAGACCAAAGTGCCAGTGACAATGCATTCACCCATTCAAGGTGAGTTTCAAGACACACTTTGTCCTTGAGTAGGATCATCCCCTCTGCCAATACTGCAAGTGGGCCCTTCCACCTAGGTTTCTATCCTATTGCGCCGACTGGGGGGGGTTGGGGCTGGGAGGCACCATTTTGCGGTGGTTCTCATCCTACCTCTCTGGTCGGTCGCAATATGTGTTGGCAGGGGGGCAGAGGTCGGCCTCGAGACCCCTCTTATGTGGAGTTCCTCAGGGGTCGGTCCTCTCGCCCCTACTATTCAACACATATATGAAGCCGCTGGGCGAGATCATCCGTGGTTTTGGGGTGGGATATCATCTGTACGCTGATGATACTCAGCTGTACATATCCACCCCAGACCACCCCAACGATGCCGCCGAGGTGATGTCCCGGTGTTTGGAGGCCGTACGGATCTGGATGGGTAGTAACAAACTCAGGCTCAACACGTCCAAGACTGAGTGGCTGTGGCTTCTGGCACCCCGGTTCAGCCAGATTACTCCAACTCTGGCCATTGGGGGCGAAACACCAGCCCCCGTGGAGAGGGCGCGCAATTTGGGTGTCCTCCTGGATTCCCGGCTGTCCATGGAGGACAATGTGGCGGCCGTGGCCAGGGGGGCATTTCATCAGGTATGTCTGATGCGCCAATTGCGCCCCTTACTGGACCGGGCTGCCCTTCGCACAGTCACTCAAGCACTCGTGACATCCCGACTCGACTACTGTAATTCTCTCTACATGGGGCTTCCCTTGAGATGTACTCGAAAGCTGCAGTTAGTCCAGAATGCAGCCGCGCGGGTGATTACGGGAGCGCCTAGACACTCCCACATAACACCTATCCTGCGCGAGCTGCACTGGCTTCCTGTGGTCTTTCGGGTGCGCTTCAAGGTCTTGACCACCATCTTTAAAGCGCTCCATGGCTCGGAACCTAGTTACATGCGAGACCGTCTCCTGCCCCATACATCCCTTAGACCGATACGCTCCCACAGAGAGGGCCTCCTCAGGGTGCCGTCGGCCGGACAATGCCGACTGGCGACACCCAGGGGAAGAGCCTTCTCTGTGGCGGGCCCAGCCCTTTGGAACGACCTACCCCCTGAACTCCGCACCATCTCCGACCTCCGCCTCTTCCGCAAGTGCCTAAAGACACATTTGGTCCATCTAGCCGGCCTAGCGTAACCTCCACAATGACTATTTTAGACAGTTTTAAATTTTGGGGATTTTAATTTGGTTTTAGCGCAGGATGGTTATCAAATAAGTTTTTTAAATTTTTTACGTGATTTTGTATGTACTTTTTAAATTCCTGTGCGCCGCCCTGGGTCCTTTTTGGAGAAGGGCGGGGTATAAATTTAATTTAAAAAAAAAAAAAAAAAAAGCACTGTGAAGCGGTATATAAGTCTAAGTGCTGTTGCTATTGCCCTCCCTCCCTCCCTTCCTTCACGGTATAGCCAGCTGGTGCCATCTCTGGCTATTGGGGGCGAGTCATTGGCCCCTACAGAGAGGGCTCGCAACCTGGGCGTCCTCCTGGACTCTCAGCTGTCTTTAGAAGATCACCTGACGGCCATGGCCAGGGGGGCTTTCTATCAGGTCCGCCTGATACGCCAGTTGCGCCCCTTTCTGGATCGTGACGCCTTACGCACGGTCACTCAAGCCCTCGTCACCTCCTGCCTGGACTATTGTAACACTCTCTACATGGTGCTTCCCTTGAGGTGCACCCGGAGGCTCCAGTTAGTTCAGAATGCGGCCACGCGGGGGATTCTGGGAGCGTCTAGATGCTCCCACGTGACACCTCTCCTGCATGAGCTGCACTGGCTGCCTGTGGCTTTCCGGATGTGCTTCAAGGTACTAGTGACCACCTTTAAAGCGCTCCATGGCAAGGGACCTGGTTACTTGCAAGACCACGTCCTGCTACCAAACACCTCCCACCGACCAGTCCGCTCCCACAGGGAGGGCCTCCTCAGAGTGCCGTCGGCCAGACAATGTTGGCTGGCGACCACCAGGGGGAGAGCCTTCTCTGTGGCAGCCCCTGCCCTCTGGAATGACCTACCCCCTGAACTACGGACGATCACGGACCTACATCTCTTCCGTCGGGCCCTGAAGACACACTTATTTTGTGCTGCCGGCCAATCCTAGTTTTAAAGTAATTTTAGTACGGGGTTTTTAAACGCAGGCCAATTACATTTAATTCATTTTAACATACTATTTTAGCTTTTGTATTACCCATTTTTATGATGGCTGTGCACCGCCCTGAGTCCCGAAAGGGAGAAGGGCGGTCTATAAATTGAATAAAACTGAAACTAAACTTCCTTCCTTCCTTCCTTCCTTCCTTCCTTCCTTCCTTCCTTCCTTCCTTCCTTCCTTCCTTCCTTCCTTCCTATCTATTGGAATGCAGTATTGTAGGGTACCTCTGCCCACTGCCATGAGTTCAGTTCTCTCTGGCTCAAGGTTGACTCAGCCTTCCGTCCTTCCGAGGGGGATAAAACGAGGACCCAGATTGTTGGGGGCAAGAGGCTGATTCTGTAAACCGCTTAGAGAGGGCTGTAAAAGCACTGTGAAGCGGTATATAAGTCTAAGTGCTACTGCTATGAAGTCATTCTTAGCAGGAAAATCATTTGCACCGATGTGTGCCTGGGTGTGCAACGGCACACTCCTGCCCCCAAATATGGATCCGTGTTATTTTCACCTACTCTTTCATGTGCAAAAGAGCCACGAGACCAAAACAATCGCAAAGGGCTCGATAGAGAGATAATCTGGAACATTTTGCGAGTAAGAGGCAAGCTTACTACTTAGCAACAGGTATCTTAGCAACAGGCCTTCTTCTGGCTGCACACAGGCCTGCCTTCTCCATCAGTTAGTTGTGCTAATGAGAAGGAGCGCACTCAGTCGGCACATGGGAGTAAAGCCAAAAATCGCCCTCTCTGAACCGTGTTTTAAAAGGGTATTTTTTGTCTCTCTCTCCATGTTCTCTTTTATCGCTGTATCCTTCAGGTGGGGAGAGTAGCTCGTTCCACGCTTAATAAGGGTACAGACCTGTGGGATGAGCTGGAGGGCTTGTGAGGGGTAATGTGTTAGGGCAGGGGTCCCCAAACCTGGCAACTTTAAGACTTGTGGACTTCAACTCCCAGAATTCTCCAGCCAGCCCTGCTTTGGAAGGAGAGATACTGATGCTGAAGCCCCCGATGTTGGGAAAAGGTTCGCCAACACTCATATAGGGTCTCCTGCTTGAGCAGTGAGTTAGTGACTAGAAGATCTCGCAGGTCCCTTCCAGCTCTGTTATTCTGTAGTTTGCTATAATGCTGTCAATGGAGAAGATATCTATAGGGCCGTGATGGCGAACCGATGCCCTCTGGAGGCTTCAGGGAAGCTCCTGGAGCCTCTGGAGGTTGGGGGGAGGCTGTTTTCACCCTCCCCAGGCTCCTAGGAAGCCCCTGGAGACTGGGGAGGGAGAAAAAAGCACGCCAAAAGCAGGGGGTCGTGCACGTCTCCTGCCCCATACATCCCTCCGGCCGATCCGCTCCCACAGAGAGGGCCTTCTCAGGGTGCCGTCGGCTGGGCAATGCCGTCTGGCGACACCCAGGGGAAGAGCCTTCTCTGTGGTGGGCCCTGCCCTCTGGAACGACCTCCCTCCTGAACTTCGTACCATCTCGGACCTCCGCCTCTTCCGCCAGTGTCTAAAGACACATCTTTTTCAGCAAGCCGGCCTAGCCTAACCTCCCGCTGGGGCTATTTTAGATAGTTTTAAACTGGGGGTTTTAATTTGGTTTTTAGCATAGGATTGTTTAATTTAATATGCTTTTAAATTTTGTATATTTTCTTTTATATGTTTTAAATTCCTGTGCACCGCCCTGGGTCCCTCGTGGAGAAGGGCGGGATATAAATCGAATTAAAATAAATAAATAAAATAAAACATAGCATTATGGGTGTGGCACGCCCACGCATGACCCCCCCTGCGCTCCCCCCGCTCTTGGCACCCGAGCCAAAAAAGGTTCGCCATCACTGCTATAGGGGGTTTTGCCTGCTTCTATGGCTCCGACAGCCACATCCAAGCAACTCTTCCTCGTTTTCATCCAGACAGCCGAACCTTGTGGTGTTTCCTTGTTGGGTGTCTTTTGTCTCTTGGAGTTTTCTTTCTGGTCCTCCTCCTTGGTCGGTTCCTTCAGATGATCCCCAAGAGAGGCGTTTGACCTGTAGACCTGCCCATATATGGCTCAGCATATGCTTGATGAACTTTGCCCGAATCTGTCTCTAGACAAAGGCGACCTGACTGGTGATTTCCAGCACTGAATGTGGAAAATATCCCTTTTTAAAAAAAACATAAGGCAGGTCCATCTGGCTGTTTGATTTCGATGAGCCAGAAGATGTTTTCTGTGGGCCGCCTTCATGGGCCCGTAATGATGTGCTTTGCTGGTCTAAGGTTTATCCATAACAGAACGGAGCTTCCCAAGTCTTCTTCTGGTGGAATGGGGCTTCTTCTGCCAGAGAAAACCACGGACGAGGGAATCCTGAGCCTGGGAATGGCCTGGAGTCTCTGGCTGGCATCTGGGCCGACCCTGCTCTCCAGATGTGCTGTCTGTATGGTCCTGTGTGGCCCACCACATCGGGAGGGATTCTGGTTGGGGGAAAAGTTGTGTCAATCCCCTTGTCAGCAGGGCTGTGGCATTTTTTTCAAAGGGAATGGACATATGCACAAAAGCAGCTGTAATTGGGGTGGGAGGTAGAATGGCGAAAGAGTGGGAAAAAGGGATGACAATGAAAAGCCACTGGCAATAAGCTCACAAAGATTCACAAAGCCCCATTAAGAATAGAATGGGATGGGATGGGATGGGATGGGATGGGATAGGAGAATGGAATAGAACAGAATGGCACGGAAGGGATGTGATGCAATGTGATGGGATCATAAGTAGAGTTAGAGTTAGAGTAGAGTAGAATAGAATAGAATAGAATAGAATAGGAGTAGAGTAGAGTAGAATAGAATAGAATAGAATTAAAGTAGTGTAGAGTAGAAATAGAGTAGAATAGAGTATAATAAAATAGAATAGAATAGAACAGAACAGAATAGAACAGGAGTAGAGTAGAGTAGAATAGAATAGAAGTAGAGTAGAGTATGAATATGAATATGAATATGAATATGAATATAGAATGGAATAGAATAGAATGTGACCTTGGAGGTCTTCTAATCCAGGCCCCCAGTCTATGAATGGATCTATACCATTTCAGATACCTTTAAAATCTTATGGGCTGTCCATTCTTCATTTAATCCAAAGGGGACTGTATTATAATGCCCCATAAATTTGTCTGTGTGGGAATGACCAAAGGAGACAGGAGAAAGAGCCACAAATAGGACAACCAGCTCACAGAAGTCTTGCAAGATTATGTTCATGTAATAACAAATAATTTTTATATTAAAGATGGAACTCCTCCTCCTCCTCCTCCTCTTGTAAGAAGTTTCTTTGTCAGAGGGTTGTGTGTAGGGGCTCTAGGGAAGAAAATAAGCCGGGTTCTATTCTACGGCTGCCTCATGAATACAGATTACAACTTGCTCTGATTTGACTGTCGCCTGCTGAGTAGCCAACCTGCTGCTTGTCAAAATTCTCCTAGGGCCCCCTCAGACTCTCTCTGCCCTCAGTTGGTCAGCAATCAAGCAAGGAAGGTTGCAAAAGAATTAACCCCTTGGAACAGAGAGGAATCCGACAAGAATTTGGGTGTGTGTGTGTGATAACTGTCTTGATCAGCTGCCACAAAGAAGAGGGTGCCAATTTACTCTCCATAGTCTCAGAGGTCAGGATAAGAAGTAACGAGTAGAAACCCATCAGAGGGAGATCCAATCTGGAAAGAAGGAGGACGTTCCTGACAGCGAGAACTACCAAGCAGTGGAACAACTCACCTTCCAGAGCTGTGGGGGCTCCATCACGGGAGGTTTTCAAGAAAAGCTTGTCTGGTATGGAATAAAGATGGCATGAAATTCAAAGAAATGAGATTCAGTGTAGAGAAAAGTAAAGTCTTGTGCTTAGGTAAGAAAAACCAAAAGGACACATAAAGATTGGGTGAAACTGGGCTTAATAGCAGCAACTGTGAGAAGGATCTTGGGGTCTTAGTGGACAACCAATTAAATAGGAGCCAGCAGTGTGCAGCGGCAGCCAAAAAAGCCAATGCAATCCTAAACTGCATCTTAATCTAGATCAAGGGAGGTACTAATACCACTCCATAAAGCCTTAGTAAGGCCACACCTAGAATTCTGCATCCAGTTTTGGTTGCACACTATAAAAAAAAGTTGAAACTTTAGAAAGAGTGCAGAGAAGAGCAACCAGGATGACGAGGGGACTGGAGGCTAAAACATACGATGAACGGTTGCAGGAACTGGGCCTGGCTAGTCTAGTGAAGAGAAGGACCAGGGGAGACAGGAGAGCATCTTCCAATATTTGAGGGGCTGCCACAGAGAGGAGGGGCTCAAGCTAGTCTCCAAGGCACCTGAAGACCAGACAAGGAATAATGGATGGAAACTGACCAAGCAGAGATTCAACCTGGAAATAAGGAGGAATTTCCTGATAGTGAGCGCAATCAACCCATAGAACAGAAGTTGCCCTCGGAAGTTGTGGGAGCTTCATCACTGGAGGCTTTCAAGAAGAGACTGGACTGCCATTTGTCAGAAATGGTGTGGGGTCTCCTGCTTGAGCAGGAGGTTGGGCTAGATGACCTATAAGGTTCCTTCCAACTCTGTTAAAAGATGCTTGCCTTGGGCAAAGGGTTGGACTAAAAGACCTCCAATGTCTCTTCCAATCCTACGATTCTATGAAACGTGGCTTGAAGTAGTGTCTTCAATAAGATCTTGGATTTCTGCCCGCTGTTCTTCTAAAAGATAGGCCTGGAGCCAACTCAGAAGATCTGCTTTGGCACAAGGCAAAAAGGTGGGAAGGATCCACCGAGTTTCTTATTTCAGCTCTAATTACTTTGTCCTCCAAGCACTTTCCCCCCTCCCAAACAGCTTCTCTTAATGGTCCATTGCTCTGGGCTTTCTCCAAAGTAGTGGGAGTTTAAATGGAGACTTTTCTCTCTTCTGGAAAAACAAAAAGATTCCGAGACAAGAACTATTTGATTTCTTTTCTGCTCCCTCATTCGAGATGACTCCGTAATGAGCCCGCTTCCCGAAAAGCAACGATAACACCAAGCAATAATGCGTAATGATAAAACAAGCACGCAGGCATAAAGAATGAAAAATTGGACGGCTTTCTTCTCTCCTTTTAAAGCAACCGAAGGAGATGCAAATGGCAAGACAATTACGAGGCGCTGTTGAAGCTTGGCAAAACAGAAAGAAGGGCCGAAGGAGGCAAAGCTGAGGAGGAAAGGGAAAATAAAAGCAGAGATTGTATCGTTCCAATTTTAGTATATGTGCTGCCGAAGCAGAGATTAAGAAGAAGAGGATTGATGCCTAGCCCAAGCCCTGCTTTTTGCATGAGCCGCTTTCTAGAACAGGGGTCTCCAACCTTTGCAACTTTAAGTCTGAAGGACTTCAGCTCCCAGAAAGCTGGCTGGAGAAGTCTGGGAGCTGAAGTCCTTCAGACTTAAAGTTGCAAAGGTTGGAGACAGCAAAGCTGGCTGGAGAAGTCTGTGAGCTGAAGTCCATCAGACTTAAAGTTGCAAAGGTTGGAGACAGCAAAGCTGGCTGGAGAAGTCTGGGAGCTGAAGTCCTTCAGACTTAAAGTTGCAAAGGTTGGAGACAGCAAAGCTGGCTGGAGAAGTCTGGGAGCTGAAGTCCTTCAGACTTAAAGTTGCAAAGGTTGGGGACCCCTGTTCTAGAAGGTAGACTAGGCCAAAAAAGTTGTTCTGTTCTTTTTTTAAAAATTAACATTAAATATGGTTAACTGCTTTCCTCTCCAGGCGTTGAGTCATTGCCTCACTTCAGGTACGCGAGAACTAAACTTTGGCAGACTGCTAAGGCTCCACCACTTGAATCTTTCAGAAGCTGCAAACTGCCGAGACTTTGAGGACTGGATGGCCCCATTTTGGCTTAAATCAGTACCCAATTCCTGCAACTGTTCAATTCTCCTGGGACAGCTATATAGGAGCACCACTCCGGCTGCAATTTAAGCCAGGTGTCTCCAACCACCAACCACCAAACACCAAATAGAAGCTAGGTGGATACAACCTCGTGGACAACCCCCATTTGGTCAAGGACCTTGGAGTATTCATCGTTAATGATCTAAGCCCATGATGGAGAACATATGGCATGGGTGCCACAGGTGGCACGTGAAGACATTTCTGAGGGCACGCGAGGCATTGCCCTGTCAGCTCCAGTGCACATGAGAGTGCTGGCCAGCTGATTTTTAGCCATTTTTTGCCCTCCTGAAGCCTCCAGAGCAGTGGTGGGTTTCTGCAGGCTCGCACCTACTCGCGAGAACCGGTTGGTGAAATTTAGAGAACCGGTGAGAGGGGGTTCCACCGGCGTACCTGGAAGTAAATCTGGCCCGCCGCTGCCAGTGACCCAACGGGAAGGAAAGGAAAGGAAAGGAGGAAAGAAAGAAAGAAAGAAAGAGAGAGAGAGAGAGAAAGAAAGAAAGAAAGAAAGAAAGAAAGAAAGAAAGAAAGAAAGAAAGAAAGAAAGAAAGAAAGAAAGAAAGAGAATTTATCATCACAATTGAGTCCAACATTTTGGTTGCTAAGCAAGAGCGTTGTTAAATGAGTTTCACCACATTTTAAAAGGTGGCCACTCCCACCCTGTCACATGACTGCCAAGCCACGCCCACAAAATAGGCCACACCTACAGAGGAGGTTCTAAAAAATTTGAAACCCACCACTGCTCCAGAGGGAGAAAAATGGCCCAATGGGCAACCTGGAAGTCCATTCCTCAACTTCCGGTTTGTGTGTGGGGCCTTTTTTTGCCCTCCCCAGGCTCCTAGAAAGCTTCTGGAGCCTTGGGAGGGCGAAAAATGGACCTACCGGGCCTACCAGAAGTCAGAAAACAGGCTGCTTCCGGCCTCCATTTTTGCCCTCCCCAGGCACCAAAAAAGCCATGTGTACATGCACTGGATAGCAGGGGACACCACACATGTATTCTCATGGGGCATGGCATGGGAGGCATTAAATTATGGGGGTGGGCACACGAGTGTGCACAATAGCACGAGCATATGTGGTTTAGCATTGCCCAAAAAGGCATTAAGAGTTGTCAACTTAATTTTGCGAAGCTTCTTCTCCGGTAACCTTGTACTGCAAACTAGGGCATACAAATCCTTTGCCAGACCAATCCTCGAATACAGCTCGTCTGCTTGTATATCCACACTGTATATACAATTGAGCGAGTCCAGAGGTATTTCACAAGAAGAGTCCTCCACTCCTCTGCTCACAATAGAATCTCTTCCACCACCAGCCTTGAAATTTTGGACTTGAACGACCTAGAACTACGCCTCATATGGTCTGACCTAAGCGTAGTACACAAACTTATCTGCTACCTGTCAACAACTACTTCAGCTTCAACCGTAATAATCCACGGGCAAACAATCGATACAAACTCAAGGTAAACCGCTCCAAACTCGATTGCGGAAAATACAACTTCAGCAACAAGAGTGGTCAACGCCTGGAAGGCTCTACCTGGCTCTGTCGTTACTTATTTATTTATTTATTTATTTTATTAAATTTATACCTCGCCCTTCTCCTTGTTAGGACCCAGGGCGGTTACATCCACAACCCCCCCCCCAATAGCTTCAACCTTAAACTGTCTAATGTTGACCAAGGCAACGGCTTTGGCATGGCTGTGCCCCAGTCAGCTGCCAAGAGAGCCACCGGCAGGCAGGCTTCTCAGAAGCGGGCAGCTAAACAGCGATCTGCTCAGAGCTCACCCGTGCTGAAAGGAGGCAGAGGAGACGAGCGGCTGCCAGCACACGTAGGTGGCTTGAATTGTGCGCCCAGCCAGCATTGCCAGGGCAAGCAAATGGAGAGAGAAGGCTGGCAGAATCTCTTACCTCCCCCAGCTCAGGCTGCGCTTTCTGTGAAGCTGCCCCAGATCTTGACATAATCACCCAGGGGAAGGGCGCTCTCTGTGGCGGGCCCGGCCCTCTGGAACGACCTTCCCCCTGATATTAGAACGACCACCGACCTCCGCTCCTTCCGTGTAAAACTGAAGACCCATCTCTTTCGACTGGCCGGCCTTGAATAGTTCTCTCTGTCTTTTAACGATAAATTTTAATGGGTTTTTTTAATTGTATTTTTAGCACGGGTAATTTATTTAATTCTATTTTAGTAATGTTTGTATTATTGTATATTGTTTTAATTATGCCTGTGCACCGCCCCGGGTCCCTGTGGGGAGAGGGTGCGGTTAATAAATTCTAATTTATTATTATTATTATTTATTATTATTACCCACTTCATCCGGTCTCGGTCCCTACAGGGGTGCCACCGCACGGAGAAACTCAGTTTGACCTGTTTCCCTCTTGGATCCTGGGTCTGATGGTCTGGCTAGTTAACAACTAAAATCCACACATCACCAGGCATCATATAAATACAAGGCACTGTAAAACGATCGTCATCATCTTCTAATGACTCCATAATCCCTTGCAGGGCGGAGTCTGGGCAACCGAATGAAGTTAGCAAAAAATTTTAATGGCCAGATTTATTTATTTATTTATTTTATTTTATTAAATTTATATAACCGTGCCTATCTCCCCGGAGGGACTCAGGCCGGTGCACAGGAAATTAAAACAGGAAATACAAAACATAGCAATAATAAATATAATTTAAAACTAAAATCCAATTAAATACGAAATGCCCTGTGCTAAAAATTCCCTAATACTATTAACCCATTTAAAATCCAATTAAAACAATTTAAAATTCAGTCTACAAACATGGTTGTGAGGATTAGGCCAGGCCGGCAAGATGGATGTGTCTTCAAATGTTGGCGGAAGGAGCGGAGGTCCGTGATGGTCCAAAGTTCGGGGGGAAGGTCGTTCCAGAGGGTTGGGCCCGCCACAGAGAAGGCCCTTCCCCTGGGCGTCACCAGCTGGCATTGCCCGGTGGACGGCACCCGGAGAAGTCCCTCTCTATGGGAGCGAATCGGCCGAAGGGATGTATGAGGTAGGATATGGTCCCGCAGATAACTAGGCCCCGTGCCATGGAGGGTTTTAAAGGTGGTTATCAACACCTTGAAGCGCACCCGAAAGGCCACAGGCAGCCAGTGCAGCTCGCGCAGGAGCAGTGTTACGTGGGAATGCCGTGAGGCTCCCAAAATCCCCCGGGCGGCCGCCTTCTGAACTAGCTGTAGTCTCCGGGTGCACCTCAAGGGGAGCCCCATGTAGAGAGCATTACAGTAGTCTAGGCGGGATGTCACGAGTGCTTGAGTGACTGTGCGAAGGGCGTCCCGGTCTAGTAGGGGGCGCAACTGGTGTACCAGGCGATGCCCTTCCCTGTCACCAATGTGGAGTTTTGTTCAGCAGATACCCTGTTTCCCTGAAAATAAGACCTCCCTGGATAATAAGCCCAATCGGGCTTTTGAGCGCATGTGCTAAAATAAGCCCTCCCCTGAAAATAAGCCCTCCCCGAAAA
The DNA here is from genome assembly GCA_039707465.1 of Rhabdophis nuchalis. Lineage (NCBI taxonomy): Eukaryota > Metazoa > Chordata > Lepidosauria > Squamata > Natricidae > Rhabdophis > Rhabdophis nuchalis. The sequence continues at coordinate 5,625,213 of CM077658.1, read as the reverse complement.
TATTGTACTGCAGCAGCAGCCATAAGGTGACCACACTCGCCACCTCCTGCACCTCAAAAATAATAAGACCTTCCTGAAAATAAGGCCAAGCACTTATTTCAGGGGGTCAAAAGAAAATAAGACCCTGTCTTATTTTCGGAGAAACACGGTATATTCTTAGTGTAAAGCAGGGGTTCCCAAACTTGGCAACTTTAAGACTTGTGGACTTCAACTCCCAGAATTGCAAAGGAAGGGATTACAAGAGAGTAAATTATGCTGGCTGGAGAATTCTGGGAGTTGAAGTCCACGAGTCTTAAAGTGGCCATGTTTGAAGGCCTCTGATCCAAGTGGAGAGATTGCAGAGGAAGGGATTACAAGAGAGTAAATTATGCTGGCTGGAGAATTCTGGGAGTTGAAGTCCACGAGTCCTAAAGTGGCCATGTTTGAAGGCCTCTGATCCAAGTGGAGAGATTGCAGAGGAAGGGATTACAAGAGAGTAAATTATGCTGGCTGGAGAATTCTGGGAGTTGAAGTCCACGAGTCCTAAAGTGGCCATGTTTGAAGGCCTCTGATCCAAGTGGAGAGATTGCAAAGGAAGGGATTACAAGAGAGTAAATTATGCTGGCTGGAGAATTCTGGGAGTTGAAGTCCACGAGTCTTAAAGTGGCCATGTTTGAAGGCCTCTGATCCAAGTGGAGAGATTGCAGAGGAAGGGATTACAAGAGAGTAAATTATGCTGGCTGGAGAATTCTGGGAGTTGAAGTCCACGAGTCCTAAAGTGGCCATGTTTGAAGGCCTCTGATCCAAGTGGAGAGATTGCAGAGGAAGGGATTACAAGAGAGTAAATTATGCTGGCTGGAGAATTCTGGGAGTTGAAGTCCACGAGTCCTAAAGTGGCCATGTTTGAAGGCCTCTGATCCAAGTGGAGAGATTGCAAAGGAAGGGATTACAAGAGAGTAAATTATGCTGGCTGGAGAATTCTGGGAGTTGAAGTCCATGAGTCTTAAAGTGGCCATGTTTGAAGGCCTCTGATCCAAGTGGAGAGATTGCAGAGGAAGGGATTACAAGAGAGTAAATTATGCTGGCTGGAGAATTCTGGGAGTTGAAGTCCACGAGTCCTAAAGTGGCCATGTTTGAAGGCCTCTGATCCAAGTGGAGAGATTGCAGAGGAAGGGATTACAAGAGAGTAAATTATGCTGGCTGGAGAATTCTGGGAGTTGAAGTCCACGAGTCTTAAAGTGGCCATGTTTGAAGGCCTCTGATCCAAGTGGAGAGATTGCAGAGGAAGGGATTACAAGAGAGTAAATTATGCTGGCTGGAGAATTCTGGGAGTTGAAGTCCACGAGTCTTAAAGTGGCCATGTTTGAAGGTCTCTGATCCAAGTGGAGAGATTGCAGAGGAAGGGATTACAAGAGAGTAAATTATGCTGGCTGGAGAATTCTGGGAGTTGAAGTCCACAAGTCTTAAAGTGGCCATGTTTGAAGGCCTCTGATCCAAGTGGAGAGATTGCAGAGGAAGGGATTACAAGAGAGTAAATTATGCTGGCTGGAGAATTCTGGGAGTTGAAGTCCACAAGTCTTAAGGTTGCCATGTTTGAAGGCCTCTGATCCAAGTGGAGAGATTGCAGAGGAAGGGATTACAAGAGAGTAAATTATGCTGGCTGGAGAATTCTGGGAGTTGAAGTCCACGAGTCCTAAAGTGGCCATGTTTGAAGGCCTCTGATCCAAGTGGAGAGATTGCAGAGGAAGGGATTACAAGAGAGTAAATTATGCTGGCTGGAGAATTCTGGGAGTTGAAGTCCACGAGTCCTAAAGTGGCCATGTTTGAAGGCCTCTGATCCAAGTGGAGAGATTGCAGAGGAAGGGATTACAAGAGAGTAAATTATGCTGGCTGGAGAATTCTGGGAGTTGAAGTCCACGAGTCTTAAAGTGGCCATGTTTGAAGGCCTCTGATCCAAGTGGAGAGATTGCAGAGGAAGGGATTACAAGAGAGTAAATTATGCTGGCTGGAGAATTCTGGGAGTTGAAGTCCACGAGTCCTAAAGTGGCCATGTTTGAAGGCCTCTGATCCAAGTGGAGAGATTGCAGAGGAAGGGATTACAAGAGAGTAAATTATGCTGGCTGGAGAATTCTGGGAGTTGAAGTCCACAAGTCTTAAGGTTGCCAAGTTTGGGACCCCCTGGTGTAAAGCAATGCATATTCTGGAGAAAGAGAAGTTCCCTGAGGATGGGCTGCTCCAGCATGAGCCCCCAAGTTTGGAAGAGTCAACTGTTAGTCCAGGTAACCAAGTCAGATTGGATGCTGCAATAAATACATTGATTTCAGGGTTTGCCATCTTCACTCTGGGTGTGCTGGCTGGCTGCGCTGGAGATGGTAGTAACAGCATCTGGACAAGGCCAGTTGGAGAAGGCTGCTGGAACGTTTCTTTGCCCCGAACAGGTGCTGTTCTGAACACAGAAGCGAAGTGGGTGGAAAGGAAGATGGTGCCAAAGCTTTTGCAAATGTTCTCCGCGGCATCTCTGCTTTTGAGCGCAATAGTATGGTGCCAAAGCTTGCAGGCAGGCAAAAGGTTGCCTTTCATCGCTTGGGCTTCTAGTCTTTAATTTTAAAAGAGATGATTACCATTTAGATAAACGTTTGATATTAAAATGTAGTTTAGCTGTTGTTTCCGGTGTTATTTATATATGTATGTTTCACGGTTTCTTAGTTTTATGCATGCTTAAACACTGCTCTGGAAGTACGTTTCTTTAGATTTTAAAACCTTGTTTAGCTAAAAGGGGGCTGAAATGACATTTGGAGTAGCAGAGATAGTAAAGTAAAGGCTCAGGGCTCCACAGAGAATTATAGAACATAGAATAATAGGGTTGGAAGGGACCTTGGAGGTCTTCTAGTCCAACCCTTAGGTCAGGCAGGAGAACCTGTATTAGGGGGGGGGGGTCCAAACCTTAGCCACTTTAAGACGTCAACTCCCAGAATTCTACAGGCAGCATAACAAAGCTGGCTGGGGAATTCTGGGAGGTGAAGTCCACAGGTCTTAGAGTTCCCAGGTTTGGACAACATTCTAAACCAGGGGTAGGCAAACTTTGCAACTTTAAGTCTGAAGGACTTCAGCTCCCAGAATTCTCCAGCCAGCTTTGCTGCTGCTTTCGGCATGTTTTTTTTGCCCTCCCCAGGCTCCAGAGGCTTTCTAGGAGCCCGGGAAGGGTCAAAACAGCATCCCCCCCCCACCTCCAGAGGCTTCAGGAACTTCCCTGAAGCCTCCGGAGGGCGAAGAACAGCCTCAAAAGAAGGCCCAAATCAGCTGGCCAGCGCACACAAGTGTGCTGGACCTGACAGGGCAACCCTTCGCGTGCCCTAAGAAATGGTTCTGTGTGCCACCTGTGGCACCCGTGCCATAGGTTCGCCATCATGGCCCTATACCATTTCAGACAAATGGCTATCCAACATCTTCTTGAAGACTTGCAGTGTTGGGGCATTCACAACTTCTGGAGGCAACTTCTGTTCCACTGGTTAATTGTTCTCACAGTCAGGAAGTTTCTCCTCAGTTCTAAGTTGCTTCTCTCCTTCATTAGTTTCGACTCATTGCTTCTTATTTATTTATTTATTCGACTTATATACCGCTCTATTTTCCCTGGTGGGACTCAGGGCGGTGCGCAGAAAGATAAAAACCCACAACACATACAAAATATAAAATAGCATTAAATTATTAGATCTGTGCTAAAATGGTTAAGATAATTTAAAAGTTAAAACAATTAAATATCCCTTGTTCTTGTTCTGCCCTCAGGTGCTTTGGAGAATAGTTTGACTCCCTCTTCTTTGTGGCAGCCCCTGAGATATCGGAAGACTGCTATCATGTCTCCCCTGGTCTTTCTTTTCATTAAACTAGACATCCCCAGTTCCTGCAACCGTTCTTCATATGTTTGAGCCTCCAGTCCCCTAATCCTCTTTGTTGCTCTTCTCTGCACTAAGAGTCTCCATTGAGTCACCATGGTGAGTCACCATTGCTGGCCAAGGGGTTTAGAATGAAGCCTCCTCTGTACAGATCAACCGTATTTCAATCAATTACACCAGTGACATTTTGGGCGAAGTCCAGATGAGTCTGCTACTGTGCAATTACCTCAAACATATATTTTTTACCACGGTGTTGGCATCCTCTTCTTATTTCGCCCTGCTGTATTTCATCTTTTTGCAAATAGAAAATCCATTTAGGAGGAAAAAGCTGAGTACCTTTTTTTCCCCCCATGGTGAGTGAAGTTAGCAACAGTGAACTTGGAAGCAAGAAAAACAGGTGGGCCAGAGTATACAGACCCCTTTCGGAGTCTAGGTACCCATTCCAAGATAACTTTGCTTTCCAACTTCAGGTTTTTCCTCTGCTGAACAATGGAAGAAGAGAAAAAGTCAATTACCAGCTGATTTTGGGTCACTTCCACCAGCAAAATCTCTGTGACTCACTTCGTTTGTTCAGATCGCTTTTGAAAGCAAAGAGTGGCTAATAGGAAAAAAGCTATTTTCAGCCCTGGCCAATGTCATTCTTTTTATCTATCTGTTTCTCTCCCCACCTACACTCCGACATTTTCAAGGCAAGATCTGGGAAAAGGAGGAGAATTCTTGGAGAGTAGCTGTGTGGGGTAGAAGCAGACCTCAGTGGCCCTGACTGCAACCTTCGGAAGGTAGAACATAGGACATCCGGGTTGGAAGGGATCTTGGAGGTCTTCTAGCCCAACCCCAGGCTCAGGCAGGAAACCCTATTGTCAGATCTGGAAGCCATCTTTTACATTGGGCTTCAGGCCTGCCACAATTTCTACTGTGGGAAAATGGGAGGGTGGGGGGATTACCGTATATGGAATATGGGTGAGATATAGTCAAAATAACATTCCTTTCTCAGAGAGTCAAGGACATCTTGCCCTGCAGCTGTGATGGTGTGACTGGGAGGCATCTCCAGTTTTGGATGATGCCTGACTGGGCCATGTGATGGACATGTGGGTGCTGGGCAGGGACTTGGACTTTCCTTTGGGTGGGGGAAACCTAGAAGCTTTCAGATTCGGGTTTCCCCAGATGTGCCAAGATGACATCTCCAATAAAATGGAACTTTGAGGAAATTTTGGAGCCTTGGAGTCTTCTTAAGTTGGGGGTGCTACTTGGAACCCTGACAACTATACCATTTCAGACAAATGGATAGCCAACATCTTCTTCAAAACTTCCTGAGTTGGAGCAATCACAACTTCTGGAGGCAAGTTGTTCCACCGATAAATTATTCTCACTGTCAGGACATTTCTCCTTAGTTCTAGGTTGCTTCTCTCCTTGATTAGTTTCCATCCATTGTTTCTTATCCTACCTACAGATGCTTTGGAGAATAGCTTGACTCCCTTTTTCTTTACAGCAGCCCTTCAACTACTGGAAGACTGCTATCATCTCACCCCCTAGTCCTTCTTTTCAGTAGACTAGACATACCCAATTCTTGCAACCGTTCCTCATGAGCTTTAGCCAGATGTCTTGGATAGTGTTCCATCAGAGTGTCTCCCCAGGCGGTCATGGTAAAAAAAGGAGGGGGAGTTCCATTCCACACATACTGTCGGCTGAAGTTGGATCTCAGAATACTGCAGCTGGCTTGGGAGGAGTGCATCTTACAGGAGAATGTGATCTATGACACAGACTGAGGGGAGGGAAGGCACAGGGGGAAAGTTCAGAAGAAAATCAAACAAAGCACAGGCTTGACTGCGAATAGATATTGCCTAATGGAGCCCCTAATAAATCACTGGTTTTGTATTAAAAACGTGACTCGCTAATTATGAATTAATTAAGGCATCGTTAGGAAATTTGACACAGAGATTGATACCTACAGTGATGGGAAATAGTGTCCCAGTTAAAGAACAACAGCCTGAGAGACTAAAAAACATCTTAATCAGGACTAACCAAAACTGCTCAAGATCACGAAATTCTGAAGAACCCAAAAGCTTGTACAATCTTTCATGCAACCTTGTGTTCATCCAATGTTGTACAATGTTGTGTTGCTGGTTTTTTAAAAAAAAAAAGAACTGGCACAATTCTGTTGCTTTTACGTGCTTTCAAAAGGCGCCCTCATTTAAATGGTGATTCAAATAGGATGAAATAGTTGGCAGCTCAGGGAACTTTAGGTGCTGATAATGGGCTTGTCTTCCGTGCATGAAATTCTGTTATTTTTCAGGCAAGGAAAAAAAATACCCCCCCCCCCCATTTATTGCCACAACCTCCATGTGATTTGTATCGAACGAACGTAAGGTTTGAGAATACGTAGACGTTTGAGAAGGCATCCAAGTCACAAGGAGCCAAGCCTGAGACTTAAACGGAGGCTTGAATAACAATCAGCGTTTAATAATACAATACAATACAATAGCAGAGTTGGAAGGGACCTTGGAGGTCTTCTAGTCCAACCCCCTGCGTGGGCAGGAAACCCTACACCACTTCAGACAAATGGTTATCCAGCATCTTCTTAAAGACTTCCAGTGTTGGGGCATTCACAACTTCTGGAGGCAACTTCTGTTCCACTGATTCGCTGTCCTCACTGTCAGGAAATTTCTCCTTAGTTGTAGATTGCTTCTCTCCTTGGTTAGTTTCCACCCATTGTTTTTCATCCTGTCCTCAGGTACTTTGGAGAATAGCTTGACTCCCTCTTCTTTGTGGCAACCCCTGAGATATCGGAACACTGCTATCATGTCTCCCCTGGTCCTTCTTTTTTTTAAACTAGACATGCCCAGTTCCTGCAACCGTTCTTCATATGTTTTAGCCTCCAGTCCCCTAATCCTCTTGGTTGCTCTTCTCTGCTCTCTTTCTAGAGTCTCCATATCTTTTCTACATCATGGCGACCAAAACTGAATGCCGTATTCCAAATGTGGCCTTACCAAGGCCTTGTAAAGTGGTATTAACACTTCACGTGATCTTGATTCTATCCCTCTGTTGATGCAGCCTAGAACTGTGTTGGCTTTTTTGGCAGCTGCTGCCCACAGCTGACTCATATTTAAATGGTTGTCCACTAGGACTCCAAGATCCCTCTCACAGTTGCTACTATTGAGCAAGGTACCACCAATACTGTACCTGTGCATTTGGTTTTTCTTGCCTGAATGTCGAACCTTACTTTGATCGAAGCTTAAAGACATGATGGTCAGTTGTTCTCCACATACCCCAAGGCTATGCAAGAAAAAACTACTACTTCAGAGAAGGTGTAGCTCCTTTTTATACAGTTAGAGGCATCTTAGAATAACATCCTGGCTTTACAATACTACTCACTAGCCTTATCAGCAATATCTCTTTCCTCTGTTCCCATGATTGGCCATTTGGACTCCTGTTGTGATGGAACAGATCAAAGGTGAGATAGGCAGAAAGGGGACAGATCAAAGATGTCATTTTTACAGCTCTTTACAGCTCCATCTGGGATAAATTCCATGCCCATTGATTGCAGATTGGTAAGAGTTCAAATGGCAAGGATCACATGTTTTGACATTTGCCAGATATTTTACAGACCCTAACAACAGTGCCACCGGAAGTCAGTTGCAGGGAGCAAACGGCATTTACAGCATGCAAGCTTATATGTTACAAATACAAGGCATAATACACGTGTGTAACAGAAAACAAATATTTCTACTAATCAACAAGTCTGTATCCTCATTACTATTCTCTTTCAGTATCCGTCCCTTTTCCACCTCTGTTTGCTTCTTCTTTGCTTAGAAGCCAACGTGTGGGAATAAAAAGGAAGCCGCCGTGTGAGAATTCAGTGTTACTTACACACACACACACACACACACACACACACACACGCAAAAAGTCTCAATGATGCCAAGAATGGATAAATTATGGAAACTTCAGTCGTTTGCACCGATTGAGCAGAGAACTACGGTTCTTTCTGGAGCTTGACTCAGTCCCCGCCTGCCAACACCTGTTATTTAGCGGTCATATTTAGATCTTAATTTCCTGCGAAGAAACTTACTGAAGGTATTCAAAGTGCCTCTGGCTCAAATCCACAATTTCAGCCCCCATTCCAATCTGCAAGGCAGGCTGGCTGGATTTGTATTTGTTATGGATGTTTCCATTCCAACACACAGATCGTACACAAGGACAGCAAAAAAGACTACAACCCACAGCACAACGGTTGTGGAACTTCTGTTGCTAAGCAAGACAGTTGCTAAGGGATTTTTCTTGCCACCGTTGTTAAGAGAATCAGGGCAGTGGTTAAGTTACTAGCACGGCTGTTAAGTGAATTTGACCTCCCCATTGTTGTGGTCTGCCAGCGGCCTGCGGACCTGGCAGGTAGAGTCGGAGAGTGGGGAGGTTGGGGAGGAACAGAGGCCAGTCCTGGAGTCTGGGGAAGGCAGACAAAGAGGTGTACAGGGCCATATTGGGAGTTTTGTCATGACTGTTTCCATTAATCATCAAGAAAGAACACACTTGACTTCATTTAGAAAGTTCAAAGCTACTTTTACTGATAATGATGAGACTCCAGTCAAAGTCAAGCAAGGAATGAAACATTTAGGTGTGCAACATACGTAACAAAGCATAACCCAACCTCCCCCCTTTGACCCCAGCATATTGTCCAATGCAAGGTCAGCCACGACATCAGGTGCAGCTCCTTCTCAGGGTCATCATCAGAATGGAATGCAGTCCGTTAGTTGAATGTGATAACAACTGTAACCGCCTCTCTCTCCTGCCCCCTTAGTAGCTTAGCAACCCCCAGCCCTCCCCCCTTTTCAACATGTCAGCCTTTGCAGGCAAAAGCAGAACAAAATCAGAGGCTGACAGCTGCCTTTAGAGCCTTCGGGGTCTCACATCAGCGAGGCAGAGGAACAGGAGGAGCCTGTTCCCAGTGCGTGTATGCGCAGAGCTGCCAAAAGCTAAGAACATGAAAAGAGGATTAGGGGACTGGAGGCTGAAACATATGAAGAACGGTTGCAGGAACTGGGTATGTCTAGTTTAATGAAAAGAAGGACCAGGGGAGACATGATAGCAGTCTTCCAATATCTCAGGGGTTGCCCCAAAGAAGAGGGAGTCAAGCTATTCTCCAAAGCACCTGAGGGCAGGACAAGAAGCAATGGGTGGAAACTAATCAAGGAGAGAAGCAACTTAGAACTGAGGAGAAATTCTCTTTAAGAAGATGTTGGATAGCCATTTGTCTGAAACGGAATAGGGTTTCCTGCCTAGGCAGGGAGTTGGACTAGATGACCTCCAAGGTCCCTTCCAACTCTGCTATGTATTGTATTGTATAACAATTAAGACAAGAGGGGCGATTCGGGAGTAAGGCTTGGAGATGATTGGCCCCTCCCATAAGACATAAAAGAGGAGCAGAAGGACGTGAGCCTTTGCAGGAAGCAATTTTGTTCGTGTTGTTCGGTTCAAACTCTGAAGCTCCGTTTCGACTCTGTGCTCCGTTTGGCCTTGCAAAACGAATTGGCCATGAGGTCTCTGGCAGCGTTTCAAGGGACATAAAGGCGGGTGATTATCAGCCTTACCCTGAAAGACTTTGGCAGACTTCTGTTGGACTTTTCACAGACTGCTTGTGAATCATTACGGGCTGTGATTGAACATAATTCACAGCCGTTTAAATAAAAAGAGGGTTACTTACACAAACCTAAGGAAGAGATCAGGGGGGACATTGACCTGGCTTATAGAATAAATTCAGCATATGCCAGGATAAATGAACTACCCAGAGAGATACATATTAAATTTGTTAGAAGGTCTACCAAGGAGGGAATATTGAGGGCGCAGAGAGAGGGTCCGTTAATTTACCAACAAAAGGAAGTTGCTATCTTGAAGCAGATCCCGAAAAAGATTAGAGAGGTGAGGAGAAAATATTCCTTCTTATCTAAAAAATTGTTTAAACAGGGGATTTGGTTCAAGTGGGTGATGCCAGAAGGGATGTTGGTGTTCTGGGAAGGAGGAAGAGTAAGGATTAAAACAGTTGTTGAGGCGGAAGCCTTTCTTAAAAAATATTCCTCTATCCTGGGGGATGAAACTGGAGGAGCGGAGGGGGCCACGGCCCCGCCCACTGGGGGTCAGGGAGGAGAACAAGAAGACACAATTGCCAAGAGACTTAGATCTAAAAAATGACTTTTTTAATACAGTATAACGTTTGTTTGGATGTTTGTACACGATTGCTAGCATAGAATTTGGAATTTACAATGATGTATGCACTTCTCTTCACCTTGTAGTACTATTGAAATATGTATTATCTATGTTTTGTTAAGAAGCCCCGGAGGGGGCCAACGATCTCGACGTGAAAGTTCTCAAAATATTTTCTCAACTCACCTTACCCTACCCTACCTAAAAAATTTGTAAAACTCAATAAAACTTTCTCAATATAAATAAAAAGAGGATTTGGGGGACTAAGCGTGTGATTTTTAGTCCCAGGAAGCCGAAGTCGGAACCCCCATTGACTTTGCTTGTCCACAAAATGGGATCGCATAACCTCTGGGGCACTGCAACCGTCATAACTGTGAGTCGGTGGCCAAGCATCTGAACTTTGATCACGTGACCAGAGGGGACGCTGCGACGCTCGTGGATGTGAAAAACGGGCTTGTCGCTTTTTTCATTGCCATTCGTAACTTTGAACCGTCATTAAACGAATGGTTGAAATTCGAGGACTATGTATAGCACCATAATGGTACCTTCTACCAGGATACCCCCAAATTTACTTAGGGTTAGTTTGCCAAAGGCCTGAATTTTGATCACGTCACGGTGGGGAAACTGCAAGTGTGAAAATCGATCAGGAGTCACTTTTTCCGTTTTCCGTCATAACTTTGAACGGTCGCTAAACGAAGGGCTGTAAGCCGAGGGCTACCTGTCTGTGCTACCGGATATCATGACTCTTTAATTTGTCTTTTTTTGGGGGGCTCTCTGATGAATTTTTCTCCCAAGGAAAAGCTCTGTTGTGTCTCTCCCTGCATTTAAGGACTCCGATGGCTGCTTTCCTTAAAATCATGCATTTTCTCCTCTTTGCTTTTCAGATAGCAGCCCAGGAGTTACTGGACAATCGGGTGATCACGCTTAGCATGGCCGGCAGGAAGTTGGACAAGAAGGTCTGTGTTCGAATCCCCCTGTCCTCATTGATGCCCTGCATGCAGTAGCAATTGACCGGATTCCGGTGTGTAGAGAGTTGAGCAACAACTCGTTGAGCCAGGGGTGAAATGCTCCCGGAGGTTGGTGTGATAGGACAGGGGTCTCCAACCTTTGCAACTTTAAGTCTGAAGGACTTCAGCTCCCAGAATTCTGGGAGAAGTCTGGGAGCTGAAGTCCTTCAGACTTAAAGTTGCAAAGGTTGGAGACCCCTGTTCTAGCTGGTTTCTCACAAGCAAACTTAATGCAAAGGTTGGAGACCCCTGTGGTAGGAGACGGTACATTCCAGTGAATCGCTGGCTAGCTGTGATTGATGAAGCTGCTTGGATGAGCAGTGAAACATCTTAAACTGATAACAAAAAGGAGTCCAGTTGTGCTGACTCAACAATTAAACAATTCTTCCTGGATTGCTGAGTCTTCATTGTGATCCTGCTCCTTTGCCCCGACATATAGGCATTCATCAAGACCACGACCTTAGTTGTAGGTGTATGTGAGAGACGGAGAGAGAAAAAGAAAAGAGAGAGAATAAAGGAGAGAGAATTAAAGAGAGAGAAAAAGAGAGACACAGAAAGAGAGAGAGAGAAAAACAGAAAACAGAGAAAAGAGAAAGAGAGAAAGAGAGGATAAAAGAGAGACAAAGAGAGAGACAGAGAGAGAGATAAGGACAGAGAGAAAAAGAAAGAATAAAAGAGAGAAAGTAGAAGAGTAAAGGAGAGAGAATAAAAGATAGAATAAAAGAGCGAGAGAGAGACACACAGAAAGAGAGGAAAGAGAAAGGAAGACAGAGAAAGAGAGAAAATAAAAGAGAGAGAATTAGAGAGACTCAGAAAGAGAGAGAAAAGGAGAGAAAAAGAAGAGAGAGGAGAAAGAAAGAAAGAGAGGATAAAAGAGAGACAATGAGAGAGAAAGACAGATAAGGACAGAGAGAAAAAGAAAGTAAAAGAGAGAGTAAAAGAGTAAAGGAGAGAATAAAAGAATAAAAGCGCGCGAGAGAGAGAGGCACACACAGAAAGAGAGGAAAAAGGAAGACAGAGAAAGAGAGAATAAAAGAGAGAGAATTATAGAAAGAGACACAGGGAGAGAAAAATAGAAGAAAGAGAAAAGAGAAAGAAAGGGAGGATAAAAGAGAGACAGAAAGAGCGAGAAAGACAGAAAAATAGATAAGGACAGAGAGAAAAAGAGAAAGAATAAAAGAGAGAGAATAAAAGAGAAAGAGAGAAAAGGAGACACAGAAAGAGAGGAAAAAAGAGAAATGAAGAGAAAGAGAGAAAAGAGAGAGAGAGAAGGGGAGGAAGAGACCAATCAGCCAAGTGGCATTTCAACAGGTCAATTACTAGTTCTCAAAAGTTCCTATTAAAAATTATCCTGTTTCGCTTCTGACGGCTCTCCTGCTTCGTTAGACCTTTCAAGGAAGAGCCGTGACCTAAAAATTAATTACTTAGCACTTTGTCCCCAGGGATGCCATTTAGCATAAGTACACGGAATCAGGATTATAGACTAGACTGAAGCAGGCCCAAGAGGGCAGCGAATAGCTATCCAGTATAAATCCAGAAGCCGCTGATAAAATGTTGGCATTTATCGTAGGGAAAACTAATTAATCCTTTGAAAAAAAAAATATTTTTTTTGTCATCTTATCTCTCTTGCTTATTATTAACTTTGCAAATCCAGTTGTTTTCTCGTATTTATTGCATTGGTTCTTAAACTGGGGGGGAGGGGGATTTTAATTTAGGCAAATCCAGGGGGTAACGGAACAATTTCTGATTGTTGGCTTGTAAATCGAGGGTCCCTTTGGGACTTCGGCTGCTGAGATACTTGTGTAAAATAAGTGTGGTATTCCTATGGAGGTAAACAGCATTACAGGTAAGCCTTGATTTCTGGTCACAAGTGGAATGGAAGTTTGATGGTAGCTCAATGCTCCACTGATAAATGGAGGCCTCCCAGGACAGAGTCTGGTTTTTCTACTGTTTTCTACGATGGTTGTTAAGCGAATCCCGTGGTTGTTAAGGGAAGCACGCAGTCATAAGTTTGCATATGTGCTCTGAATGGGCGGTATTCATTCGTTTGTTCATTCATTCATTCATTCAATTTATGTGTCACCCATCATCTGAGACGATTCTGGGCTGCTTACAAACATTGAAATCAGCAGACATTAAAATAGCAAAACAATAAATAACAACATTAACAAAGTTGTGCTAGAAACTGGCAAAAAAAACCACACCCCACCATTGCAAATTACAGCCATGTGGCCTCAGGAGGGAGCAATGGAGAGTCCCTTCTTCTCTCTCTCTCTCTCTCTCTCCCTCACCCTCTCTTTCTCTCTTTCTCTCTCCCTCCACCCTCTCTTTCTCTCTCTCTTTTGCTCTCTCCCTCTCCCTCTTTCTCTTCCTTTCTCTTTCTCCCTCCCTCCCTCTGTCCTCTCTTTCTCTTTCTCCCTCTCTCTCATTCTCTCTCTCCCTCTCTTCTTTCTTTCTTTCTTTCTTTCTTTCTTTTCTTTCTCTCTTTCTCCCTCCCTCTGCCATCTTTCCCTTTCTTTCTCTCTCTCTCACCATCCCTCTGCCCTTTCTTTCTCTCTTTTCTTCCTTCCTCTCTTTTCTCTCTCTCTCTCCCTCCCCCCTCTTTCGCTCTCTTTCTCCCTCCCTCCACCCTCTCTTTCTCTCTCTCTTTTGCTCTCTCTCTCCCCCTCTCCCTCTTTCTCTTTCTTTCTTTCTCTTTCTCCCTCCCTCTGTCCTCTCTTTCTCTTTCTCCCTCTCTCTCATTCTCTCTCTCCCTCTCTTCTTTCTTTCTTTCTTTCTTTCTTTCTTTCTTTCTTTCTTTTTCTTTCTCTCTTTCTCCCTCCCTCTGCCATCTCTTTCCCTTTCTTTCTTTCTCTCTCTCTCACATCCCTCTGCCCTTTCTTTCTCTCTTTTTCTTCCTTCCTCTCTTTTTTTCTCTCTCTCTCTCCCTCCCCCTCTCTTTCTCTCTTTCGCTCTCTTTCTCCCTCCCTCCACCCTCTCTTTCTCTCTCTCTTTTGCGCTCTCTCTCCCCCTCTCCCACTTTTTCTTTCTTTCTCTTCCTCCCTCCCTCGGTCCTCTCTCTTTCTCCCTCTCTCTCATTCTCTCTCTCCCTCTCTTCTTTCTTTCTTTCTTTCTTTCTTTCTCTCTCCCTCCCTCCCTCCCTCCCTCTGCCATCTCTTTCCCTTTCTTTCTCTCTCTCTCCCTCCCTCTGCCCTTTCTTTCTCTCTTTTTCTTTCTCTCTCTCTTCCTCCCTCCCTCCACTCTCTCTTTGTCTTGTTCTCTTTCCCTCCCTCCCTCCTTCCCTCTCTCCCTCCCTCCCTCCCTCCCTGTGTGTGTGTATGTGTGTGTGTGTATGTGTGTGTGTGTTCTCCTTTCTGAAGTGAGGAGGATATTCACACCTCACCCCCATTCAGTCTCATTTCTTCCTTGGACATACCAGAGTTGGATTCTTCCAGCAGCAAACAAAGCGGCTGCCACTCAAGCTGTTCCCTCATTAACAATCTTGAGCATTTCTATTTGATCGTCAATGGATTTTTCTTTTGCGACTGGGCAGGCGGGATTGGCTTCATAGAAGGAACATTCATGGTTTTGGGGGAAAGACAAACTTGCGTCCAGCCAGCACAATATATCCGTATAACCCGGAGCTGTGCAGGGATCCCCAAAGATCTTCTTTTACAAGAGCTGTTGGCTGTCGCTTCGGCTCCCAAGAACCAAAATCATTTGACAATCTTCTACGTGCTTTTTGACCCTCCTCTCTCTTGCAGGATTTGTTCGGAAAATCAGATCCATTTTTAGAGTTTTATAAACAAGGGGATGATGGGAAATGGATGCTGGTCCACAGGACAGAGGTAAGTCGTTTAAATTATACAGGGTAGTAAAAACTGAGAGAGAGTGTGAGGAGCTCCAGAGGGATCTCTTGACACTGGGGGAGTGGGCAAACCAGTGGCAAATGAGCTTCAACATTAGTAACGGCTGGGCCTCTTCACTCTAGAACGACGGCGCCTGAGAGGTGACCTGATTGACGTCTATAAAATCATGCACGATGTGGACAAAGTAGAAAAGGAAAAAACTGTTTTCCCTATCGCACAACACTAGAACTAGGGGGCCCTCCATGAAACTTTTGGAAGCTAGACCTCCAACAAATAAGAGGAAGTCCTTTTTCACCCAGAGGATCACTGGTCTATGGAACTCCCTGCCAGAAGAAGTGGTGACAGCTGTCAGCCTCGACACCTTTAAGAAAGGATGAGAGGAGTTCATGGAGAACAAGGGTATCCATGGCTATCATGATGGATGCCTAAGGACACCCTCCGGGTTGGAGAGATAGGCAGGATATCTCTCAATGCCATTTGCAGGGAATCATAAGCAGGTGAAGACATCTGCTTGGGAAGACCCTGAAGCCAATGGGGAGCCACTGTGGGAGACGGAAGGCTGGACCGGATGGGCTGTGGCCTGTTCCAGCAAGGCTGTTCTTATGTTCTTATGTTCTTAAGGTGGGTGGGGACATTATATTGTAAGATAGTTGCATCGTAACATTTCAGGGGTTTTTTCCCCAGCCAAATACTACAGGGAGTCTTCGTCTTATGACCACAACTGTCAGTGTATATTCATAAACTGGAATAGGGCTTAATAACAAGGTCAGCCAATGGGAGCGGAAACAGTTTGGAGCCTGGGCGTGGCTTAGCTCTGCAGCTCTGAGCCTGTGCTGAGCGCTAAACTAGTCTGCTGCTCTGAACTGAAACTATTCTGCCTGCTTTTGTTTGTATTTACTACCATGCTGGAAAACCTGCTTTTGGTACTGTAGATTTACTTCATGTGTTACATTATATATAAAGAGAAGTTAACGAATCCTGCTGAATCAGTTACCTGCGTGTGCTTTCTGCATGTGATCGCTGCTGCAAACTCTGATAACAACGGTGTCCCAAATTTCTATTGCTAAGCAAGACAGTTGTTAAGTGAGTTTCGCCCCATTTTATGACCTGCCTTGCCACCGTTGTCAAGTGATTCACTGCAGTTGTGAAATTAGTAGTAGTAGCAACTATGAGAGGGATCTTGGAGTCCTAGTGGACAACCATTTAAATAGGAGCCAGCCGTGTGCAGCAGCTGCCAAAAAAGCCAACTCAGTTCTAGGCTGCATCAACAGAGGGAGAGAATCTAGATCACGTGAAGTGTTAATGCCACTGTATAGTGCCTTGGTAAGGCCACACTTGGAATACTGCATACAGTTTTGGTCGCCACGATGTAGAAAAGACGTGGAGACTCTAGAAAGAGTGCAGAGAAGAGCAACCAAGAGGATTAGGGGACTGGAGGCTCAAACATATGAGGAACGGTTGCAGGAGCTGGGTATGTCTACTTTGATGAAGAGAAGGACCAGGGGAGACATGATAGCAGTCTTCCGATATCTCAGAGGGTGCCACAAAGAAGAGGGAGTCAAGCTATTCTCCAAGCCACCTGGGGGCAGGACAAGAAGCAATGGGTGGAAACTAATCAAGGAGAGAAGCAACTTAGAACTAAGGAGAAATTTCCTGACAGTTAGAACAATTAACCTCTGGAACAGCTTGCCTCCAGAAGTTGTGAATGCCCCAACCCTGGAAGTCTTTAAGAAGATGTTAGATAGCCATTTGTCTGAAATGGTATAAGGTTCCTGCCCACGCAGGGGGTTGGACTAGAAGACCTACAAGGTCCCTTCCAACTCTGCTATTGTATTGTATTGTAGTAACACCGTTTTTAAGTGAATCTGGCTCCCCCATTGACTTTGCTTGTCAGAAGGTCGCGAAAGATGACCATGTGACCCAGGATAATGCAACAGTCGTAAATACATGCCAGTTGCCAAGCTTTTGAATTTCGATCATGTGACCACAGGGATTCGGCAACAGTTGTAAATGTGAAAAACGGTCCTACCGTATTTTTCAGAATATAAGACACACTAAGGTTTTGAAGAGGCAAATTAAAAAAAAAAAAAGTTTTTGCACTCTGCAAACGTCCCAAAAAGTGGCCGTTTTTCATGAAAATGGGCCCGAATTCTGGGAGTTGAAGTCCACAAGTTGAAGTCCACAAGTGGCCAAGTTTGAAGGCCTCTGATGCAAGTGGGGAGATTGCAGAGGAAGGGATTACAAGAGAGTAAATTATGCTGGTTGGAGAATTCTGGGAGTTGAAGTCCACTAGTCTTAACGTTGCCAAGTTTGAAGACCTCTTGATTTAGAGGGAGGTTTGGCTCAGTCCACAAAGTGCCTCACTCAAAGGATGAGGCTGGTTTGCATTGCTCTAGAAATCAAGGTGTGTATGAAAGCAGAAACCCTGCCCGAATTCCCTCAACACTGCAGGTAAACCATCCAGGGACATCCGGCTAAAGTTAGCCACCATTCAGAAGTCAGGACTTGCTCCCAAAGAGACCAAAGTGGGAGAACCGAAGTGTTCAGAAATAGCACACCTACAATCCCCAGGGCCTTCTGTTCCCCAATCTCTGGGGCACATAGAGCACAGTTTTAAAGTTGTTTTTAGCCTGGTTCTTTTTAACAACCCCCCCAAGGAAACCGTACACATACGTGCACCTCCA
The DNA here is from genome assembly GCA_039707465.1 of Rhabdophis nuchalis. Lineage (NCBI taxonomy): Eukaryota > Metazoa > Chordata > Lepidosauria > Squamata > Natricidae > Rhabdophis > Rhabdophis nuchalis. The sequence goes on along the minus strand of CM077658.1, from coordinate 5,607,610 downwards.
TCCTGGTTCATAAGATTTTAAAAAAAGAAGAAGAAGAAGCACAAAGCAGGACTCCACAACTGAGAAAGAATTTTTTTATTAATAAGCAACCAGTAAACTACAATAATTTTTGCATGACGTTGAGTGAAGCTGTTTAAGAATAGAAGGCTTAAAGCAGGGGTGTCCAGCCGTGGCCACTTCAACTCAGGGCTACCTGAGGAATTCAGGAGTTGAAGTCCACAGGTCTTAAAGTCGCCAAGGCTGGACACCCTGGCTTTAAAGGCAGGCATAGTAACAGCCTTCTGATACATAAAGGGAGGTCACAAGGAAGAAGATGTGGATTTAGTCTCCAGAACTCCAGAGGGTAAGAGGAGAACCACTCCAGGGGTGGGTTTCAAATTTTTTAGAATTGTAGGTGTGGCCTATTTTGTGGGCGTGGCTTGGCAGTCATGTGACAGGGTGGGAGTGGCCACCTTTTAAAATGTGGTGAAACTCATTTAACAACACTCTTGCTTAGCAACCAAAATTTTGGACTCAATTGTGATGATAATTTCTTCCTTCCTTCCTTCCTTCCTTCCTTCCTTCCTTCCTTCCTTCCTTCCTTCCTTCCTTCCTTCCTTCCTTCCTTTCTTTCTTTCTTCCCTTCCTTTCCTTTCCTTTCCTTTCCTTCCCGTTGGGTTACTGGCAGTGGCGGGCCAGATTTACTTCCAGGTACGCCGGTGGAACCCCCTCTCACCGGTTCTCTAAATTTCACCAACCGGCTCTCGCGAGTAGGTGCGAGCCTGCAGAAACCCACCACTGAACCACTCGGTGGAAACTTAACAGAATGAGATCCAATTTTGAAATAGGGAGGAATTTGGAATAGAATGGAATGGAGTGGAGTGGAACGGAGCAGAGCAGAACAGAATAACAAGGTTGGAAGGTACCTTGGAGGTCTTCTAGTCCAACCCCCTGCTTAGGAAGGAAACCCTATACCATTTGGGACAAATGTTTATCCAATCTCTTCTTAAAATCTTCCAGGGTTGGAGCATTCACAACTTCCACTGAGTAATTGCTCTTTGCACAAAGACCAGCTGACTAGAGCGCATGCACCCCCCACCCCCAAACCCAGAAAAGCTGCTGCCCGACACGCAGGCAGTGCGAGGCCTTTGTGTGCCACCTCTGGCACATGAGCCATAGATTCGCCATCACAGCTCCAGTCTTTACGATAAATGTGAATTTTTTTTAAAAAAATAACTAAATTAGGGAATTTATCTCACGGCTGCTGAGATAAAGATTTGGGAATCCGTGATACGTTCAGATATTAGTAAATATAATATTGCCAAGAGAGAACTATAGGGCTTGAGCCTCTTGTGGTCTGTTGCAACCCCTTAGGGCAGGGGTCTGCAAAGTTGGCTCTTTTAAGACGGGTGGACTTCAACTCCCAGAATTCCCCAGCCAACCAGGGGATGCCTTAAGGGGATGTTGTGCTTCTATATTTTGGACTCTCTTGAGCAATGTTGAAGCGATCCAACATTAGAGAGAGAGAAGTTCCTGTTTTTGGCTGGGATTTGAGGCAAAGTCTCTAGCTATAAAAGTTTCCTGAATATCCTGAAATAAACTGCATCTCTCATCGGATGCCTGCATCGTTGTGCAAAAGGTATTTGTTTGAGGAAATTCTTCCCCCCCAGCCTTGCCTTCAGGAATTTAGAAAAGCCTGGATGGAATGTATTACGAGTGGTTTAAAAAAAGAAGAAGAAGCTAGCAATGGTTTAAGCCAGTGTTTCTCAACCTTGGCGACTTTAAGTCCTGTGGACTTCAACTCCCAGAATCCCCCAGCCAGCTATGCTGGCTTGGGGATTCTGGGAGTTGAAGTCCACAGGACTTAAAGTCGCCAAGGTTGAGAAACACTGGTTTAAGCTGCATCATAGAGTTCTCGTTTGCCAATTGGGGGCTTGATATGGGCAGACACTACTACCCCCGAGGACTTCTTCTGGCAGAGCTGCGTGTTGCGCTTGAGGGGGGCAGAGATCCGAGCGATGAGCCATTGCAAAAAATGTTATGTACTTTGCTTTAGGGAACGGCTGCTGAGATAAAGATTTGGGACTCCGTGATACGTTCAGATAGCTGCAAGCTTTTTGTTCTTCAGTCTAGACTAGGTTACCAGAATTATAAATGCCAATGCTACATTATGAGAAGGTTACAATAACAGAATTGGAGATTGGAGAACCATTGGTCCGAAATGGTATAGGGCAGGGGTGAAATTCAGTTTTTTGTTTTTGTTTTACTACTGGTTCTGTGGGTGTAGCATGGTGGTGGCAAGGATATTGCAAAATCCCCATTCCCTCCCTGCCCCAAGGGAAGGATGCCGCAAAATCCCCATTCCTTCCCCACTCTGGGACCAGCCAGAGGTGGTATTTGCCGGTTCTTCGAACTACTCAAAATGTCCGCTACCGGTTCTCCAGAACCTGTCAGAACCTGCTGAATTTCACCCTTGGTATAGGGTCTCCTGCCTGAGCAGGGGGTTGGACTAGAAGACCTCCAAGGTCCCTTCCAACTAGAGATTCTGAATCTTGCAAGTCTAAATATGCTCCCCCCTTCCCTTTTTTTATCTTCTCAAGAATTTGGGGGGTGGGAAATGAGTAAACTGACATTTGAAATTAGAGAACAAGAGGATGAACAATTTTATAAAGTCTGGAATCTGTTTTATCAATGGTTAGACAAAAGAAATCAAGGAGACATAATATTTAAAAGAATTGCTAGATATAGAAGTCAATTGTTATGATTGGTAGATATTGTAATAATTTTATTTATTTATTTATTTATTTGTTTGTTTGTTTGTTTGTTTGTTTGTTTATTTATTTATTTATTTATTTATTTATCTAATCAAATTTCTATGCCGCCCTATCTCCCTGGTGGGACTCAGGGCGGTGCACAGAAAGGATAAAAACAGCAATAACATACAATCACAATATAAAATAGGATTAAATTTAGTAAATCTGTGCTAAAATATAATTAAAAACTATTAAAAACGTTATATTAAAATTAAATCATTAAATCTATGCCAGGCCAGCCAGATGGAAAAGGTGTGTTTTGAGCGCCCGGCGGAAGAAGTGTAGGTCCGTGATTTTGCGAAGGTCGAGGGGCAGGTCATTCCAGAGGGCCGGACCCACCACAGACAAGGCCCTCCCCATGGGGGTTGCCAGCCGGCATTGACTGGTAGACGCCACCCTGTGGAGGCCCTCTCTGTGGGAGCGGACAGGTCGAAGGGAGGTATGTGGTAGGAGGCGGTCTCGCAGGTAGCCAGGTCCCGTGCCATGGAACGCTTTGAAGATGGTTACTAACACCTTGAAGCGCACCCGGAAGGCCACAGGCAGCCAGCGCAGCTCGCGCAGGAGAGGTGTTTCATGGGAGTAATGAGAAACTCCCAGAATCCCCCGCGCGGCTGCATTCTGCACTAGCTGGAGTCTCCGGGTGCACCTCAAGGGGAGCCCCATGTAGAGAGCATTGCAGTAGTCCAGGCGGGAAGTGACGAGAGCTTGAGTGACCGTGCGTAGGGCGTCCCGATCTAGAAAGGGGCACAACTGGCGTATCAGGTAAACCTGATAAAAAGCCCCCCTGGCCACGGCTGTCAAATGGTCATCCAAGGACAGCCGAGAATCCAGGAGGACGCCCAAGTTGCGGGCCCTAATGACTCGCCCCCGATAGCCAGAGATGGCACCAGCTGGCTATATCGAGACGCCGGAAACCACAGCCACTCGGTCTTGGACGGGTTGAGCTGAGATTATGTTATTCTAGAAAGATATTTTGTATATTGACTAGATTACTAATGAGAGACATATATAACGGAAAATTTGGATAAACTCTTGGTCTTACATAGAGAAAATATCATGGGTGTTACATAATGTATTTTCTAAAGACAATTGAGAATAATGCTACAAAATAGGAATATATGGATAATTTTTTTCTTTTCTTTTTACCGGTTGAATAATTACAGAAAAAGACTGACTTTTATACACATACACTGGATGGAAAATTAATAATTATGTCTGTAATTGTAAAGACCGAAGCACAAAAAGTCATAATTGAACGACATGTTGTACAAAGCCAAAAATGATTGCACGTTTTTACCTGTTTTTTATGTTGAAAATAAAAATTTATATATATTTTAAAAAAAAGAATTTGGGGTGTGTGGGTTAAGACTGACACGCTCCTTCAAATTACGTTTCAGCCCTGACTCGGGTTTCTTGTATCTGTTTCCTTGGCTGCAGCTCTTCTTCCTGTTTTTTGGGATTTTTATTTTTATTTTTTATTTTATTCGCATTTATACCCCGCCCTTCTCCAAAAAGGACCCAGGGCGGCGCACAGGAAATTAAAACATACAAGTATAAACAAAGATATTAAATTTAAAAAAATATTAAATTTCCCCCTGTGCTAAAATCAATTTAAAATTCCCAAATTTAAAACTATCTAAAAATAGTCCCCAACGGAGGTTACGCTAGGCCGGCTTGATGGAAAAGGTGTGTCTTTAGACATTGGCGGAAGAGGCGGAGGTCAGAGATGGTTCGTAGTTCCGGGGGTAGGTCGTTCCAAAGGGTGGGGCCCGCCACAGAGAAGGCCCTTCCCCTGGGTGTCGCCAACCGGCATTGCCCGATTATTCCAACTTCCCTTTCATTTCCCCGTCATCAGTAAAACGGCACAGGAAAGTTAGAAAGAAAGGCGCCAAAGACAGGAGGGTATTGTTGGTTTTGAAGGAAGGAAATCCAGTTGCTGGAATTCTTGTAATTTTTCTTCTCAGTCTATCCAACCCTTGCCCATATTTTTCTGGGAAGCGGACTTGCCTGCAAGAGGGTGAGATTGAACGTTGGAGGATGTGGAAGGGAATAGTAATGATGATACAAACTTGTTGATGAGTAGAAATATCTGCTTTCTGTAACACACGTATATTATGCCTTGTAACACAAGCTTGCATGCTGTAAATCCCTTTTGTTCCCCGAAACAACCTTACAGATGCTTCCCTACTTCTGATTTACGTACAATCATGGAGTGGAATGCATAAAAAAATATGTCTGCTCTCACCCAGGGCCCAGATATTGTTATAGCATTGATATTAATATAATGTTAAGAGTCAGTTTTGCCAGTGGTTAACGCACCAGTCAGAAAGTAGAACACCAGGAATTCAAGTCCTGCCTTAGCTCTGAAAGCCAGCTGGGGGCCTTTGGGCCAGTCCCCCCCTCTCTCTCTGTCTCTATGTCTCTGTCTCTCTCTCTCTCTCTCTCTCCATACTCTTTCTCTCCATTGTCTGTCTGTCTGTCTGTCTCTCTCCATTCTCTCTCTCTCTTTCTCTATTCTCTCTCTCTCCATTCTCTGTTTCTCCCTGTCTCTCTCTCTCTCTCTCTCTCTGTGTGTCTCTCTCTCCATTCTCTCTCTCTCTGTCTCTCTCTCTCTTCTCTCTCTCTCCATTCTCTGTTTCTCCCTGTCTCTGTCTCTCTCTGTCTCTCTCTCTCTCTGTGTCTCTCTCTCCATTCTCTCTCTCTCTGTCTCTCTGTCTCTCTGTCTCTCTCTCTCTCTTTCTCTCTCTCTTTCTCTCTTATCTACCTGCGGGATCGGATCCTGCCCCATACATCCTCACGGCCGATTCGCTCCCACAGAGAGGGACTTCTCCGGGTGCCGTCCACTAGACTTTGTCAGCGGGCGACGCCCAGGGGAAGGGCCTTCTCTGTGGCGGGCCCAGCCCTCTGGAATGACCTTCCCCCCGATATCAGGACAACCACGGACCTCCGCTCCTTCCGCTTAAAATTAAAGACACACTTTTTTCGTCTGGCCGGCCTTGGGTAGTCTCTTTTTAGGTTAGGGGTTTTAGGGGTAATTTTTAGTTTAGTTTATGGGTTTTAGCGCAGGATCAATTTAATCTATTTTTAATTTTGTATTTTGTATTTTGTCTGTGGTTCTATTTGTATTTTTAATTGCCTGTGCCCCGCCTCGAGTCCCCTTGGGGAGAGAGAGCGGGATATAAAATTAAATTATTATTATTATTATTATTTATTATTATCTCTCTCTCCATTCTCTCTCTGTTTCTCTCTGTCTCTCTGTCTCTCCCCCCCTCTCTCTGCCAAGCCTACCTTACAGGGTAGTTGTTGTGGGGGAAATAGGGGGGGAGGAAGATGTATTGGATATGTTTGCTGCCTTGAGTTATTTGTAAAAAAAGTAATAAACGAATATCGTCTGAAGTTTTTCTTGTCTCGCTGTCTTTTCCTTCCCACTGCAGGTGATTAAATACACACTGGATCCTGTATGGAAGCCATTCACGGTGCCTTTGATCTCTCTCTGCGATGGGGACACAGAAAAGCAGATCAAGGTATGGCCCTCTTCATCTTCTTCCCTTTCAGATCCATTGCCTCCCCTGTGGCTGAGAGATAACATTTTTATTTTATTTTATTTATATTTATATCCCTCCCTTCTCCACAGAGGACCCAAGGCGGCGCACAGGAATTTAAAAAACATATAAACAATAAATACATAATTTAAAAACATATTAAATTAATCTAATCCTATGCTAAAACCAATTTTAAAATTCCCAATTTAAAACTGTCTAAAATAGTCATTTGTGGAGGTTACGCTAGGCCGGCTAAATGGAACAAATGTGTCTTTAAACACTTGGCGGAAGAGGCGGAGGTCGGTGATGGTGCGCAATTCAGGGGGTAGGTCGTTCCAAAGGGCTGGGCCCACCACAGAGAAGGCTCTTCCCCTGGGTGTCGCCAGACGGCATTGCCCGGCCGACGGCACCCTGAGAAGGCCCTCTCTGTGGGAGCGGATCGGCCGAAGGGATGTATGGGGCAGAAGGCGGTCATGCTGGTTAGAATATCCTACCCCAACCTGGTGTGCTCCCAGGCTTTCTTAGTCTCCCTTCATGCTGGCTGGGGAACTCCGGGTGTTGAAAAGGTCTAGGCCCATGATGGCGAACCTGTGGCACGTGTGCCAGAGGTGGCACACAGAGCTCTCTCTGTGGGCATGCATGCCATTGCCAACTGCTCTTCTGGTTTCTGGCATGCCAGCCAGCTGGTCTTCGTGGACACTGGAGCACCAGAAAATGGCCCAGAACAACCTGAAAAGGAGCCCAAAATATACCCTGAAAAACGCCCTGAAAAAAAACAGGCATACGCATGCCAACCAAGCTGGTCTTTGCGGGCACCGGAAATTGGCCTGAAAAATAGCACAAAAATAGGCTGTTTTATGGGCCGTTTTTCAGTCCAAAAATGGCCTGAAAGTTGCCCCAAAACAGCCCGAAAAATGGCCACAAATGGCTACAAAACAGGCATGTGTGTCCCAGCCAGCTGGACTTCAGGTTTCCAGTGCTGTGGCGCATACACATACATATGGACGCACGTGTATTCCAGTTTGGGCACTCGATGCCAAAAAGGTTCGCCATCCCTGAAATGGGGTATCTTTTGGAAACCTGACAGTAATCGTCCTACCTATGGGAGAGATGGGCATCTTCGTGAATTTCTTCTCTTTCATAAGTAGGATGAAATTCTTATTTATTTATTTATTTATTTATTTATTTATTTATTTATTTATTTATTTATTTATTTATTTATTTATTTATTTATTTATTTATTTATTTATTTATTTATTTATTTATTTATTTATTTATTTATTTATTTATTTATTTATTTATTTATTTATTTATTTATTTATTTAGTAAATTGCTATACCGCCCTTCTCCCTTCCTGGACTCAGGGCGGCATAGAGGCAGCAATAAAATTAATGTTTAAAAAATACATGAAATATATATTTAAAAATGTATTAAATAATACGCCTGTACTAAAACCATTAATGAAACCTACTTAAACCATTTAAAAGTTATGCCAGGCCGGCCGCACAAAATAGATAGGCCTTCAAAGCCCGACGGAAGAGGTGCAGGTCCGTGGTCGTGGGTAGGACCGTTAAATGCAGAGGGGTCGGTAAACGGGGATGAAAATCCTGATTTTCCCCTCTGCTTCTTCTGCCAGATCGTGTGCTATGACTACGACAATGACGGAGGTCATGATTTCATCGGGGAGTTCCAGACTTCGGTTGACGCGATGTGCAGAGATGGGTCTGTGGTAAGCTTTGAAGGACCTTGGCGGAGGTGAAGATGACCATGGCCATTCCCACCCTAGCCTGAAGACGTTGGAACTTCCTGTTTTATAGCGTGGTGGCCATGATATCTTCCCGTTTAGCCATTCAGCTCTGTTTCTTTAGTGTGGTGGATTAGCCCATAGGCCTGTCATGGCAAACCTATGGCACACTTGCCACAGGTGGCATACAGACCCCACTCTGCAGGCATGCGAGCTGTCGCCCCAGCTCAGTTGCACCATGCCTGTGTACGCACCTCCTGCTGACCAGCTGGGTTTTGGGTCTTTGCCACCAGTGATGTGCAGTGAGATTTATGGCTGGTGAGGCTCTGACACAGTGGTGGGTTTCAAAAAAATTTTTTAAACTTGTGGACTTCAACTCCCAGAATTCCACAGCCAGGCCTGCTCAGTTCCGATTTTTGCTTTTGTTTTGCTCCTTTGCGAAAGAAATTTCCTTCTTTTTCTTCTCCCTTCCCCTCCTTCCTCCCTCTCTCCCTCTCTCCCCCCACCTCTCTCAAACCCACACACACAGAGAAGTTGAATTGGACTATCTCTCCTACCCCATTCCCTCTCTCACTCACTCACTCTCTCTCAAACAAACACACACACACACACACACACAATTGGATTGGATATATTTTCCAATGGCTTGAAAGCAGCTCCTCTTCCACCACCACCCCAATTCCCCTGCTGCATTCCCCAAATACCTCCAATTGCAAATGCAGCCTGCTGTCTGGGTGGGAAATGCCTGAAACGCAATCAAGCCCACCCGCTGCTCCAGAGAGGACTTCAACTCTGTTCTTGCCTCGGGTCCTCTGAAGAAGCCCCGCCCAAACGAACCTCCCTCTACTATGAGGCAGGAGAACTGCGTGCCTCACCTTACGCCAGAAATTTTTAGGCTTTTAACGCTTGTTTAACTCTGCTCAAGCAATCATAAAACACCTAAAAAGTCAGCCTTTACCTTGATGAGACTTAGACAAGTAGCCCTCGACTTAGGACTTCATTATTTTAGAGGCTGTTTGAAGTTACAACAGAACTGGGGAAAAAGTGACATGGCTGTTTTTTACACTGACGGCCATTGCGCCATCCGCTTGGCAGCTGACTCACATTTATGACGGTCGCCTTGTCCTGGGAAGATGGGATCCCCTTTTGCAACCTCCTGACTAGTCAAATCAATGGGGAAACCAGATTCACTTAACCGTGTTAGTAACTTCCCAACCGCAGGGATTCACTTAACAACTGTGGCAAGAATGGTCGTAAAACGAGGCAAAACTCGCTTTAACCATTGTCTTGCCTAGGAATGGAAATTTTGGGGCTCGGTTGGGTATGTGTGTGTCATAAATTGAGGACCACCTGGACGTAGATCTCACCTGAACTGTTTCATCCAAAGCAAGGCCTTTGTTATAGGGGATTTTTGAGTGAAATATGTCATTTCAGCATAAAAGTCCCGATAGTTTGTTCATCTAATGTGCGATTCAAAGATACCAGTTTAATGAGTGGAATTGAATTAAAAAGCCTCTTAGGAGCTTCTTTCTGGAAGTGCCTTTAAGAAAAGAAAAGGTTATTTCTCCTGACCTCAGTTTCCTAAGCAAATCAATCATTTTCAACTTCAATTCTCCTTCACTGCTCTATTAATTTGCTGGTTCGTTTGCTCGTTATCAAGTGTTAGTGGTGACCCTCGTTAGCAAACATCTCATCTTCTGCTAAGACCAGACTGGGTTTTGCCCAATTAAACCTCTGTCCTGATCTTCACTGATTTATGATGAAAGTTTGCCTTTGCTGGCTTGCTCCCATAATCGATGGTGTTGGGGTTAGGAGTTCGCATTGCAGCCTGATCCATCTCCCAATTATTTCTGGCTGGACTTCTAATTAAGTCAAACCCAAGTGACAGGGAATAACTTCATCAGGCGGGGATGACCGTCGTGAAGGGGACTGTAAAAATGCTTTGTATGTTATAAGACGTAGCTGGATACCTGTGCTTTGCTAGGAAACCATGGGATTGGTCAGGTCCGCATGCTGGATGAGTCAGGCGCTCGCCACGCCAACATAAGGCAACTGGCAGTTGGAACAGAATTCCTTTCAGGTGGGGAGGGGGAGTAGAACGTCTAATTCCTTAGCATCGACGTGCGTTAAAATAATACTATGTTAGAAATATTGATGATCTGATGTTCATTTCGAACAATCCTTTATTAGTGAGCACCTAGAAGCCAAGAGGAAGATTTCGTGATGAGTGAGTGGTATTTGGCTTTTATATATATCAGGAGGAGATCAGGAGTGGCCTAGTGGCAATTACAACTGCTTCCCATGTAATACTTCCCAGGTTCAAATCCCAGTAAGGGTGTGGCTACCTGATGAGAGCTAAATAGCTTGAAATAGATCTATACTAGTCTCCCTTTTTTATTTATCAGCACAAACATAACATAGATAGATAGATAGATAGATAGATAGATAGATAGATAGATAGATAGATAGATAGATAGATGGATGGATGGATGATAGACACAGATAGATAGATAGATAGATAGATAGATAGATAGATAGATAAATAGATAGATAGATAGAGATAGATAGATAGATAGATAGATAGATAGATGATAGACACAGATAGATAGTTAGATAGATAGATAGACACAGATAGATAGATAGATAGATAGACACAGATAGATAGATAGATAGATAGATAGATAGATAGATAGATGTTAGACAGATAGATAGATAGATAGACAGACACAGATAGATAGTTAGATAGATAGATAGATAGATAGATAGATAGATGTTAGACAGATAGATAGATAGTTAGATAGATAGATAGACACAGATAGATAGATAGATGATAGACAGATAGATAGATAGATAGATAGATAGATAGATAGATAGATAGATAGATAGATAGATATAGATAAAACCGCAGTTAGAGATGCATATAAATAACAATGATCTGAAGTGAATTCAGGTGGTCCTTGACTTATGACCAAAACGCAGCCCAAAATTTATATTGCTAAGCAAGACATTTGTTAAGTGAGTTATGCCCCCTTTTACCACCTTTCTTGCCACAGTTGCTAAGTGAATCGCAGTAGGTGTTAAGTCAGTAACACAGTTGTTAAGTGAATCTGGTTTCTTGTCAGAAGGTTTGCAAAATGTGATCACATGACCCTGGGGCACTTCAACCGTCATAAATACAAGTCAGTTGCCGAGTGCCCAGATTTTTGATCTCGTGACTCTGGAGGTGCTGCAACCCCTCATGGTCTTGCCTTGACCCTTAGTAGGTCACATTCTTGTGTCGATAGGTTGCGTGGAATGAAGTTGCAGTGCTTTTGAACTCTGTCCCGGCTCCTGGTTTCTTGTATCTGACAGCTACCAAGGAACATTGAACATAGAATAACAGAGTTGGAAGGGACCTTGGAGGTCTTCTAGGCTGACCCTCTGCTCAAGTAGGGGACCCCATACCAGACAAATGGCAGTCTAGGCTCTTCTTAAAAGCCTCCGGTGATGCAGCTCACACAACTTCCGTTCCATTGGTTGATTGTTCCCATTGTCAAGAAATTTCTCCTTAGTTCCAAATGAATTGGCAATCCATTGTTTCTTGCCTTGCCTTGTGGTGCTTTGAAAAATAGTTTAACGCCCCTCTTCTTTGCGGCCACTCAAATACTGAAATACTTCTATCATGTCTCCCCTAGTCCTTCTTTTCATTAAACTAGGCATATACCCAATTCCTGCAACCCTTCTTCGTATGTTTGAGCCTCCAGTCCCCTCATCCTCTTTGTTGCTCTTCTCTGCACTCTTTCCAGAGCCTCCACATCTGTTTTATAATATGGTGACCGAAACTGGGTGCAGTATTCTCACTGTGGTCTTATTGAGGCTTTATAAAGCAGTATTAATACTTCACATGATCTTGATTCTATCCCTCTCTTAATACAACCTGACTTTTTGACTTTTTCAGGGGCAAAGGTGAACTACAGTAATTTGCCCAAGTAGTTTCTTAGAATGGGACATGATTTGAATGAAAGGGGAGACCAAATATTAAAAATTTTTTAAAAATCCACCTGTAACTTCCTAAGCGAGCTCTCCAAGGTCCTGATTACGTTTCACTGGGCCATAGCCATGGTTCTTCCTTTGCTTTCAACGTCTTGGTTCTTTGAGGATCTTGGCTAAGACAGGCAATGTGAGTTTGCATAAGCCAGTATTCCAGAATATCAAGAGAGCCCTGCTGGAGCATGGTGAAGGTTCTGGACCAGGGCTAGGGAAACCCAGTGTTTTAGATTGCCCTCAACCCTGGAAGGGTTTGGGGGTTCCAATCTCAGCCCAAGAGACAGGATGGAGTAGTGGTTAGAGCACCAGACTAGGCGAATTCTAGTCTCCTATCAACTAAGGTAAGGGTGGAGAACCATGGCCCTTTTATGACTTGTGGACTTCAACTCCCAGAATTCAACTCCTGAGCATGGCTGGCTTAGGAATCCTGGGGGTTGAAGTCCACAAGTCATAAAAGGGGCGTGTTCCCCAACCCTGAACTAAGGAAGTCCTAGCTATGGAAGGCTGAAACAGTCATTCTGTCAGGCCTGCAGTCATCTTTGCTTTTTGGTCTTTGGCTTTCCACACTTTCTATTATTCTACTAGGTATTTTCTGTTGTGGGGAAAAAGGGAGGGGGGATTGTAGGAGTGAGATGCGATGTAGCCATAACAAAATCCCTTCTAGAAAGCCAAGGTCATCCTTTGTCTTTTCACCACTGCACCTGATTGGAACTGGATGGGTGGAACTGCCAGCATGGCAGTGGGAGGTTGGACCATGGGATGGACTTGTGGCTGTGGGGGCAAGATCTTGAACTTTCAACTGGGTGGGGGAAAACCAGGAAGCCTTCAGATTCGGGTTTTCCCAGATGTGCCAACATGGTTCTCTTCATCAATTGGAACTTTGAGCAAATACTTTGCCTTGGACTCTGATTTACCTTTGGATGCTATTTGGAATTCTTTCTTATCTCAGCCTACCTCACAAGGCTGTTGCAAGGAAATATTGGGAGGAGGAAGCGCCATCTCTACCAGCGTAGAGTGACGAGGTATAAATTTAACAACTGAATGAAATAAACAGATGGAAGGTTACGTAAGTTGGTGAGTAGCCAGCTCCTAACCGACTGCGTGAATTCATGAGATGTGAAGCTAATGGAGAATTCCAAAATCTCACAATTTAGGTCATTTCAAAAACAGAATTTCCTCAGTGCTCAGAGACCGAAAGAAAAAGCTCTCTAAATTGTGAGGAAACTCCAGCCCTTTTGCAGATATCTCAAGCGTCAGCAGATCTCTTGTCTAAATGACCGTTTGCAATTATTACTCCAAAGCTCTTCGGAGGCTAGAAATGGCATTTTAATTTTGTCTTCCAGGCTGCTATTTGTTTATGCCTTTCTCGATCCTAGCTTGGGCTCCTGCGTAAGGAGCTTAAAAATAAAATGGATGCATGCATTTGTTTACCTAGTGAGTAATCACATCCTTCCTCATTTCAACTCGGAGCCCCACTGCGCTCATCTGCTGCTTCTACGTTGGTTTCTCTCTTGAACGGATGGCTTCTATATGTAGTTGCTGGCTGTAAATAGCTCAGGCAGATGTTCAACCCAACTCAACACTCTGGGAAACCTTAGGGATGCTACATGCCCTGGCATGATGCTCTGGATGGAAGCCAACGTGCATTTCTTGCCAACAAGCCAGCCCAGAGCTAACCTGAAGGGGTGAGTTTCTGCAGTGGTGGGTTTCTGCAGGCTCGCACCTACTCGCGAGAGCCGGTTGGTGAAATTTAGAGAACCGGTGAGAGGGGGTTCCACTGGCGTACCTGGAAGTAAATCTGGCCCGCCGCTGCCAGTGACCCAACGGGAAGGAAAGGAAAAGAAGGAAGAAAGGAAAGAAAGAAAGAAAGAGAGAGAGAGAGAGAGAGAGAGAGAGAGAAAGAGAGAAAGAAAGAAAGAAAGAAAGAAAGAAAGAAAGAAAGAAAGAAAGAAAGAAAGAAAGAAAAAGAATTTATCATCACAATTGAGTCCAAAATTTTGGTTGCTAAGCAAGAGCATTGTTAAATGAGTTTCACCACATTTTAAAAGGTGGCCACTCCCACCTTGTCACATGACTGCCAAGCCACGCCCACAAAATAGGCCACACCTACAGAGTAGGTTCTAAAAAATTTGAAACCCACCACTGATCCAGAGGTGTGTGGATAGAAGGTGTAGCAGGGGAAATGGAGCAATTGAGGGGGACAGAGGGAAGACCGAGGGTTAGGTGAGTGTCAGGGTTAGAAATAGCATCCAAAATTAAACCAGAGTCCGAGGCAAAGTATTGCTCAAAGTTCCAATTGATGAAGAGAGCCATGTTGGCACATCTGGGGGAACCCGAATCTGAAAGCTTCCCGGTTTTCCCCACCCAGTTGAAAGTCCAAGATCTTGCCCCCACACCCACAAGTTCATCCCATGGTCCAATCTCCCACTGCCATGCTGGCAGCTTCCACCCATCCAGTTCCGTCAGGTGCAAAGGCGCAAATACAAAGGATGACCTTGGCTTTCTGGAAAGAATTTTGTTATGGCTACATAACGTCTAACTGCATAATATTCCCCCCCCCCTCCCATTTTCCCACCATAGAAAATGCATAGCCATTCTTCGGTCTTGCTTGCTTGCTTCAGAAGCCATGCTGATTTTTACTTTTATTTTGGGGTGCAAGAATTGCAGGGGTGTGGCCTGTGGTTGTGTCATCACTAGAGTAGGCGGAGCCAGGAGATCAGACCTGTTGCTTCTGCTAAAAGTAGTCCTCACTTAGCAACCAAATTGGGGACTGGCAACTCCATTGCTAAGTGCCATGTTGACTGAGCAAAACATCAGGTGACTGTGCTAGATTTACAACCCCGCGTCCTTCCGTCACTGAGCAAATCATCATGGTTGTCAACTTCCGCCGGGCTTCACTCTTTAACTTCTGCTTGAATCGTGTGATGAGATGGATCATAAGTAGAAGGACTGGTCACAAAGTTGTGGGTTTTTTTAACAGTGGTTGCAGTCAAGTAAGGCAGGAATACCTATACCTGGGATGGTGAACCTATGGCATGCATGGAGCCATATCAGCGGGCACGCGAGCTGTTGCACTAGCTCGGCTCCAGCACCCACGCATGCGCTGGCCAGCTGATTTTCAGCTGGTCCGCCTACACTGTTCTTTCCTTCCCAGGAATCTCCACACAATGCCAAGGAAGTATAGGGATTGCACAGAGGCTCGGGAATGGCGTTTTCCGTCTCTGGAGGGCCTCTGGGGGAACGGGGGTGGCCGTTTCCCCCCTCCCCGGGCTCCAGGAATGCCTCTGGAGCCTGGGGAGGGCGAAAAACAAGCCTACCAGAAGTCTGGAAATGCGTCGCTTCTAGCCCCTGGAATGCCTTGGGGAGGGGGGAGGCGGTTTCCGCCCTCCCCCAAAATCCAAATAAGCTGTGCGTTCATTCAATTTCAATTCTTAATATAAGTATAAATCTTTATTGTCATTGTACTTGTTTACAACGAAATTGGTTACCCAATCCAAAAATCACAGTTTCCCTCCAAAAGGTTGGACGTTTTGCCCCATATCTACAATATTGGGGTTCCATTAGGGGCCCTGGGGAATACTGGCATCTTTTTAATCCATGTTTGGGATGTCGGTAGTTTACCGGGGTTTCTCAACGGTGGCCGCTTTAAGACGTGTGGACTCCAATTCCCAGAATTGACGTTGGATAGCCATTTGTCTGAAATGGTATAGGGTTTCCTGCCTAGGCAGGAAGTTGGACTAGGTGACCTCCAAGGTGCCTTCCAACTCTGCTATTGTATTATTGTATAAGTATGCTTCACTGGTCCTAAAACAATCCTAGGTAGAGGCTAATGTAGGGTCTCCTGCTTGGACAGGGGGTTGATCTAGATGACCTGCAATGTCCCTTCCAACTCTATTAATCTGTTAATCTGTTAATTCCCCAACCCAGCTTGGGAATTCTGGGAATTGAAGTCCACACGTCTTAAAGAAGCCACCATGGGGAACAACTGGTTGGAACCATTCTTCCCCCAACTGGGTTACCCCTAAAATGGTTTGAAATTGTAAATCTCAGCTTTCCCAGTAACTACAGGACAACTTTTTTTAAAAAAAGGGGGAGAATCAAGATTATTGCATTTACCGTGGTCTTCCTTTCTTTCTAAAAATAACAACACACAGGTAGAGTTTGAATGCATCAATCCCAAAAAACAGAAGAAGAAAAGGAGCTACAAGAATTCGGGCATCATCATTGTCAAGTCCTGCAAAGTAAGTTCTGCTTCTCAGAAGGATGGATGATTTTCTTTGGGCTTTTTTTAGAAATACATACAGGCAGTCCCCGACTTACGACTGTGAAGTTCCCAAGAGATGACCTAATTAATTCACAAGCCTCGAGACAAAGTTAAAAACAACATTCATTTATTAGGATCAACATCTTGGCTTGATCTTCTGTGTAGCCGAAACTGAATACCACTTAATGGCGTCTGAAATTTACCCCTGTGTCCCCTCCCCTCTGCCTGAGTCATAAATCACATTCGCCAACAAGATGCTGGCGGTAAGTCTTGGACAGGTGCATTCACAGGCCAGGTGCAAGAGTTTGAGTCTGGCCACAGGTATGCATGGAATTCTCCTCCCTTCTCTATGGCAGCTTGATAGTAGTCATGGAAACGCTTTACAAGCTGACAACGACCACAATTGAGCCCCAAATTTCCGTTGCTAAGGGAGACATTTGTTTCCTGTCACTCCACAGCCTTCTTTTCTCTAGACCAGGGGTCCCCAACCTTTGCAACTTTAAGTCTGAAGGACTTCAGCTCCCAGAATTCTCCAGCCAGCAAAGCTGGCTGGAGAAGTCTGGGAGTGAAGTCCTTCAGACTTAAAGTTGCAAAGGTTGGGGACCCCTGCTCTAGACTAGACATACCCAATTCCTGCAGCCGTTCTTCGTATGTTTTAGTCTTCAAGCCTTTAATCATCTTCGTTGCTCTTCTCTGCACGCTTCCCCAAAGTCTCAACATTTTTTTTTTGCAATGTGGTGACCAAAACTGGATGCAGGTTTCCAGCTGTGGCCTTACTAAGCATTTCTAAAGCGGTACTAATACTTTGAAACTTACTGGTCATAAGTAGAAGACTAAGCTAAGCGAGACGGCGTTGCATTCCATCTTACGACCTTTTTTTTTTTGTGTGCCGCAGTTGTTAATTGAATCATGAAATAAATGGTTGCAACTCAAGGACGACCTGCATTTATGGTCTCACCACTGAAGTATTTCTTAAAATGCCCACGGATAAGGGAAGGTAGAGGTGAAAGGCTGAGATATTGGTACAGTAAAGGGTAAAGGCTCCGCTTGCACATCAGCGCTAGTCGTTCCTGACTCTAGGGGGCGCTGCTCCTCTCCGTTTCGAAGCCGAAGAGCCAGCGCTGTCCGAAGACGTCTCCGTGATCATGTGGTTGGCATGACTCAACACCGAAGGCACACGGAACGCTGTTCCCTTCCCACCAAAGGTGGTCCCTATTTTTCTACTTGCATTTTTTACCTGCTTTCGAACGGCTAGGTTGGCAGAAGCTGAGACAAGTCACGGGAGCTCCCTCCATTATGCGGTGCTAGGGATTCGAACCACCCAACTGCCGACCTTTCTGATCGACAAGCTCAGCATCTTAGATATTGGTAAAAGTGTATAAATGCCACCGTGTGCTGTAACGGGAAAGTCCTTTTAATAATCATCATCATCATCATCATCTTTATTGTCATTGTACTAAAATTACAATGAAATTTTGAGACTTCAGTGGCACATTCCCAAGTAGTCCCAATAAAGAACCCTCACATGGATAAACGTCTTCCCACAAAAGTATGGCCAAAGAAAGCCCTCTTAAGAACATAAGAACCTAAGAACAGCCTTGCTGGAACAGGCCACAGCCCATCCAGTCCAGCCTTCTGTCTCCCACAGTGGCTCCCCATTCGCTTCAGGGTCTTCCCAAGCAGATGTCTTCACCTGCTTATGATTCCCTGCAAATGGCATTGAGAGAGATCCTGCCTATCTCTCCATCCCGGAGGGTGTCCTTAGGCATCCCTAATGATAGCCATGGATACCCTTGTTCTCCATGAACTCCTCTCATCCTTCCTTAAAGGTGTCGAGGCTGACAGCTGTCACCACTTCTTCTGGCAGGGAGTTCCATAGACCAGGGATCCTCTGGGTGAAAAAGTACTTCCTCTTATTTGTTTGAGGTCTAGGTATCAAAAGTTTCATGGAGTGCCCCCTAGTTCTAGTGTTGTGCGATAGGGAAAAGCAGTTTTTCCTTTTCTACTTTGTCCACACCATGCATGATTTGATAGACTTCTTATTACTTAACTCCCCACTGCAGTCCATAAATTAACATCTTCTCCACGGTTCTGAAATCCTAAACCCTCTGGAGTGATTCACTCTTTCAGACGTGGGAGACCTTTGCTTTTCCGCTTGATGGATTAGAACGGCTAAACCCTCTTTCAGATTTGCATTAAAATCATAATTACGGACATAAGACTGAAATTGCTGGAATGGCATCTCATCATCAGAAGGCCAAGGTCTCGCCTCTGGGATGAACGGAGTGATTTTTTGTTTTTGTTTTAAATGCCAAACTCTTGACAAGCCAGGATGAAGACAAACACTAGCCCTGATTAACCTGTCACTCCACCACATTGGAGGAGGCAGAGCGAGCGTCAGCCGGCAGTCTGTGAGGGGCCCCAGGATGCCTGCCCCACCCATTCGGGCTGTGAGCCAAGACTTTTGCAAAGGATTCCTTTGCAAAGGGGGCAAGGTTCTAGCCCTTCTCGACTCCAGCTTTGAAGACTACAGCTGGTCCTTGACTTAACGGCCACAGTTGAACTCAAAATTGCCGTGAAGCGAGCTTTGCCCTATTTTACGACCTACCGTATTTTTCGGAGTATAAGGCTCCCAAAAAAGGGGGGTGAAAATCTGGGTGCGTCTTATACACCGAATACGGCGTTTTTGGCCTCCCGAAACCCCGCCCCCTTTGCAAAAATGCAAAGGGGGTTTGCAAAATGCTCCTGGGGGCTGGGGGGGGGAGATAAAAAACGAGCAAAAATGGCCCATTTCTTGCTCGTCTTTGGGGGGGCCCCAGCCCTCAGGAGCACTCTGCAAGCCTCTCAAAGCCTCTGCATCCCCCCCCTCCAAAAAATGAGGCGTGCAGAGGATTTGGGAGGCCTGCAGAGTCTTGACCGCCCAGTCTCTTCTTTAAAAACTCCAGTGATGGGACGCCCACGATTTCTGGTGGCAAGCTGTTCCGCTGGTTAATTGTCCTCACTGTTCTCCTTCATTCCTGGCTGCTTCTCTCCCTGATTAGTTTCCATCCATTCTGATGTGAGGATCTTCTTTGCAACTGTCACCATCTTACGTCTATAATGGGCAGGCTCCTTTATGGTCCTAGGTTAAGGGCTACATGTAAAGCTTTTTAAAGCTTCATGTATTGGCCTAATTCACACAAGACGCCAATGCAGGGTTTCTGCATCTAGTCCCCTTTGAGCTCAGGCTAGTTTGGTGTGCAAGCTTTCCCATTGCAGTCCTCAGCCTCGCTATGAGTAGGATCCCGTGAAGATTGGGGAATTCTGGGAATTGAAGTCTACTCATCTTAAAGCTGCCGAAAACAATCGATACAAACTCAAGGTAAACCGCTCCAAACTCGATGGCAGAAAATATGACTTCAGGCACAGAGTGGTCAATGCCTGGAAGGCTCTACCCACCTCCATTGTTACGTCCTCAAACCCCCAAAACTTTAACCCAAGACTGTCTACCGTTGACCGCACCCCCTTCCTAAGACGTCCATAAAGCGGGTGTGCATAAATGCACCAGCATGCCTTCCATGCCTGTCCTCCTGTCTCCATTTATTTGCACGCATTTACTGCGTTCCTATTTTATGTTTATACTTATACCTGTTATCTTTTTTACATGTTTGACAAGCTAAATAAAATAAAACATAAAAAATAGTTGGGAAATCCTGCCATAGGTGATACCTTAGTAACCGTTCAAACATCATAAACTTTCTCGGACAAATACATCAAAAGAGAATAATGTTTGCACGACAAAGGCCTTTGTTGACGCAAAGCAGCAAGCTTCCGAGCAATATCTCACACACAAACACACACCCCTCCAGTCTGCTGCTTTTCATAGGCCGCCCAGCTGAGTACACACCAGTGTTCCAGGCTGAAGTGAAAACAACGGTTAAGTGGCTTGCGATGCAGAGGATTGCAACGTTCCCAGGTTATCCTATGTGAACCAGGTTACGGCTTGAAACCACGATGTACCATCTCGATATAATAATAATAATAATAATTTTAATTTATGGACCGCTCTCTCTCCCCGAAGGGACTCGAGGCGGTGCACAGGGGATTTAAAAATACATATATAAAACACAAGCATAAATACAATTTAAAATGAATTAAACTTAACCCTGTGCTAAAAACCCAGACCAACTAAAATTAGACCCCTAAAAAACCCCAATAGAGCAATTCAGTTACCCCAAGCCAGCCAGGCAGAAAAAGTGCGTTTTTAGTTTTTGACGGAAGGAGTGGAGGTCTGTAGTTGTTCTAATTTCGGGGGGAAGGTCGTTCCAGAGGGTCAGGCCCGCCACAGAGAAGGCCCTTCCCCTGGGCGTCGCCCGCTGGCATAGCCTAGTTGATGGCCCCCAGAGAAGTCCCTCTCTGTGGGAGCGAATCGGCCGCAGGGATGTATGGGGCAGGATGCGATCCCGCAGATAGCTAGGTCCCGTGCCATGCAAGATATCATCTTGCAGAACTGTTGTGGTTTTATATACCACCCTATTCTCACCCCCCCCCCCCCAGGGAAAATAGGGCGGTATATAAATCGAATAAAATGAAAATTTTTCCTTGGTTTAAATGGTCAGTGTGTGGTATAAATCCAGCCACAGTGTTTGGAAAAGCGATGGTTGCCAGGAGATTCAAACTAGAAGATTGTTTCTCAGCGTCGGCAAATCTAAGCCGTGTGGACTTCAACTCCCAGAATTCTCCAGCTGACCATGCTGGGGGATTCTGGGAGTTGATGTTAATTCCTGGCTGGGTGTTGTGACCCATAGATTCAGACAGTGGGGAGGTTGGAGAAGAACCTGGGCCAGTCCTGGAGTCTGGGGAAGGTTCTGAGGAGGGCTCTGTGTTGGAGGCCGAGAGGGGGACAGAGCTGTCTGCCAGTTACCAGCTGCCTTCAGAGTCAGACATCAGAGAGGCAGAAGAACATCTGGAGCCTGTTCCCAATGTGCGCATGCGCAGAGTTGCCAGATGAAGGCAACAGCTAAAGAACAGGGGTCGACTTGGGAGTAAGGCCACAGGTGGATGATGAATGGAAATAAAAGAGGAGCGAAAGGGGAGTGGAGTTTGCAGGAGACAATTAGTTCACTTCATTGGTTCGTGACTCTCCGAGACTCCTGGCCAAGTTCTGCAGATATCAGCCTGGCGGCTCTCCAAGCCAGAGAAGGTCTGTGACCGTAAATCCTCCCTTGAACGACTTTGCTGGCTGTGAAGGAGCAGAATTCACAGCAAATTAATGAAAGGTTTTTTTGTCGGGACCAGGAGTTGCTTCCTGCTCTCGGTCAGAACACTGGGGAATTCTGGGAGTTGAAGTCCACACCTCTTAAGATTTCCAAGGCTGAGAAGCACTGAAGTAACATCCAGGAATAAATGAGTGTTTTGTGAAACAAGCTCGCTTTTGCATTTAACTTGCTGTGTTTCTCCTTTCTTTCCTTCCTCCCTCCTCCCAAATCTTCCCCCTCATGTTTTCAGATCACCCGAGATTACTCCTTCCTGGATTACATCCTCGGAGGCTGCCAATTAATGTTTACGGTAAGGATCTTGGTGATTTCTTTCCATGAACGCTAACAACATAATCATTGTTGTGGCCTCCCGGTGAAATCTCAGCATTAATTAAAGCATCACTTAACGCCTGGAAGTTGGGAAGAGGCTTGTTTTTCTGAGCGGAAATATGCCCCACCGTGGCCCGCAAAATTATAGGCTGTGGGCTGCTCTCGGGTTCGACAAAATCCCGATGAGAAGTCTACCACCCACTTAACAACGCGTTGGGAGAATGAGCCGTAGAGAAAAGGTGATGCATCACGAAAGATCCAGGCTATACAGGTAGTCCTTGACTTACAACAGCTTCTTTTAGTGACCATTTGGAGTTACAGGACAGCTCTTCCCCTGTCTCTTTTACAGACCAAGAAACTAGGGAGCCTCTTGCCTTGCCCGCTATGCAGCTCTGGGTTATGCTGCCTCTTATCTTCCTGTTCTCTAGGCCAGGGGTCTCCAACCTTTGCAACTTTAAGTCTGAAGGACTTCAGCTCCCAGACTTCTCCAGCCAGCTTTGCTGGCTGGAGAATTCTGGGAGCTGAAGTCCTTCAGACTTAAAGTTGCAAAGGTTGGAGACCCCTGCTCTAGGCTTCGCTCCTTCCCCCGTGGTTTTTCTCACATATCCTTAGAGTCATGAAGTCATCAAGAGTCAGGTTTGACTTGAGGGAAACATGGGCCTTCATCCTTTACAGGACAGTGTCCACGTGTCTTCTTGCTGATTTCAATGCTGCTGGGTTTTTACAGAAGGTTCCCAGAGCTTCTAAGTGGACTTGGAAGAGTTATCTCCAAAGCTGCAGCTGTAAGATGATGTGCCTCCCGTGGCTTGAACCAGAAGGCTTCCTCCTTTGAACCTTTGGCTTTTTTGTAGTTTCAAAGCAGTTGCTGCTTTGCCATCAAAAACAACAATAACAACAACGACAATCATCCTCTGACAAGAATTGTCTCCAGAAATGGCCAGTGAACGAACGAACGAATGACTCAATGACTCCATCTTTTTCTAATGTCACGGTATCTTTGAATGGTTGCTAAAGAAAGTAGCAATAGCCGTAGCCCTTATATACCGCTTCTCAGGGCTTTGCAGCCCTCTCTAAGCAGTTTATGCAGTCAGCCTATTGTCCCCTAACAATCTGGGTCCTCATTTGACCCACCTCGGAAGGACGGAAGGCTGAGTCAACCTTGAGCCTGGTGAGATTCGAACTGCCAAATTGCAGGCAGCTGGCAGTCAGCAGAAGTAGCCAGCAGTACTGCACTCTAACCACTGCACCACCGTGGCTCAATGTTATTCAACATTGGTATGTTCAGTGACTGCTTTTTTGCACTAAGGAAAATAGGGAAACACCATCGGCATTATGTAAAGAATTTCAGATGCTTCGTGGAGGATCCACTAGCCTGAACTTGCCCTAATTTTAATAACATCCGGAATTAAAACTTCAAAGCTCTTCCCCCTGGAAAGTTTGTCAATATGAGCCAGCCGTGTGTCGCACAAGCCAGAAAAGCCAATACAATCCTTGGTTGTACAGACAGACCCAGAGAATCAAAATCAGGTGAAGTATTCATACCGCTTTACAAAGCTTTAGCAAGGCCACACCTGGAATACTGCATCCTGTTTTGGTTTCCACATTAAAAAAAAAGATATTTAGACTTTGAAAAAAAAATGCAAAGAAGAGCAACTGAGAAGATTAAGGGCCTGAAGACTAAAACTTATGAAAAACAGTTGCAGGAAATTGGGTGCCGTTAATCTTTATTTATTTACAATAATACAATAGCAGAGTTGGAAGGGACCTTGTAGGTCTTCTAGTCCAACCCCCTGCGTGGGCAGGAACCTTAGACCATTTCAGACAAATGGCTATCTAACATCTTTTTAAAGACTTCCAGGGTTGGGGCATTCACAACTTCTGGAGGCAAGCTGTTCCAGAGGTTAATTGTTCTAACTGTCAGGAAATTTCTCCTTAGTTCTAAGTTGCTTCTCTCCTTGATTAGTTTCCACCCATTGCTTCTTGTCCTGCCCCCAGGTGCCTTGGAGAATAGTTTGACTCCCTCTTTTTTGTGGCACCCTCTGAGATATCGGAACACTGCTATCATGTCTCCCCTGGTCCTTCTCTTCATCAAACTAGACCTACCCAGTTCCTGCAACTGTTCTTCATATGTTTTAGCCTCCATCATCTTCGTTGCTCTTCTCTGCACTCTTTCCAGAGTCTCCACGTCTTTTCTACATCGTGGCGACCAAAACTGTATGCAGTATTCCAAGTGTGGCCTTACCAAGGCACTATACAGTGGTATTAACACTTCACGTGATCTAGATTCTATCCCTCTGTTTATGCAGCCTAGAACTGGGTTGGCTTTTTTGGCAGCTGCTGCACATGGCTGGCTCATATCTAAATGGTTGTCCACTAGGATTCCAAGATCCCTTTCACAGTTGCTACTATTGAGCAAGGTACCACCTATACTGTACCTGTGCATTTGGTTTTTCTTGTCTAAATGTAGAACCTTACTTTTTTCACAATTGAATTTCATTTTATTAGATAGTGCCCAATGTTCAAGTTTGTCAAGATCCTTCTGTATCTTAAGCCTATCTTCTGGAGGGTTGGCTATTCCTGCCAGCTTGGTGTCATCTATTTTATTTTATTTTATTAGATTTCTATCCTGCCCTATCTCCCAAAAGGGGACTCAGGGCGGCGAATCTAGAGAAAAGGACTAGAGGCACATGGTAGCAATATTCCAGCATTTTAGGGGATGCCACAAAGAAAGAGGGAGTCAATTTATTTTCCAAACTACCAGCACCCAAACAATGAATGGAAACTAATCATTGCTGGAGGTTTTTAAGAAGAAACTGGACAGCCACTTATCTGAAATCGTAAAGATTCCCCTGCTTGAGCAGGGGGCTGGACTAGAAGACCTCCAAGATCCCTTCCAGCTCCTTCATTCATTCATAATGGAGGAGAGAAGCAACGTAGAACTAAGGAGAACAATTTCCTGACAGAGCAGTTAACCAGTGGAACAGCTTGCCACCAGAAGTTGTGGATGCTCCCTCACTGGAGGCTTTGAAGAAGAGACCGGAAGAGCCATTTGTACGAAATGGTGTAGGGTCTCCTGTTTGAGCAGGGGGGTTGGACTAGATGACCTCCAAGGTCCCTTCCAGCTCTATTCTATTCAACTCTCCTGTGTGCAATAGGGGAGTTTACTCTTTCTTCCCCCAGGCAGTTGGCTTGGTATGAATTTTGGCCTTCCAAGCCCTTGTGCCAAAAGAATCTTTCGAGGTGCAGCCTGCAGGAGTGTTGAAGCGCGGTGCGCAAATGTGGGGCTTCAGTTTTGATTTGTTGTGTTGACTTAAGGAGACACACAGGAAAAGGGAGGAAGTATTGCCATAGAAACGGGAACGGGCACAAATGTGCCGTTCTCTTGTGCAGCATGAACTGTTGCATAACGTTACCATTTCAAGGCAGATGAAATGCAAAACCAGGACCTTGGCATATCTCTAAATCTGACATCAGAGAGGAATACAGAATAACAGAGAGGGAAGGGACCTTGGAGGTCTTCTAGTCCAGCCCCCTGCTCAAGCAGGAGACCCTTCACCACATTGGACAAATAGCGGTCCAGTCTCTTCTTGAAAGCCTCCAGGGTTGGAGCACACACAACTTCTGGTGGCAAGCCGTTCCACTGGTTAACTGTTCTCACTGTCAGGAAATATCTCTTTATTTCTAGACTAGATTATTTGGGAAAGTTTAAGAATAGGGGTGTCCAACTTGGGCAACTTTAAGACCCGTGCCCTTCAACTCCCAGAATTCCCCAGCCAGCCGTGATGGGCACCCTTAATTTGGTCTTAGCTCTGGTGGAAGATAGGGAAAATATTTAGAAATTGGTTTAGTTCAGGGACGAGCAGCAATTTAGAGGGTGATGGGATCCGCCGTGAGAGATTCTGTTCCTGATTTCTTCTGGGTCGCCTTCGATTCCTGACAGCTTTCCTGAAAACAGGTAGTCCTCAGTTTACAGTGATTCATTCAGCGACCATTCAAAGTTGCAACAGCTCTTAAAAAGGGAAATGTCACTGGTCCGCATGCTTAGAATTGTCAAAGCATTCACAGCATCCAAATTTGGGCCCTTGGCAACTGGCATGTAGTTACAATGATTGCAGGATCCTGGGATCACATGATCATCATTTGTGATCTTTCCAAGTGGGGGGAGGGGGCCTTTGGACAAGCAAAATTAATGGAGGCAACTGGATTTGCCTAATGACTGTGTGATTCGCTTAACAACCAGAGCAAAAATGGGGCAATGGCTCACTTAATGACTGCATTGCTTAGTGATGGACGTTCTTCAAGGAACACTTGATTTCCTTGTGGATTTCTTGGCTTCAATACAATACAATAGCAGAGTTGGAAGGGACCTTGGAGGTCATCTAGTCCAACTCCCTGCCTAGGCAGGAAGCCCTATACCGTTTCAGACAAATGGCTCTCCAACGTCTACTTGAAGATTTGCAGTGTTGGGGCATTCACAACCTCTGGAGCAGTGGTGGGTTTCAAATTATTTTAGAACCTACTCTGTAGGTGTGGCCTATTTTGTGGGCGTGGATTGGCAGTCATGTGACAGGGTGGGAGTGGCCACCTTTTAAAATGTGGTGAAACTCATTTAACAATGCTGTTGCTTAGCAACCAAAATTTTGGACTCAATTGTGATGATAAATTCTTTCTTTCTTTCTTTCTTTCTTTCTTTCTTTCTTTCTTTCTTTCTTTCTTTCTTTCTTTCTTTCTTTCTTTCTTTCTTTCTTTCTTTCTTTCTTTCTTTCTTTCTTTCTTTCTTTCTTTCTTTCTTTCCTTTCCTTTCCTTTCCTTTCCTTTCCTTCCCATTGGGTCACTGGCAGCAGCGGGACAGATTTACTTCCAGGTACGCCGGTGGAACCCCCTCTCACCGGTTCTCTAAATTTCACCAACCGGCTCTCGCGAGTAGGTGCGAGCCTGCAGAAACCCACCACTGCTCTGGAGGCAACTTCTGTTCCACTGATTAATTGTTCTCACTGTCAGGAAATTCCTCCTCAGTTTCTGTTGCTTCTCTCCTTGATTAGTTTCCACCCATTGCTTCTTGTCCTGCCCTCAGGTGCTTTGGAGAATAGCTTGACTCCCTCTTCTTTGTGACAACCCCTGAGATATCGGTACACTGCTATCATGTCTCCCCTAGTCCTTCTTTTCTTTAAACTAGACAGACCCAGTTCCTGCAACCATTCTTCATATGTTTTATCCTCCAATCCCCTAATCCTCTTTGTTGCTCTTCTCTGCACTCTTCAGTAGCATCACATTTTTTTTAACAGGATGCTTTTAAACTTACCTGTCAAACCTTTTGCTTCTCATCCAAGAGGCTTCTTCGTCTCCACCATCCAGTCAGAGCTGCTGAAGCTTCTTGGATGAGAAGGGAAACATCTTCCATGAAAAACCAGAAAGTCCACTTTGCCTCTTGGGGGGTGGGGGTGGGGAATAAAAGCACCTTTGGGACCCCCATTCAAATGTTAATCAGTCCTGACCCTAATTAGCTTCCGAGGCACAGATAAAGCCAGGAATAGAAAGCCATCTGCTAGCTAGGATGCAAATATCAAAGCTTGCTTTTTTACATCTACTTCGGCAGGTGAGATTTTCGGGTCAAAAGAGAAGACAGTGCTGCTTCTCATTTGACAGAATAACGAAGTTGGAAGGGGCCTCGGAGGCCAACTGGTGGCCCACGAGAAAATTTGGGTGGTCCACAGAAAAATTATTTGCATGTTTTATATTGCACTAAATTCAGGGGTCCTCAAACTACGGCCCCTGGGATGGATATGTGCAATGAACTCTTGTGTTGTTGAGGTCTTTTTGTGCGGGTCGGAGGGGGCAGAAATTCCCACTTGGGGTCTGCTTCAGCCTCCTGGTGGGGGGCTTTGGGCGAAGGCTGGAGAGAAGGGACGCTGGTGGCAAAGAGCCAGAGGGCCTCGTTCCAGTAGGACTGCATCATGGCCTGGAACTGGCTGACCATCTCAGCCTGTTGAGCCTCCAGGGGCCGGCACCTGGCCTTGCACTCCTGCAGGTCTTCCCCCCTGCTTGGAAAGCCTATGTTCCTAGTCCTCAGTGAGGTGCTTCTGCTGAGCCTCCTTCTCGGCCATAACCAATTTGAATTGAGCTGTTTTGCCAAATCTTTCTCGTGGTGGCGGCTTAGCTCCAGCAACTGCTTCCTGTTGGAGCCCTAAGGCAGGGGTCTCCAACCTTTGCAACTTTAAGTCTGAAGGACTTCAGCTCCCAGAATTCTCCAACCAGCAAAGTAGAGGCTGGCAAGGTGCTCCTCAATGTGAGTGACAGCGGGTTGGCCACGCCCACCCAGTCACATGACCACCTAGCCGCGCCCACCCAGCTGGTCATTAGGCAGATCAAGTGGTCCGGGGGATTTAAAATTATGAATTGAGTGGTCCCGAAAGGTTGGGGACCCCTGATCTAGTCCAACCCTCTCGAGCAGAGCTGAATCTCTCAGCCAGCCTCTCCTTTCCCCCCCAGAGCAACTTCAGGAATAAAACGGGATCTCTCTGCCATCTTTCCATGCAGGTTGGAATCGACTTCACGGCATCCAATGGAAATCCTCGGGATCCCACATCTTTGCACTACATTAACCCCATGGGGACCAACGAATACCTTTCAGCCATCTGGGCAGTCGGGCAGATCATCCAAGACTATGACACGTAAGTGGCTCACACTAGGTCACACACCAAGGGATCCATTTTGAGCAAAAGGGCCGTTTTGAGCATTTTCAGAAGTGGTTTGGAAACAGAACTCGGTGGTTGCTATCACATTTGAAATGGAATAGGATAGGATAGGAAGAGAATAGAATAGAGATTGGAATAAATGGAATGGAATAGAATGCAGAATGGAATGAAATGGAATAGAATAATAGAGAAATAAAATAGAATAGGGATAGGATAGAATAATAGAGGAATAGAATAGAATAGAAAAAAATATAGGAAAGAATAGGAATAGGAATAGAAATAGGAATAGAACAGAACAGAATAGAATAGAATAGGTGGAATGGAATGGAATAGAATAGAATAGAATAGAATTCTTTATGGGCCAAGTGTGCTTGGACACCCAAGGAATTTGTCTTTGGTGCAGATGCTCTCAGTGTACATAAAAAGACAAGATACATTCCTCAAGAATCATAAGATACAACACTTAATGATACTCATAGGGGACAAATAAGCAATCAGGGAACAATCAATATCAATATAAATCGTAAGGACACAAGCCACAAAGCTGCAGTCCTGCAGTCATAAGTGGGAGGAGATGAGTGATAGGAACGATGAGAAGACTAATAGTAATAGTCATGCATCTTAGTGAATAGTTTGACAGTGCTGAGGGAATTATTTGTTTAGCAGAGTGACGGCATTCAGGAAAAACTGTCCTTGTGTCTAGTTGTCTTGGTGTGCAGTGCCCTATAGCCTCGTTTTGAAGGTAGAAGTTGAGACAATTTATGTCCAGGATGCGAGGGGTCTGTAGATATTTTCACGGCCCTCTTTTTGACTCCTGCAGTGTTACAGGTCCTCAATGGAAGGCAGATTGGCAGAGATTAGGGATTTTGCATACCTGCCCCAATAGGGAGCACTTGGCCTTTGAGATGTTTAAAGATAGGAGAAGCCAGTGCTGGCAAAGGACATTTCCTCACGGGAAATATCTCATATTTGTTCTGTTTCTTCTTGGTTCTTTTGCAGAGACAAAATGTTTCCTGCCTTGGGATTTGGGGCCCAACTCCCACCAGACTGGAAGGTAAATTGGGATTATTGGCTTCAGAGAGTTTCCCTGCATGAGCATCTTTAGGTAGGATGAAAGTTTCAGTGGTTCTTTCCTGCTTCGGAACCAACAGGATGCTCCTTCCAAACTCAGAGAGATGCTCTGGCCAAGAGAGATTGACTTCAACTCCCAGAATACTTAGCAAGAGCCAGGAATTCTGGGAGTTGAACCTCTGCAAAGGGCACAAAGATTGCAGTTGCTTGAGTTAATATTCTAAATTAAAGAAGTCATAATCATCCTTTTTAAGCTAATAAGGTAACTGAGGTTCAAATTCTTACTAGAGTTCTGGAGAACCGTTGGGTATGGTTGAGCCCAGGGGCGGGCAAACTTTGCAACTTGTAAGTCTGAAGGACTTCAGCTCCCAGACTTCTGGGAGCTGAAGTCCTTCAGACTTAAAGTTGCAAAGTTTGCCCACCCCTGGTTGAGCCTCTCAAGAGTTACGTTCAACCTGGTTTCTCAACCTATTGCAAGTGGAGCTCTACACAACCTATGGAGTCAAAACCTAACTCCACAAGCTGGGTTAACACACCATGACAAACCCACAAAACAATCCCCAATTCAGGCTGTTGTATAAATGCATCTTTTCTGTCTTCGTCTGATTGCCGTGACCGGTAAACCTCGATTTACAATCGTAATTAAGCATAGGATTATGATGACGTTGTGGCAGTTCTTAAAAGGGATTGAAATGTGTTTGAATATTAGTAGCTCAGGTTGGTAGTTCGGCTCTTGGTTTGAACTCCGAACTTGGCAATTTGGTTGCAAATGTTTCATCACCGTTCGAGGAGGCATCGTCAGTGCATTTTAAATGAGCACAACTCAGAATGCACTGACGATGTCTCCTTTGAACAGTGACAAAATGTTTGCATTCAGATTGCCAAGCTTGGAGCTCAAACCAAAAGCCTAGTTCTTAAGTGAGTCACCCCATGACCGTACTGGATTTTTACGACCCTTTTTTTGTAACCGTCATTAAGCAAATGCAACACTAGCAAAGTGGATACAGCCGCTGTTAAGCAAATCCATTGATGGTAATGGGCATTTTGTTTGATGGAAACCAGAAATCAATGTGATTCTTTGATGGCTGGGGCAGAGGGGTCTGGCCATCAGAACTTCAAATCCAGGTCAAACATAGCCTTGAAGACAGAGGCAACCGTCTCCTACCTCACACGTCCCTTCGACCGATTCGCTCCCATAGAGAGGGTCTTCTCCGGGTGCCGTCGGCCGGGCAATGCCGGTTGGCGACTCCCAGGGGAAGAGCCTTCTCTGTGGCGGGCCCAGCCCTCTGGAACAACCTTCCCCCTGAACTTCGGACCATCACGGACCTCCGCCTCTTCCGCCAGCGCCTGAAGACGCATTTTTCCATCAAGCCGGCTTAGCCTAGGCCCCTGAGATCATCTAATCAGACTGCGTTTAAAATTAGCAAAAGGTTTTAATTAGTGGGATTTTATTGAATTTTAGCACGGGCTTTCTAAATTTAATCAGTTTTTATGATAGCAGTATTTTTGACGTTTTTAATAATAATAATAATAATTTTAATTTATATCCCGCTCTCTCTCCCCAAGGGGACTCGAGGCGGGGCACAGGCAATTAAAAATACAAATAAACCACAAACAAATACAAAATACAGAGTTAAAACTAGATTAAATAGATCCTGCGCTAAAACCCATAAACTAAACTAAAAATTACCCCTAAAAAACCCTAACCTAAAAAGAGACTACCCAAGGCCGGCCAGACGAAAAAAGTGCGTCTTTAATTTTAAGCGGAAGGAGCGGAGGTCCGTGGTTGTCCTGATATCGGGGGGAAGGTCATTCCAGAGGGCTGGGCCCGCCACAGAGAAGGCCCTTCCCCTGGGCGTCGCCCGCTGACAAAGTCTAGTGGACGGCACCCGGAGAAGTCCCTCTCTGTGGGAGCGAATCGGCCGTGAGGATGTATGGGGCAGGATCCGATCCCGCAGGTAGCTAGGTCCCGAGCCATGGAGCGCTTTGAAGATGGTAATTAACACCTTGAAGCGCACCCGGAAGACGACAGGTAGCCAGTGCAGCTCGCGCAGCAGCGGTGTTACATGGGCAAACCTAGAGGTGCCCATAATTGCTCGAGCGGCTGCATTCTGGACCAACTGAAGCCTCCGGGTACACCTCAAGGGGAGCCCCATGTAGAGAGAGTTGCAATAATCCAGTCGGGATGTCACGAGAGCATGAGTGACTGTGCGAAGGGCGTCCCGATCCAATAGGGGGCGCAACTGGCGTACCAGGCGAACCTGGTAAAACGCCCTCCTGGCCACGGCTGTCACTTGATCTTCCATGGACAGCCGGGTATCCAGGAGGACACCCAAGTTGCGCGCCCCATCCACAGGGGCAAGATGTTCGCCCCCTATGGCCAGCGTTGGAGAGAGCTGGTTGAATCGGGCAGCCGGAAACCACAGCCACTCGGTCTTGGTCGGGTTGAGCCTAAGTCCGTTACTTCCCATCCAGATCCGCACGGCTTCCAGGCACTGGCACATCACCGCTACGGCATCGTTGGGGTGGTTTGGGGTAGATATGTACAGCTGGGTGTCATCAGCGTACAGGTGGTACTCTACCCCAAAACCACGGATGATCTCGCCCAGCGGCTTCATTTATGCGTTAAACAGGAGAGGCGAGAGGACCGACCCCTGAGGCACCCCGCATGTGAGGGGTCTCGGGGTCGACCTCTGCTCTCCTGCCCGCACAAATTGCGATCGGCCAGAGAGGTAGGAGGAGAACCACCGTAAAACGGTGCCTCCCACCCCCAACCCCCCCAGCCGATGCAATAGGATACCATGGTCGATGGTATCGAAAGCCGCCGAGAGGTCTAATAGAACCAGGATGGAGGAACATCCCCCATCTCTGGCCCTCCAGAGATCATCTACCAACGCGACCAATGCCGTCTCAGTGCTATGCCCGGGCCGAAAGCCGGACTGGCGCGGATCTAGATAGTCAACTTCCTCCAGGTGACGGGGAAACTGTTGTGCCACCACACTCTCAACAACCTTCGCCAAGAAGGGAAGGTTGGAGACTGGACGGTAGTTGTTCAAAAGAGCTGGGTCCAAAGAGGGCTTCTTGAGGAGGGGCCTCACCATGGCCTCTTTTAGGGAGGCAGGCAAGGAACCCTCACTCAAGGATGCGTTGACAACCTTTTATGTATTTATATGTTTATATTTATTTTAATTGCCTGTGCGCCGCCCTGGGTCCCTTCGGGGAGATAGGTGCGGGATATAAGTCTAATAAAATTGAAAATTGAAAAAAATTACGGTCAAAGACTAGCAATAGACATTGCATTTTTACAATATATTAAAAAAAAGTACTGAAATTAAAAGTGGATAATAGCATCCCTGTTGAGAAAATACATGCTCTCAAACTATTCGGGTCACTCCCTGGTTTACGTAGGTAAAAAGCCGATAGGTTTGGGAGTAGATATAATGGTCCGGAAATTGTTAAGAGATATCCAAATAATTGGTACAAGATGACAGCTATAATTCTGTAACCATTTTTTTTCCCCTCGTGGACATTGCAGCAACACAGAATTTGGCCCCTGCATGCGTGGTAGCTGGGTTTGTGTCCTGGAGGAGGAAGCCTACATAAAAATTGTCTGCCCTCCCTGGCAATCTCTCTAATAAGGGGAGAATATATGCTGACCTATAAACTCTGTGTAGCTCACAGTGTAATAGAATATGTGAGATATCTTCATTAAGGTTACAGAATACAGAATAACAGAGTTGGAAGGGACCTTGGAGACTTTGCTCGAGCAGGAGATCCTATGCTAGGGGTGTCCAACCTTGGCAACTTTAAGACTTCTGGGCATCAATTCCCCAAATTTATTTATTTTATTTATTTATTTGATTTATATCCCGCCCTTCTCCAAAAGGACCCAGGGCGGCGCACAGGAATTTA
This sequence comes from Rhabdophis nuchalis, assembly GCA_039707465.1. Taxonomy (NCBI): domain Eukaryota; kingdom Metazoa; phylum Chordata; class Lepidosauria; order Squamata; family Natricidae; genus Rhabdophis; species Rhabdophis nuchalis. Next base: position 5,573,997 of record CM077658.1, on the reverse strand, counting down.
AAATACATACAATCCCCAGCCAGCCAAGACCAAGTGATCCCCTTTTGCGATCTGCTGACAAAGCAAAGTCGATGGGGAAGCCAGATTCACTTAACAACCAAGTTACTAACTGAAGAACTGCAGTGATTCCTTTCACAAGCGTGGTTGTAAAATGTGGGTAGAACTGTCTTGCTTAGCAACAGAACTTTGGGGCTTAATTGCGGTTGCAAGTTGAGGACACCTGTAGAGAGCGCCCAAGGTCCCTTCAGATGGAATAACCATTTATCCGTAATGGTCTAGGACTATGCTGGCTGGGGAACTCTGGGAGTTGAAGTCCACCAGTCTTAAAAGAGCCAACTTTGCAGACCCCTGGTCTAGGGTTTCCTGCTCCAGCAAGGGGTTGGACTAGAAGACCTCCAAGGTCCCTTCAGATGGAATAGCCATTTGTCCCTAATGGTCTAGGGTTTCCTGCTCCAGCAAGAGGTTGGACTAGAAGACCTCCAAGGTCCCTTCAGATGGAATAGCCATTTGTCCCTAATGGTCTAGGGTTTCCTGCTCCAGCAAGGGGTTGGATTAGAGGACCTCCAAGGTCCCTTCAGATTGAATACCCTATTTTCCCAAAAATAACACAGGGTCTTATTTCCTTTTGACTCCCAAAATAAGTGCTTGGCCTTATTTTCAGGAAGGTCTTATTATTTTTGAGGTGCAAGAGGTGGCGAATGTGGTCACCTCATGGCTGCTGCTGTGCGGCAATATTTTTGGGGAGGGCTTATTTTAGCACATGCATTCAAAAGCCCGATTGGCCTTATTATCTGGGGAGGACTTATTTTCAGGGAAACAGGATAGGCATTTGTCAGTACTAAGGGATTGGACTAGAAGACCTCCAAGGTCCTTTCAGATGGAATAGGCATTTGCTACTGGCAAGGGGTTGGACTAGAAGATCTCCAAGGTCCCTTCCAACATTGCGATTCTGCAACCCTATTATTCAAGGTTCTAAGACTAATCCTTGTTGCTCTACTGAAGGAATGACTCAACCCATCCTGGAGCATTTATCTGCATTTGACCCATCGTTTTCCTCTTGCAAGTTGGCTTAGTTTTTGAAGGTGGCCAATCTGCGGCCCCTGGCATTTTAATAGAATTTAAAATGAGGCGGAAGGAATGGAGTATTGGCGGGGTGGCTATTTTGTTCCCGAAGGTTTAAGATAGGAAATCTTTCTGCCCATATACATCGGAAGGATAATCTGAAGTTCGTTTGTCTTGCCCTGTGGAGAGAGAGAAAAGGTCCTGTCTATTTACTGAGGCGGCTGCTTTCAATCCTAAATCCAAATTATCAAGCAAAGCGACTTCTAAGAGAGGTTTTGCTATCTGATTAACCGGTGCTGGGGGGGGGGGGGGAAAGACCAAGGTCAGGAAAGGCAGCATTTAAAACTTCAGAACTGAGATGCCAAATGCAGAAACAGAATCCAAGAACTAGAGGGAAATTTAAAAGTTTCACTCTTCTGCTAGGAGAGGCCTCCGGCTATTGCATTGTTGGTCTGAATGAACAATTAACGAGGCGGATATTCCGTTATCAGATCTTTGCTCCTTGCTTTGAACTTTTTGCTTTGCAACCTGCAGGAGTTGACACATTAAAAAATAAATAAATAAGTAAAAGCACCGTTTGTTTTAACACTCATTCAAAGCACAGCCAGGAGATTAACTTGGCCCTGGGTAATCTTTTGTTTTCCTTTTCCTTTTCCACTCAACAAAATGTTGGAAATAAGTTGTGTAAAAAGCCTTAGGACTCCATCTATCAACAGATTTGGTACACAACAGCAAGAGTCCACATTTGGGCAGAGGAAAGCAGCAAAAGAAAGATACAGAAAAGTTGAGGGGGGAACGTAATAGCAAAGTTCTAATATTTAACAGATGAACAGAGTTGGAAGGGACCTTGCAGGTCATCTAGTCCAACCCCCTGCCCAAGCAGGAGACCCTACATCTGCCTCTACCAAGGAAGGAAGGAAGGAAGGAAGGAAGGAAGGAAGGAAGGAAGGAAGGAAGGAAGGAAGGAAGGAACAGATTAACAGAGTTGGAAGGGACCTTGCAGGTCATCTAGTCCAACCCCCTGCCCAAGCAGGAGACCCTACATCTGCCTCTACCAAGGAAGGAAGGAAGGAAGGAAGGAAGGAAGGAAGGAAGGAAGGAAGGAAGGAAGGAAGGAAGGAAGGGAGTAACAGATTGACAGAGTTGGAAGGGACCTTGCAGGTCATCTACTCCAACCCCCTGCCCAAGCAGGAGATCCTATATCTGTTTCTACCAAGGAAGGAAGGAAGGAAGGAAGGAAGGAAGGAAGGAAGGAAGGAAGGAAGGAAGGAAGGAGTAACAGATTAACAGAGTTGGAAGGGACCTTGCAGGTCATCTAGTCCAACCCCCTGCCCAAGCAGGAGACCCTACATCTGCCTCTACCAAGGAATGAATGAATGAATGAATGAATGAATGAAGGAAGGAAGGAAGGAAGGGTACATACAAAAATAATACAAAACATATAAATTTAAAAATCTATTAAATAGCAAAACCTGCGCTAAAACCAATTAAAAACCCCCCATTTAAAAACTATCTAACATTAGTCACAGCGGAGGCTATGTTAGGCCGGCTTGATGAAATAAGTGTGTTTTTAAACACTGGCGGAAGAGGCGGAGGTCGGTGATAGTGCGGAGTTCAGGGGGTAGGTCGTTCCAAAGGGCAGGGCCCGCCACAGAGAAGGCGCTTCCCCTGGGCATCGCCAGCCAGCATTGCCCGGCCGATGGCACCCGGAGAAGGCCCTCTCTGTGGGAGCGTATCGATCTAAGGGATGTATGGGGCAGGAGACGGTCTCGCATGTAACTAGGTCCTGAGCCATGGCTGCCACAAAGAAGAGAGTGGGTGGGTGTCAACCTATTTTCCAAAGGATCAGAAGGCAGGACAAGAAACAACGGATGGAAGCTAACCAAGGAGACAGGCAACCTAGAACTAAGAAGAAATGTAGTAATGATGGGAACAATGAACCAGTGGAGTGGCTTGCCTCCAGAAATGGTGGGTGTTCCATCACTGGAGGTCTTTAAGAAGAGACAGGGCATCAGGGGTGGGTTCCTGCCAGGTCTAACCTCCTCTTCTACAGAAGAGGTTCCACAAATCTACAGGGCCGTTGAGAACCGGTTCCAGCTCCCTCACCCCACCCGTCCGCCCATCATCCAGTGGAAGAGCGAGAGGAGGAATTCTGGGAGTTGAAATCCACAAGTCTTAAAGCTGTCAAGTTTGAACACCCCTGAGGGTTTCTTTTTCTGTAGGGTGAGGGATGCAAGGGTCTTGGAACTTGACAGCTTTAAGACTTGAGTGCTTCAAATGCCAGAGTTCCTGAGCCAACATGACTGGAGGAGGAATTCTGGGAGTAGAAGTCCACAAGTCTTAAAGCTGTCAAGTTTGAACACCCCTGAGGGTTTCTTTTTCTGTAGGGTTAGGGGTGCAAGGGTCTTGGAACTTGACAGCTTTAAGACTTGGGTGCTTCAAATGCCAGAGTTCCTGAGCCAACATTTTGGTTGCTAAGCAAGAGCATTTAAATAATAATAATAATAATAATAATAATAATAATAATAATAATAATAATAATAATAATAATAGTAATAATAATAGTAATAATAATAATAATAAAAAATAATTGTTAAGTGAGTCTCACCACGTTTTACAAGTTGGCCATGCCCACCCAGTCACATGACTGGCAAGCCACTCCCACAAAGCAGGCCACACCTACAGAAGAGGTTGTAAAAAAATGTTGAAACCCACCACTGCTGGGCAGTTACTTGTCTGAAATGGTATAGGGTGGTCCTGCTTGGAGAGGGGGTTGGACTAGAAGACCTCCAAGGACCCTTCCAACTCTGTTATTCTGCAATAAAGCCCAAACTCGGATATACATGGAAAAGATAAGGGATAAATAGATCCCTCTTTGTTCGCCTGATGTTCCTGTTGCTATGGTGCTGCACAATACTTGCATGGAACTGAGAAGAGAAGACGCCTGGCCGACACAGGAGTCGTGCTGCAGATGTCAAAGAACATCTCCAGATTCCAGCTGTTTCAGAAAGAGGAGGAGGAGCAGCTCCGCCTTTGGGGGGGGGGGGGACAATGCCCTGGTTTACATCCCATAAAGCTGAAGATAGATGTCTCTGGAAACCCTTTATGGGCTTTCTGCTGAACGGCTAGTGATTCATGGATGTGCATAAGGGATGGGTCATCGGTAGAAGAGATATTTGTTTATAACCTTACTAGCTGATACCCCGGAGTTGCCCGGGTATTTATTTATAGGGGGGAAGATATCTGAACCAAACGTAATTTCTAATGTTGGATTTTCCCCCTTACCAGAGGGAGCCCCCTTGTGGAGTCCTGTGAAGCCGTTACCGTGGCAATTCCACTGTGCTGTGCAGTAGAAGCTATTTTACAGCAGTACAGTAGAAGCCATTTGAAGGCACAACAGGCTGTATCTTAACAGAACAACCCCCCCCCCCACACACACAAAGGGGTGTTAGGAGTGTCTTACCGCCACAGTATTTGTTCCCAGAGAGTAAGTCATCTGTGTACCATGCTTGGTTGAAATTGCTTGAGGCGTTCCAGAGTTATGCACGCGTGCGCACACACGCACACATATATAAAGCGTTATCAGATTCATTTAAATAGGTAGTTCTCAACTTATAATTATTCATTTAGCACTAAAAAATGACTTTCCTGGCCCTTACGACGTGCTCAAAATTTGGGCCCTTGGCAATGGCATGTATTTATGATGCCTGCAGTGTCTTGGGGGGGGGGGGTCATGTGGCTGAGTTTATGGTAAGCCATAACTTAGTTTCGTTTGGCTTAGAAGGTGGTACAAATGCAGCTATGATGGTTTGTTATCTGTGCCTGAGGCTTACCCTGGCGTGTGAACCCTACCCCAAGGCTTGTCCTAAAGCTTTGATGTCAGAGATGCTTCGGGCTTATTAAAAAAAACCCAAAACTTAATCATTTTTCCCTCTTTCTTTTCTTTTTACAGGTTTCTCATGAATTTGCCATTAATTTTAATCCCACCAACCCTTTTTGCCTTGGTAAGTCCACCTACAACGGTTTGAAAGCAAGCCCTTGAAATCTCTGTTTTCCCCACAACAACCTTGCAGGCTGGGCTCAGCTGAGTGTCTGGCCCAAAGTCATCCCGTCTGCTTTTTTGCCTAAAGCAGGACGAGAACTAACGGCCTCCTGGTGACTGGCCCAAAGTCAACCAGCTGGTTTTCATGGCTAAGGTGGCACTAGAACTCATTGTCTCCTAGAGATTGGCCAAAGTCACCCAGCCAGGTCTCATGTCTAAGGTGGGACTAGAACTCATTGTCTCCTAGTGATTGGCCAAAGTCACCCAGCCAGGTCTCATGTCTAAGGTGGGACTAGAACTCATTGTCTCCTAGTGATTGGCCAAAGTCACCCAGCCAGGTCTCATGTCTAAGGTGGGACTAGAACTCATTGTCTCCTAGAGATTGGCCAAAGTCACCCAGCCAGGTCTCATGTCTAGGGTGGCACTAGAACTCATTGTCTCCTAGAGATTGGCCAAAGTCACCCAGCCAGGTCTCATGTCTAAGGTGGGACTAGAACTCATTGTCTCCTAGTGATTGGCCAAAGTCACCCAGCCAGGTCTCATGTCTAAAGTGGGACTAGAACTCATTGTCTCCTAGTGATTGGCCAAAGTCACCCAGCCAGGTCTCATGTCTAGGGTGGGACTAGAACTCATTGTCTCCTAGTGATTGGCCAAAGTCACCCAGCCAGGTCTCATGTCTAGGGTGGCACTAGAACTCATTGTCTCCTAGAGATTGGCCAAAGTCACCCAGCCAGGTCTCATGTCTAAGGTGGGACTAGAACTCATTGTCTCCTAGTGATTGGCCAAAGTCACCCAGCCAGGTCTCATGTCTAAGGTGGGACTAGAACTCATTGTCTCCTAGTGATTGGCCAAAGTCACCCAGCCAGGTCTCATGTCTAGGGTGGGACTAGAACTCATTGTCTCCTAGTGATTGGCCAAAGTCACCCAGCCAGGTCTCATGTCTAAGGTGGGACTAGAACTCATTGTCTCCTAGTGATTGGCCAAAGTCACCCGGCCAGGTCTCATGTCTAAGGTGGGACTAGAACTCATTGCCTCCTAGTGATTGGCCAAAGTCACCCAGCCAGGTCTCATGTCTAAGGTGGGGCTAGAACTCATTGTCTCCTAGTGATTGGCCAAAGTCACCCAGCCAGGTCTCATGTCTAGGGTGGGACTAGAACTCATTGTCTCCTAGTGATTGGCCAAAGTCACCCAGCCAGGTCTCATGTCTAAGGTGGGACTAGAACTCATTGCCTCCTAGTGATTGGCCAGTCACCCAGCCAGGTCTCATGTCTAAGGTGGGACTAGAACTCATTGTCTCCTAGTGATTGGCCAAAGTCACCCGGCCAGGTCTCATGTCTAAGGTGGGACTAGAACTCATTGCCTCCTAGTGATTGGCCAAAGTCACCCAGCCAGGTCTCATGTCTAAGGTGGGGCTAGAACTCATTGTCTCCTAGTGATTGGCCAAAGTCACCCAGCCAGGTCTCATGTCTAGGGTGGGACTAGAACTCATTGTCTCCTAGTGATTGGCCAAAGTCACCCAGCCAGGTCTCATGTCTAAGGTGGGACTAGAACTCATTGCCTCCTAGTGATTGGCCAGTCACCCAGCCAGGTCTCATGTCTAAGGTGGGACTAGAACTCATTGCCTCCTAGTGATTGGCCAAAGTCACCCAGCCAGGTCTCATGTCTAAGGTGGGGCTAGAACTCATTGTCTCCTAGTGATTGGCCAAAGTCACCCAGCCAGGTCTCATGTCTAGGGTGGGACTAGAACTCATTGTCTCCTAGTGATTGGCCAAAGTCACCCAGCCAGGTCTCATGTCTAAGGTGGGACTAGAACTCATTGTCTCCTAGTGATTGGCCAAAGTCACCCAGCCAGGTCTCATGTCTAAGGTGGGACTAGAACTCATTGCCTCCTAGTGATTGGCCAAAGTCACCCAGCCAGGTCTCATGTCTAAGGTGGGACTAGAACTCATTGCCTCCTAGTGATTGGCCAAAGTCACCCAGCCAGGTCTCATGTCTAAGGTGGGGCTAGAACTCATTGTCTCCTAGTGATTGGCCAAAGTCACCCAGCCAGGTCTCATGTCTAGGGTGGGACTAGAACTCATTGCCTCCTAGTGATTGGCCAAAGTCACCCAGCCAGGTCTCATGTGTAAGGTGGGACTAGAACTCATTGTCTCGTAGTGATTGGCCAAAGTCACCCAGCCAGGTCTCATGTCTAAGGTGGGACTAGAACTCATTGTCTCCTAGTGATTGGCCAAAGTCACCCAGCCAGGTCTCATGTCTAAGGTGGGACTAGAACTCACCGTCTCCCGGTTTTTAAGCCAACATCTTAAGCAACATGAATAAATAACGACATGAATAAATAAACAGTACAAAGAAAAGTATTGTATATATTATGGTAAGGAACAGGGTTGAACGTATAACATATATTTTCTGAGTATCTTCCAGGTCAAGACGAGTATCTTATCGTCAAGACAAAAATGCCCTTTAGACCATTCAATGAAGTTTCCTTTGTAAATCAAACTAAATCACCATCAAAATGCAGGAGAATCTTTTCTCTTTTCCTGACCCAAGGCAAGCTTTGACATAAATGTCACAGAACAGGGATGAAACATAAATCGGAGGTGGGGTGGAATCACCACGTATTGTACGACTAGAAATTAAAAGGGAGGAAAAAAAAGAAAAACAAGAGGCCACCAGATTCTTCAAAAGCCCTGGGGGAGAAATGCAAAATAATTGGGAAAAACAGATTTAAACAAAGAGATCTGTGAGCCTTTTTCATCTAAGCTCCAACTATATTGGAGACAAGGATTGGGTTGAAGAACTGTAGCCCATTGAAGGCATCCAGGTTGGCTGAGTTCAGCAACCGAGGACTTTGAGCCCTAATATCTGGGTCTGGGCCTGTCAATCAAATGGAATGATGATATGGCTTGAGGTACAAACCCTCTTGGCATCTGGAGGAGTAAAAGAGGAAAAGAGAAAGGCAAAGAAACAAAGATATATTAGGCCAAGTAAGTGAGAGGGAGCGAAGGAGTGGGGCGCACACGACGGCTCAGCGGTTAAAGATGCTGCGTTTTGTCAGACCAGGTCCGAGACCCGAGCGCTGTGCGATGGATTGAGCCCCTTTTACTTGCCTTGGCTCTTTCCACTTTTAACCGTTCGAAAGCCTGCGAATGTTGTACATATTTATCGAATGTTGTACATATTCGATAAATATGTACAACTTCAATGGTGAAATAAAGAATCGTGGTGGCCCAGTGGTTAGCATGCTAGTACTGCAGGCTACTTTTTTTTTTTTTTTATTATTATTTTTTTTTATTGAAATTTTTATACTGTTTTACAATATATCACCCAGTGCTGTACAAAACAAAAGGAAGAGTTGGTTTCAGGTATCGTCTATTATCTTTAGGATCTCCAAAATCCACGTTCCCTCGGTACAGGCGTCGAGACGTCCAAAGTTCCAAGTGCATAGTCCACAAATGGCTTCCAAGTCTTCCAAAAGATATCGTTTTTATAAACCCCCTCTCTGAATTTAATATCACACGTCATTTTATCATTTAAGGCTAATTTCCACATTTCACAATACCATTCTTCTATTTTAATATTTACCTCTATTTTCCAATATCTTGCTATTACAATTCTACCCATTATAATCATAATTCTAATCAGTTCTTTCTCATGTTTTGTTAACTCTGGTTCATTAATTATCAATAACAATATAGTTTCTGGTCTCAATATTATTATTCTTTTCATCATTTCGCACATCGTTCTTTCTAATTGCTGCCAAAACTTTTTAATTTTCACACATTTATACCACATATGTTCATAAGTTCCCAATTCCGTATTACATCTCCAACATTTATCACTCATTTTTTTATCTATCAGTGATAATCTTAATGGGGTCCAGTACCATTTCCAAACAACCTTAAAATTATGTTCTTTAATTCTTATAGATAAAGTCCTCATAATCCGACTCTTCCAATTCTCGTTCCAATCCAAATCCAATATTTTAACCTTTAGATCTTCCTCCCAATTCCTTTTCATTACCATTTGTGGATTTCCATCAAAGTTTATAATCTTGTATATCTTGCTGACGAGTCCTTTTAACCCAGTTTCATCCTTAATAATTTGAGATACTAAACTTTCAAATTTAGTTTTACTTCTATCTATGTTACATATTCCCCTTAGTTTCATAGTCCATTTTTCTACCTGTATTTTTTCAAACCAATTTAACTCCAATTTTTGAATTACTTTTTCCTTCCTACTTTCAGTTCCTAAAGCTCTTAACCAATCTACTATATTTCCTATATTTTCATCCTCAATTACTTTGTTCCGACTTATATTAGTTTTAATCGGCCAACTTTCAATTGTCTTTCCCAAAAACGTTATATCCGGAATCAGTTTTTTAACAAATTTATTCCAAGTTTTACTCAGCCCCTTTAACCAATAACTATTAATTGCCTTTTTTGTTTTTGCTCTATCTAAAAACCATATAGACCCAAATCTCTTAATATCTTTTAACTCCAGATCTCCCAATGACCATCTCCACCTTTAAGTATTTTTATCACAGTTCTAATATTATACGCCCGATAATAAATTAAGTAGATTGGGAATTCCCAATCCACCCTCTTTTTTGGTTTTGATACCACAATTTCTTCATTTAGTCTTGGTCTTTTCCACCATTACAAAATTTATCTAATTTCTTCTGATATTCTTCTATATCTTTCTCTGTCAAATTTAATGGTAACATCTCAAATAAAAAGTTAAACTTTGGTAATAACATCATTTTACACATTGCAATTCTACCAACCAAGACAACTTTATCTCTTTATATTTATCTATCTTTTTCTCTACTTCCTTCAACATCACCTCATAATTAATTTTTTTTAATTCTCTAACTTTAAGTGAAAGTGTTATCCCCAAGTATTTCAATGTGTTCTTAGCTCTTATCCCAAATTGTTCTTGCATACTCTCCCACTCCTTACCATCTTTATTCATTAATAATTCAGATTTTGACCAATTTACCTTTAAACCTGTCATTTCTTCAAATTCTATCAAATGTTTATTTATCCTCTTTAAATCTTTCTCTATATCTTTCAAAATAATCAAAGTGTCATCCGCATACAAATTTATCTTATATCCCTTGTAACCTTCCAACTCTTCATCTGCTTCTATCAATTTAGTCAAAACCTCCATAACTAACAAAAATAATGTTGGAGACAAGGGACATCCTTGTCTCGTGCCTGCTTCCAATTTAATCTCTTCCGTCATTGTTCCATTCACCTTTACCTTTGCACTACTTTTTTGATACAATTTTGAAATAACATGTATAAATTTATTACCAAAGCCTAATGCCTCGATAATTACTTTTATAGTATCCCATTGTACAGAATCAAAAGCTTTAAAAATATCTAACGATATTATACCTAATTCATCTCCATTATTCTCTGCTTCATCTATAATATTCAATACTCTTCTAATTATATCACTCATATATCTACCTTTAACAAACCCTACTTGATTATAACTTATATATTTGTCTATAAAACTATTTAATCTATTACTTATAATAGCTGTAAATATTTTAGCATCTTGGTTGATTAAAGAAATAGGTCGATAGGACTCGATCCTCTCAAGATCTTTATCCGGTTTAGGAATTATAGATATTACTGTCTTATTCCATGACATCGGGACTTCTCCACCATGTAAAATTCCATTGAATAATTTTTGCAGTTTTGGTATTATTAGTTCTTTGAAATCTTTATAAAATTCAGCAGGTAATCCATCTTCTCCTGGGGTCTTCCCTAATTTTAACTCTTGTATTATTTCGTTGATTTCCTCCTGTGTTATATCTCTTTCCATCAAATCTTTGTATGTTTGATCTATTTTCATACCATATTTTCCAAGATGATTCTTCAATTTTTCTAAATCAATTGATTTCTTTAAATATAATTTTTGAAAAAAATTCCTAGCTACTTCACATTTCTCCAATCTCTTATAACACCTTGTACCTTTTTCATCTATCAGAGAACCAATTTCTCTCTTTTGAGTTTTATTTTTCGCCATCTTTGCCAATAACCTAGAATTTTTATTACTAAATTCAAAAAAATCCCTATTCAAATATCTTAAATTTTTTTTAACCAATTCAATATCTTCTTCTATCAATTTAGTTTTTAATAAGGTCAATTCCTCCAAACATTTTTTATCTTTCGTAAGTGAGAATTGGTTCTCCAATATCTTGATTTGTCTTGTATCCTGATCAATTTTAGCTTTGTATTCTCTGTATTTCCTGCTTGACAATTTAATACTTTCTCCTCTAAATATAGCTTTCATGGTATCCCAAACAATTTCAAATTTAACCTCTTCATTATCATTCAATTCCCAACTTTCCTTCCATTTTTTGAATATCCATATTTTATCCTGCTCCCTTTTATACAATTTTTCATCATATCTCCAACCTCTTTCCTTTTTCTCAAAATTAAAATCTATCTCCATCTTAACTTCTGCATGATCAGAATCCTTAAAAATTCCCACATCTATTCTATCTACTTTATTCAGCAAATCTTTAGAAACAAAAATATAATCAATCCTTGAATAAGTATTATGTACCTTAGAACAAAAGGTATACACCCTTTCAGAGCCTTTCAACTCTCTCCAAACATCTGCCACACTGTTTTGAAACATCCATTTATTTAAAATTTCCCCTTTATTTGTTTGTCTAAAGCGGGTGGGATTATTACTATCAATTCTATCCCTAATTAGGTTAAAATCTCCCGCCACAATTACTTTCCCTTCACTTTCTGTTTCCAAAATCTTAGTAATTTTATCCAAAAATCCCTTTTGTTTTTCATTCGGTAGATATAAATTAACCAATGTCACTTTTTGCTCGTTAATATTCCCTATAATTATTAAATATCTGCCTTCCTCATCTCTAATTACTTGTTTTTTCTCAAAGTATACCCTATTTGATATCAATATCGCAACTCCTCTAGCTTTGGAAGTCCCAAAAGATTTTTCATAAATTTGCATACCTTTGATATTCATTCTATTAAAATCCTCAGATTTTTGATGAGTTTCCTGCAAAAATAATATATCTGGAGAATCCCTTTTAAACTTAAGTTCCAATCTTTTCCTTTTTATATGATTGCCTGTACCCTTCACGTTCCATGTCATTATTTTTATAAACCGCATTTAAGCGGTGACTTTTTTAATTCTGACCCCTCCTCTTCCTTTATGTGCACACCCAACACCAAACAAAAATGACATACAAAAACATAAAACTCCACAAACAGTATATAACAAACAACATAAACATAAAACTCAAATATCAGACACAACAACCACAACAAATAACAAGCAATCTTCGTCCCCCACATCCTCAATCAGATATCGCCTCTATATAAAGAGTGTGGGGGAGTGGGACGTGCCGATGGTCGGGTCACCTCTTCGGGCTGTTCTTTAAATTCCACTTTCAAAAAAAGAAGACAAGACTGGCTTCACCCCGGACTCAGCTTCCTGCTTTTTACTAAGATCCTCCATCTTGTCTGGCGTTCGTTCGGTATCTTCACGAATTTTCTTATATTCAGAAACTGCCGGGGAAATTTCTTTTCTCTTTAAACTCTTGGGATCCTGGCCGCCACTTGCACCTTTTTCTTCCAAAATTGAGGATTCCTCTTGTACTCCACCCATCTTAAGCATATAATCTTTAATTTCTACCAAATCTTCCTCTTTCTCAATCAGCCCAAGCTCCCGAATTAATCTTATTACGTCTGTTTCTGGGGTAATAGTATGCATCCTTCCTTTATAAAATTTTTTTAGCTGTTGTAGTGGTCTCCAATTGTACTTAATATCATTGTCTCTCAAAACCTTTGTAACTGGTTTCAAATAATATCTCCAAGATCTGTCTTCCCTGGAAATATCCGGAAAAACTTGGATTTCTTTCTCCTCAAACTTAGGAACACCTTCCAGTTCCCTTATTTTTGCCATAACCTCTAGTTTATCTCCAAGGTTTGCAAATCTTACTAAAACATTTCTATTTGCTCCATTTTGTCTCTTATAACCAATTCTAAAAACACTTACTAGGTCTGCTGCTGTGTATTCGAATCCAAAATCATTCAACCATTTTAACACCCTCTGCTTCAAATCATCCGGTCTATTTTCTGGAATATTACGTATAACAATATTATATTTTCTAGCGTCCTCCTCCAAAAGACTAATTCTCTTGTCTTGCTGCTGATTTTTATAAAAAATTCCCTCTATTTTACGATCAATTTGTGCATCGTGTGCATGAATTTGTTCAATTTCATCTTTAATAAATTTCACCTCCACGTTTTGCTTTACAAAACTAACATTCAATTCACTTATCTGTTCTTTAGCTTTTTGAACTTCCAGTGTCAAATTCCCCACATGATCAGTCAATGTAGTTAACTTTTCTCCAATTGTATTTAAAGCTCCAAAGATCCGTTCAAGTTCTGAGGGCTGTTGAGTCGTCATTTCAATTCAAAAAAGCTTTTTTCTTTATAAAAAAATATATATTTCTTTGCCAAGAGGGTCTTTTGTGAGAATAAGGGCAGTGTCCCAAATAAAATAAAGTTGAGCCGGCTTTTAATGCACCAAAGGAGCCAGAAAGAGAGATAGGAGGGCTTCCCCAATTTATTTAACTTCTTAAGCCTCCATTTTAAATGTAATTCAAAAAACTTGCCCGCTACATTCAGCTAACACAATCCACTTTAGAAGAATAAAAGTTCAAAGGAGTTGTAATCCACATGCCATCAGCCAACTTCCTTCTTGGTCTTCAGCTTGTGTTTATAGCCTTGTAGCGAGACAAAAAGCATGCAAATCTTGATATTTGCCAGAACAAAGGGTAGCCCCCCTCTTACCTCGGCCGCCTTGTTAACCCTCTGCCTTCACGGAGAAACGAAACTTTGAAATTCGAGCAGTTCGGGTTGATCAATCACTTTGAAAAAACAATTTACAAGTCACACCGACCTTCCAAAACACCTGTAAACATTTCCAGCTCCTAACGGCGCGTTTTAATCACTTTAATCCACGTTTGTTAAGTAAAAAAAGCCCTGCGAGGTGGAGGAAACACCCTCTCTTTACACGGGCATCGCCACGCCACTGCAGGCTACTTTTGCTGCATGCAATTTGGCAGTTCGATTCTGACCGGCTCAAGGTTGACTCAGCCTTCTGTCCTTCCGAGGTGGGTCAAATGAGGACCCAGATTGTTGGGGCCAAATAGGCCGACTCTGTAAACAGCTTAGAGGGGGCTGCAAAAGCATTGTGAAGCGGTATATAAGTCTAAGTGCTAGTGCTAACACGTTCCATGTGCCTTGGTGCATAGCCACGTTGGTCAAAAGACCATGTTGGGCAATGTTGGCTCCCTTGGCTAGGAAGCGGAGACGAGCACCACCAGAGGTGGCCTTCAGCCAGTTCTGACAGATTCTGGAGAACCGATAGTGGAAATTTTGAGAGTGGGGAGGGAATGGAGATTTTGCATTATTCTTCCCCTGCCACGCCCAAAAAAGCCACGCCCACAGAACCGCTAATAAACATTTTTTTAATCCCACCACTGAGCACGGCCACCTATGTTGGCCACAACTGGACAGGGGAAACTTTGAGAAACACAGGCTTACAGATAGTCTTTAATTTATGACTGCGTATGGAGCCTGCCCCATTATGGTCCTAAGTTGCGATGGTCATAAAATGGGCTACCCCCTATGACCAACCTGAGCTTGCAACCTTTTCTTTTTATCTGGTGGCCCTTATTAAGTGAACACCGCAGCCGTAAATCAACTGCCACGGTCCTTAAGCCAATGCTAGGGTCATTAAGTGAACCTCTTGTTTGCTATGCGCCCGATTGGCCGAAATCCGGAAGTAAAGGCCAGTTTTGAGCAAAAACATTGCGAAGTGTTAGCGACTTCTGGGTACAGAACCAGTGTTACAACTCTGGTCCCTTAACCAGTGTTTAGAAACAAATGCGGAATAGTGTAATACACCGGACAGTAAAGAGATACGTTGCTTTAACCACAAACAAACTCTACAAACTCTGATAGTAAGAAAATAAATAGTCTTTACTTTGTAGCAACTAAAAATGCTTCTTCCGACCAGTGATACTACCTTCTCAAAATAATAACAGTCCTTCACCCAACACAGAGTTATCGTACAGTGATGCAAAACAAATACTTCTTCAGTCTTCACAGCTTCAGCTCCTCAGCACAGGAATCGAAAAAAGGAACAGACTGTGCTCCTGAGCTTCCTTTATGGTAGAGCTGAGAAGCACAGCCAATCAGAATTCAAACACAGTTCTTAAAGCTACATAACTCCTTAAGAACATAGGCTCATATATATTGTCAACCCAATATAAGGCTGGATATCCTAACATGAAGCGTAACCCATCCTGGGACCTCAGAGCTTCAGTACTGGGTAAGAACCCCTGGGAGGGTTTGTTAGAACTCTTGACGGTGGCTCAGTCGTAAGTCGAGGGCTGCCTGCATCACACTGGGTGTGGAGCTTGCCTCGTAAGAGCGGCCTCCTTCATGCTGCCTTCCTCTTCTCTGTCTTCTCCAGGTGTGGAAGGCATCGTCCAGGCCTACTCGAGTTGCCTGCCTCACATTCGCTTTTATGGGCCCACCAACTTCTCCCCCATCATTAACCACGTGGCTCGGTTCGCGGCCCAAGCGACGCAGCAGGAATCGGCCAGCGTAAGTTCCCTGACCGCGCGTTGGCAGTGCCCGATGGGTCCTTTGGTGCTCTTTCACCATCCCAACTTCCTGATTCCGATCAAAGAGAAGAGTTGCAGCTCAGGGTTGAAATGAGGGGCCCCTGGGTTGCTCTCTGAGCTGGCTCGCTTTCTTGCAGGCGTTTCATCGCCCAAAGTAGGTACAACATCATCAGCTAGAAGGGTGTGAACGTCTAGCATTGATGATATTGTAGAAATGTCTACAAGAAAGCCGTCTTCTTCTTCTTCTTCTTCTTCCTATTCTTCCCTCCCCCCCCCCCCTCCTCCTCCTCCAATCTCACTCCCTTCTAGCACTGATGATGTTACCTAGTTTGGGTAATGAAATGTCTACAAGAAAACAAGCTCAGTGCGTACCAAGGTTGCTGCTTCTTCTTCCTCTTCTTCCTCTTCTTCTACCTCTTCTTCCTCTTCCTCTTCCTCCTCCTCTTCCTCTTCCTGCTCTTCTTCTTCTTCTTCTTCTTCTTCCTCTTCTTTTTCTTCTTCTTCCTATTCTTCCCTCCTCCCCCCCCTCCTCCAATCTCACTCCCTTCTAGCACTGATGATGTTACCTAGTTTGGGTAATGAAATGTCTACAAGAAAACAAGCAAGCTCAGCGAGTACCAAGGACCTCACAGCCCCCTCTCCTCCTCTTCCTAGTGATAATGTTACCTAGTTTGGGCAATGAAACGTCTGCCACAAAACAATCCAGCTCAGAGCACCTTGACTTACGTAGCGCTTTGAATATTTATTTATTTATTTATTTGAATTTATACCCCGCCCTTCTCCTAAAAAAGGACCCAGGGCGGCTTGAATGCTTGGAAACCCCCTGGCCCCCTCCCACCTCTTTTTAGCTAGCCAGAGCCTCAAGCAACTGACTAGGACAGGAGTCGGCAACCTTAAACAGTCAAAGAGCCCTTTGGACTCGTTCCCCATACAAAAGAAAACACCGGGAGCCACAAAACCTGCATGGGCATGGCCAACTGAACGTCACTCCCACCCAGTCACATGACGCCACCACCATGCTGACAGGCTGGCATCTTTGGCGAGGGTGCTACGGCTTTCTCCGAGCAGCAAGAAAAGGGGGCTGGCCCCACAGAACCTCACATGCCCACCCCAGGGATCAGACTTGGGGAAAGTCGTAGCACCCTCCCCAAAGATGCTCACCCGTCACTTGGTCAACCTCCCCGCTCTGTGCATCTTTGCTGCACTTTGGCCAAGCCCGGCCGCCCGCCTGAGGAGGGTATCCCTGCTTGTGCGCGTCCTCCCGGCCGCCCAACTGCCAGCCAGGGGGTCACATGAGGAGGAGGAAGCCATGGCGGCGGCTCGTGCTTGCTCCTCAGCTGCAGGCCTGTCCCCCTTTCTGTCGTACCCTCCTCCCGGATCCCATTCCCACCCCACCAGCCCTTGAGTTAGCAAGGTTAACGTCAGCCACAGCTGGGTTGGGCCAGTGTCTCGGGGTGGAGAGCAGGTTGTGCCACCGTATCAGCAGGGAGCCGCAGGAGAGGGGATCGAAGAGCCGCATGTGGCTCGGGAGCCGTGGATTGCCGACACCTGGATTAGGGAGGAGCTGTTGAAGCAAGTCGGAAGCCTCCATTCTCAAGTTTAAACTTTTGCATGTCTGGTCTCCAGCCCTAAGCATGCTTTGCATTTTGTATGTTGCCACTCTGCTGTGTGTTTGTGTGACATTAGTTGTTGACAAAGACCTTCCTGATGTTGTAAATGGTATAATGTAAATCAACCATTTTCTCCTACATGCAACCCATTTGCCTTCACCAAAGAAGGTAAGAAAGCCAGCGAGTGGTTGTCCAAGCGTGAGTGAATTTAACGAGTCTAGATTTCTAAAGCCACAAACAGCAAACTCTGGTTTAAAGGTGGCTTATAGCTCTGGTTTGCCTGTGCACGCGCGCTCATAAGCTTCAACTCCAGTGTCCTGTGAAGCCGACTTCATTTAGTCTTGAGCAAAGTAGTAGTACAGAACAAACCTCTGCCTCGGGATTATTACACAACCATCCCTGTCCTCCTCTTAAGAGATCCTCGTTCGGATTCACGTTGCCTGTCAAATGAAGCCCTCTGCACAATTGCAGTCCTGTCAATTACCTGCACTGTGGGGAGACATGTTCTCACCTTCTTGATGAGTCTCATCAGGACCCAATTTAATTCCCATTTCATTTGGGCTCCTGCGCTTCTGCAATCCCCCCGCCCTCTCCTTCTGCTCCCTGCGAGATCCTTTGAAGGGAGGAGCAGAGCCTTCTGCAGGCCTCGTGAACAACAGAAGGATGCTTAAATCAGATTAAAATGGCAGGGTGCATCCATCAGATGATGATGATAATTAAGGAAGGGTCTAGAATAGGGGTCCCCCAACTTGGCAACTGTAAGACTTGTGGACTTCAAGATATGCTGGCTGGAGAATTCTGGGAGTTGAAGTCCACAAGTCCTAAAGTGGCCAAGTTTGAAGGCCTCTGATCTAAGTGGAGAGATGGCAGAGGAAGGGATTGCAGTGGTACCTCGGTTCACGAACGCCTCTGTTCACGACCAATTCGGTTTACGAACAGAAATTTTCCAAAAAATGTGCTCCGGTTCACAAACACCGTTTCGGTTCACAAACGGAAAAGTTCGTAAAAATATGCTCCGCTTCACGAACTCCGCCTCGCTTCACGAACTCCGCCTCGCTTCACGAACAGAAAAGTTCGTAAAAATGCTCAGGTTCACGAACTCCGTTTCGCTTCACGAACCGGAGCCGCGGACATTTTATCTACGAACGTATTTCCTTTTCAGTTCAAGAATTACGACCAAAAAACAAGGTCAGAACGGATTAACCGGATTTACATTGAACCCTATGGGAAACTGTGCCTCTGTTCACGACCAATTCGGTTCGCGAACAGAGTCAGTTCAAGAATTACGACCAAAAAATAAGGTCAGAACGGATTAATCGGATTTACATTGAACCTTATGGGAAATTGTGCCTCGGTTCACGACCAATTCGGTTTGCGAACAGAGTCATTTCACGAATTAAGTTCGTGAACCGAGGTACCACTGTACAAGGGAGTAAATTATGCTGGCTGGAGACTTCTGGGAGTTGAAGTCCACGAGTCTTAAAGTGGGCGACCTCTGGTCTACAATGCTGTGTGTGGGAATAAACGCCCTCTCCTCACCAATCCCGAGCCAAGTCCTGCCTCTCGAGAAAGGAGTTTGGCTCCTGTTTGGTGATCTTTGCTCTCCTGGTGACTTCTGATATCACGAATCCTTCCGGTTCTCCTTCCATTCTTGGAGCTGAAGAAGCTTCTTGGATGAGAAGCGAAAGGTCCTCAAGGAAAAACAAAGAACGTCCAATTGTCCTTTGGAAAAGGACCTTTGGGGCAACCATGATCTGGAGGACGGAGAATCTCCGTAGACACCTGGTTGCCTTAAAGTTCACAGGTCTCAAACGTTGCCAAGTTTGGTCTCATTCAGATGGTCCCCTGGGGAGGGGGCAGTGTCTGATTTTTCCTCTCTGCTTCCCCCCCCCCCCCAGCAATATTTCATCCTGCTGATCATCACCGATGGGGTCATCAGTGACATGGATGAGACGAGGCACGCCGTCGTACAGGCCTCTCGGCTGCCCATGTCCATCATCATCATCGGGGTGGGGAACGCAGACTTTGCCGCCATGGAGTTTCTGGATGCGGACAATCGCATGCTCCGGTCGTACACGGGCGAGGAGGCCGTGCGGGATATCGTCCAGTTTGTGCCATTCCGTGAATTCCGCAATGTAAGCGCAGGAGGATTTCATGTTTGCATGGGAGGGAGGGAGGGAGGGAGGGAGGGAGGGAGGGAGGAAAAGAAGAAAGGGGGAGGGAAGGAAGGTGAAAGGGAGGAAGGAAGGAAAGGAAGGAAGAAGGAAGGAAGGAAGGAAGGAAAAGAAGGGGAAAGGAAAGAAGGTGGGAGGAAGGGAGGAAGGAAAAGGAAGAAAGGGAAGGAAGAGAGGGAAGAGGGAGGAGGAAGGAAAAGAAGGAAGGGGGAGAGAAGAAAGGAAGGTGGGAGGGAGGGAGGGAGGAAGGAAAAGGAAGAAAGGGAGGGAAGGGAAGGGAGGGAGAGAGGGAGGAAGGAAGGAAAAGAAAGAAAGCAAGGAAAAGAAGGAAGGAAGAAGGGAGGGAGGCAGGAAAAGGAAGAAAGGAAGGAAAAGGAAGAAAAAGAAGGGGGAAGGAAAGAAGGTGGGAGGGAGGACAAGGAAGAAAGGGAGGAAGAAAGGAAGAGGGAAGAGAGGGAGGAGGAAGGAAAAGAAGGAAGGGGGAGAGAAGAAAGGAAGGTGGAAGGAAAAGGAAGAAAGGGAGGAAAGGGAAGGAGGGAGGGAAGGAAGAGATGGTTGCCTTGCAAGGATCGAAGAAATGCCCTGGTGCCATCTCCACCAACCGTCTCAGAGTAGAGGAACAACGATGCATTCCTAATGTCTCCTCAGCACCTCAGGCAGACACTTTCCTTCTTACCCAGAGAAGGCCCGAACGAAGAGAAGGATGAGGGGCATCAGTACTTGAAGGATGTCCTGGGGAAGAGGGCATCGATTTATTCTTCGAAGCACCAGGGGGTAGGACAAGAAGTAACAGATGGAAGATTATGCAAGAGAGATCCTAGCTAGAACTAAGGAGAAATTTCATGGTGGTTGTTATTTGCGAAGTTGTGTCCCACCCATCGCGACCCCATGGACAACGTTCCTCCAGGCCTTCCTGTCCTCTACCATCCTCTGGAGTACATTGAAGCTCACGCCGACTGCTTCGGTGACTCCATCCAGCCTCCTCATTCTCCATTGTCCCCTTCTTCTTTTGCCCTCCATCTTTCCTAGCATGAGGCTCTTCTTCAGGGAGTCCTTCCTTCCCATTAGGTGGCCAAAGTCTTTTGAGTTTCCTCTTCAGGATCTGGCCTTCTAAAGAGCAGTCAGGGTTGATCTCCTCTAGGACTGACAAGTTGGATCGCCTTGCAGTCCAAGGGACTCAATGCAGGAGTCTTCTTCTCCAGCACCAGAATTCATTTCACGATAGTGAGAACAATTAATCAATGGAAGGGTTTGCCATCATAAGTTGTGGAGGTTTTTCAGAAGAAATTGGACAGCCATGTGTCCTGAATGATACAGGGCCTCCTAGTTGAACAGGGGGTTGGACTAGAAGGCAACCAAAAGGTCCCTTCCAGCACTGTTACTCTATATGCTGAATTCTGCTTGTTAACTTTGTCAGGTGCAAATTCACTTCCTAAACCAGAGAGCCAATGCGCGTGCTGGTGGATGCCTCCAAGCAACTTCCAGTCAAGGTTACAAAACCTGTAGGCCTTCTGTTCCAATGTCATTCCGATTCTCCAGCAGACGTCATGCAACTGGAAGCCAGGAAGACCTGGTTGAGAAGAAGGAACAATGGTTGGAACCTAATCAAGGAGAGAAGCAAGGAGAAGCTTCCTAACAGGGAGGACAATTAACCAGTAGAACAGCTGGCCTCCAGAGGTTGTAGAAGCTCCATCAATGGAGGTTCTTGAGAAGAGACTGGACAGCCACTTGTCTCAAATTGTGTGGGGTCTCCTGCTTAAGCAGAAGGTTGAGCAAGAAGACCTCCAAGGTCCCTTCCAGTTATTCTGATTGATAGATTAACCATGGTTGAGGCAGAGTTTCATGTTATCTTCACTTTTCCCCCCCTAAAAAAAGGGGGTTCCAAAGTCCGCTTCCTATGTTGTCACTCTGGCTTTCTTGTTGTTGCAGGCGCCCAAAGAGACCTTGACCAAGGCCGTGCTGGCGGAACTCCCGCAGCAAGTGGTCCAATACTTCAAGCACCAGAACTTGGCCCCCCTCAACTCGGAGCCTGCTTAGAAGGGCCGGCCGTTGTCTCCTGGCCTGCATGTATGCCACATCCGTTGGTGGCAGAAGATTGCATGTCTCCCGTGGTTCCCCATCAGCGTTTCGTTTCACTGAGCTCATTCAATCAAGAGGAGCAAAGCATTCACCCGATTCCTTCCGAAGGCAACTTTGCAGCGTTGAGAAGTTGAGGGGATCCTGCCTTGAAGGATCCTGGGAGGAAAGATCCCACCGTGGCCGACAGGGGACATGCCTCGATTCCGCAAGTCAACTTTTTAAAGTATCTGAATGTACTTTGGATGAGTTTTGTGGAACGAGGGGACCTTTTTACAGCCCCAACTTTAACTCTCTCCCAAGTGTGATGTTCTCGAAATCTCGTTGCCCAAAGAATTGTGGACTACCCTTCAATGTGTTGTAACTCGTACTTCTTGCTCTACGTTCATTTTTATACCATGTACACATGATTATTTGTTACACTCAGGTTAATAAAGAATCCTGAACTCTTCACCACTCGGTTGAAGCCTGCTGTGATAGGAGGCCGGTGGCCTCCTGCAGTTTCTTTGAACCAAATCCCTCCAGGTGAGTTACATCTCAACTCCAGGTCAAGGTTGCACCAAATACCCACGAAGGGCACCAGATGGGTGCTTACATCCTTCTCTAAATGCCAGTTTACAACTCCCAGAACCTGAGTTTAATTTGCGAGGCATGCTGGATTTGTGTGAGGGAAAAGATGAGTGGGAACATCATAATTGGTTTCAGACCGTTCATCCTTGACTTATATTGGTTTAGCAACTGTTTGACGTTATAATGCCACTGGAAAAGTGACTTACGACTGGTGATCGGACTTATAACTATCCCCATGGCCACAAAGATCAAAATTTGGACCCCTGGAAACCAGCCTGTCTTTGTGTCAGTTAAAGCATCCCCTGGTCATGTATTTGCCAGCTGGCTTCCGACAAGCAGTCAATACTGGATTCACTTAATGGCTAGATGATTCACTTTAACAACCATTACAAAAAGACCATTAACATTAGGCGTGATTCCCTTAACAACCGCCGTACTTAGCAATGGAAATCCTGTTTTCAATTATGGTCGTATGTTGAGGACTTCCTGTAACTGAGCCCGCAATTTCGGTCGTAAGTCATGAGAGCCATAGAGCCTGCTGCGTGACCTGACCTGATGGTTGGTCATTAAGCAAACACTTGTTTGCTATGGATTGGTTTTTATGCTGGAAACCAGAAGCAAGCTTCAATTTCTTGCAAAGACATTGCAAGCCATGGCCACAAGACATTGCAAACAGCTATAAATAAATGTGGGCCAATTGCCGAGGTATCGAATGACAGCTATGTGATTCCCTATTGTATCTTTAAATCTGGGTCACAAGCCCCATTTTCAGGGTCTAGGGCAGGGGTCAGCAACCTTAAACACTCAAAAAGCCACAAAGGTCCTAGCTGGAAGCCCCCCCGTTCAATTCTGGAGCCGACCGGAAGTCCAGTTCCTCCACCATAGAGTCTCCTCCTAGTCCGGCATCCTTTTCCCTCTACCTGTCCTAACCGAAAGCCCTATCAATTGTGAAGCTGGCTGGTGACAGGGAGCCACAGCAGAGGGATGAAAGAGCCACATGCGGCTCCAAGGCCGCAGGTTGCCGACCCCTGGTCTAGGGTAACTTCAAATGGTTGCTAAGCAACCAGTCGTAAGTCAAAGATTTACCTGTACATCCTACCTGGCCTCAAAATGAACGTATCATCGTTCAGCGACGTCAATCCAACACAATTCCTGTAACTTTGATACCCAGAAACAAAAAAATATCAGAGCATCTCAAGATTATTACTGGTCAGCCGTCAATCCTCAGACCTTCCGGAATTTACACAAAATGAAAAGACTGCTGGTTTCAATCCTAAATTTCCATAAAAATAAAGACATTGCTGGCTTCGGTCAGCTTGGCTGATAGAAGTCAATGCACAAGCACCTTTAATATTGTAATCAAGAAAATTATGTGAATGATCTCACCAGGAATTAAACTGAAACCACGGAAGTTAAACAGAACCTTAAAGATGGAATATTATCCCTGAAATCCACTGGCTACTCCCCCACCCCACCCGTTTTAAAGTAGTTTTAGATTAAATATATAGAAAGTGTAATTTAGAGGTAAATAATATTTTCTTGCCAGTTTGGTTTCAGCAGTTGAGAATTACCTACCTTAAATTAGGGCTGTCTTTGTTTTGGCTAAATCTGATTTTTAAATTCAGACTTGCCAACAGAATACAATAAGCTTGGTTAATGTTACCTTTGTTTTTTCTTCTGGCTTATTAGGTGAGGCAAACTCATTCAAGGGGCTTCTGTCAAGAAACTCAGTGTGCCGTGGAAAATAAAACCGGACTAAGTCTTAGGTATTAGTAGCGTATCATTAAGTACTTAACAGAGTGCAGCTAATTTCACTGTAAAGGCATCGCAGCAAAGTACACATTGGGCTGATTTTCACAACCAATTTGTTCATGAGAATTAAATCTGTGAATTATTATTTAGCCAACGAAATTCTGCCAGTGTCCATTTTGGAAAGTTTCATTGTTGGGGAGAAAACAAAATTAGAGACAGAGACAGAGACAGAGACAGAGAGAGAGAGAGAGAGAGAGAGAGAGAGAGAGAGAGAGAGAGAGAGAGAGAGAGAGAGAGGGGGGGGGGGGGGGAGAGAGGACACAAATATACACCGATGATGATATAGCTGATATATTGATAACTGATATAAAAGATATATTGATGATAGATGACAGGACAGACGATAGACAAATATAGATGATACAAATATAGGCAGAGATTTGATGATAGATGATAAATACAATAAAGACAGATATAGAGAGAAGTAGAAGATAGATGATATAGATAAATGGTACTTGATAGCTGTATATCAGGGGTTCCCAAACTTGGCAACTTTAAGACTTGTGGATTTCAACTCCCAGAATTCTCCAGCCAGCTATGCTGGCTGGAGAATTCTGGGAGTTGAAGTCCACAAGTCTTAAAGTTGCCAAGTTTGGGAACCCCTGCTGTAGATGATAGACAAGATAGACAGACGATAGAGAGATGATAGACAAGTAGATAAAGTAGATGATTAGATGACGTAGGTGATAATGATAGCTGATATACTGAGAGATGATAGATGGATGATAGACAGAGTGTGCGCTAGAGGGGCTGTTTTGCAAGGTGACAATTTGAGCTGCAAGTCGCAACGTCTTGACGGATTTGGAGTTTTCGTTGTCAGCAATCAGGACATAGTAGAAAATGAAAATGTTTTTTGTTTTCCCTTTACAGCGATAGAGAATCGATGCAGATCCAGCTTGCATTTGCCCTGCTGGTTCTCAGAAACTTAAAAACAGCACGGGAATACAGCTAGCCCCTAACTAACACTTCGCTTAGTGGCCATTACAAATGACAGCGGCATTGGGAAAAAGTGACTTACGGCCATTGTTCCCCCAGCCACGGCAGTATTCCCATGGTCACATGATCACAATTCAGATGCTGGCCACCGACCCATAGATATGACGGTTGCAGTGTCCCGGGGTCATGTGATCACCTACAGCGACCTTCCGACAAGCAAAAAGTCAACGGGGAAGCCAGATTCACTTAACAACCGTGTTACTTACTTAACAACCAAAGCTGTTGTTAGCTACGTCAGGGGTTCCCAACCTCCGGTCCGTGGCTTGATAGGAACCGGGCCGCAAGGCCAGAGAGGAGGAGGAGGGAGGAGCCCCCTGGGCAGAGCGCGCACCGGGGGTGGGAGAGCGCAGGCGCGGCAGCTCACGCTTTGGAGGCCGAGAGGGGTGAGTGAGCCGACTCAACACCCCCCCCCCCCCCGGCATGCATTCGCCGCCTGTTCCCCCTCCGCCCTGCTCCTCCTCTACACCAGCTGAGCCATGCCCACCGGTCCGCGGAATTTTCTTTAAAATGAAACCGGTCCCTGGTGCCAAAAAGGTTGGGGACCCCTGAGCTACGTAACTTAGTGATGTAAAGTTATGTACTTCAGGTTATAAAATGGATACAAAACTCACTTACCAACTGTCTTAAGCTTAGCAACCAAAGTTATGGGTTCAATTGTGCTCTACCTGCACTTTACTCTTCCTTGGGCTACTCCAGCTTTGTTTCGATTCCCAAAGCGCGTCCATCCAAGTGGTTGGAACCTGGCCCAAGAGAACATGGATTCTGAAAGCTTTCCTACAAAGCAGAGGCTGTCCGATAGCCAGCTTTTCTTCAATAAAACAGAGCTCACAATATCAAGTGGGTGAACATTAAAAGTTTCATTTGTACATCAATCAAAGCAATTAAAGAAGAACTACGTGCACTGGAGGTCCTCCAGAGCAGGGGTCTCCAACCTTGGCCACTTTTAAGCCTGGTGGACTTCAACTCCCAGAATTCCCCAGTTGGGGAATTCTGGAAGTCCCTGGAAGTAGGTTGGAGACCCCTGCTCTAGAGAGAATCCTGGTTGCTGACTGGCCTCCTCCCAGATTCCTAGCCATGATGAGATTACTCTGGCGTTTTAGGCACGGTGAAGTAACTACTAGGGATATTACTTAATGCTTCCACGCTAGGCCCGGTGGCTCCTTCAAAAGCTCCTTTGCACTCTTGCAGGGAGGAGAATAATAATAATGATAATAAAAATCACGATAGCCTTAAATGGAAGCTCAGATTTTTCCCATCGACTTGAAAACTCCAGAGTTAAGAGGAAGTTTGGCTACCGAGGGGACTCAGCCAGAAGATCGAGAGAGGATAAGCAAAGCACGGCAGGAGGACTTCGATGGAGGAAATCCAAAATCCAAGATTTTTGTTTTGTTTTTAAACGCTCCAGGATGTCTTTTTTAATCAAATGCATGGAAACTGGGCGACACTGGTCAACATTTGCTTCTTGCCGCCTGTGTAGTTGTGTGGCCTCTCCCTTCCTCTTTAACTACGTTGTGCAAGGACTCCTTTAACTAGAGGAAGGACCGTTTTGCCTTGCAGTGAGGCTGCTGCCCGTAGATCTCTTCTTAGAACAATTCCAAAAAATGATAAATCCGCTTTCCAGCTCTTCGCTTCCTCGACCTTAAGGAGATCCAGTGCTTCGCTCTCAGTGGGTAACCCTCCACCTTCTCCTTCCTGGCTAGACTCCCTTCAAACGAAGCAGAGTCTCGGGGGGAAGGCTTTTGGGAGGGGGCGACACACAGTGAGAAAGCAGAGGCCGAGACGCAATGAAAAACTACTGCGGTACATTATTGGGGCGTTGCCCCCCCAAAAAAACAAGGACATCGGAGGAGGAAAAATAAGAGGTGAGCTCGAGGGAACGCCTGGGATGAAGGAGGAGACGAGTTCTGAGCGAGAAGCGGCCTAGAGCGGCGCGTCGAAAAAATTGCTGCCGCGGAAGACAGAGGAGACAATCTTGCCCGTTGAATTGATGGTGCCCTCGCTGTCCGAGCTGGATTCGGAATCGCTGCTTCCTGAGTACGCCCCGAGACCGGGCAGGATGCCGATACACACGGCGGCCGAAGGGCAGTGGAGGGCGGAGCCGCTTAGGGCGCTGCTGCCCAGTGGAACACAAGAGGGTTTTTCTGAAAGAGAAGGGAAAAAAGGACTGTGGAAATAATAATAATAATAATAATCTTAATAAGATTATTAAGATTAATAATAAGAAACAGAAGGCTTTATTTTGGCAGCGGAAGAACAAGCCTTAGCCACCAACTGCATGAAGGCAAACATTCAACTTGTTACCACAAAGAGCAAATGTCGCCTCTGTAAATGAGAAAGATGAGACAGTCGACCACCTGATCTGTGGGTGCAGCAAAATTTCACAAACTGACTGGCTACAACGCCATGACCACGTTGCTAAGATCGTTCACTGGAAATAGTGCCAGAAGTTTGGAGTTGAGTACAGCAAAAACCACTGGGGACGTCAGGTTGAGAAAGTTTTAGAGAATGAGAAAGTCAAGATCTTGTGGGACTTCAGAATTCAGACTGACGGGCACTTGGCCTACAACACACCTGATATAACAATGGTTGAAAAGAAGAAAGTATGGTTTGTTGACATTGCAATACCTGGTGATGCACGAATTGAAAATAAGCAGCAAGAAAAAATCATAAAATACTGGGACTTGCAAATTGAAGTTGAGCGACTATGGAAGAGAAAGTCATGTGTTGTCCCGATTGTGATTGGAGCCCTTGGAGCAAGATCTAAAGGGCTACCTTGCTATTTGGGAATTCTAAATTTACCGGGCTTGAGCATTCTGACTCTACAAAAAACCATCCTACTTGGAACAGCTTCTATCCTCCGACGTTACCTTGACAGTTCCTAGGTCCTTGGTTAGGACTGGAGCTGTTGAGCTACCAACCAGCCCCAAAGGCTGTGAATCTCACCAAAGATTAACCACAGAATAATAATCTTTATTGTCATTGTACTAAAATTACAATGAAATACAGGTGATCCTCAACTTACGACCACAATGGAGCCCAACACATTTATGCTGCTAAGTGAGAAATGTGTTAAGTGAGTTTTTTTACGACTATACCAGGGATCACCAACTTTTCAGACCACTAAATTAATAATTTTAAATTCCACAGTCCACTAATATTAATTTTTTTAAAACGAGAAATAGTATTTAGCGCAATATAAAAAAATGCAAATAATTTTTCTGCGGACCACGGAAGTTTTCTTGTGGGCCCTCAGTTGTCCATAGGCCATGAGCTGGTGACCGCTGCCCTGTACCATTTCAGACAAATGGCTGTCCAGTCTCTCCTTAAGAATCTCTAGTGAAGGAACACCTATAACTTCTGATGACAAGCGAGTTAATGCAGGGGTTTCCAACCTTTGCAACTTTAAGTCTGAAGCAAAGCTGGCTGGAGAAGTCTGAGAGCTGAAGTCCTTCAGACTTAAAGTTGCAAAGGTTGGAGACCCCTGAGTTAATGGGTTTGCTTAATGACCATGAGAGTTGCTTAATGACTGCCATGGAAACAGCCATACACTTTGGTCACTCACGTGACCTGTTTTTACAACCTTGTTTATGACTGTCATGGACAGGCTCCATAATGATCCTGCCCCTCCCAAAAAAACCAGTTCTGAATTGAAATAATTCCTGTTACTGAAAATCTCTTCCATGCCCACCACCCCTTTTCGCTCTTTGGCACATCGCTCTGAGATGCTCCAGGAAGCTACGGGAGCAAGAGGTTCCTGGAACTGAGAGCCAAAAACAAAAACGAAATCCAAAGGATAATGTTAAGAGCTATTCGCTCCCGTGAAATTGCTTCAAATTCAATGACTTGCATATACGTCGGATTTTGATTTGCTGCAGCTGCCTCGCGCTTGCCAAGAGCCCACTGCTGACCTACCGAAATGATCGATCGGCAACTTGATTTGGCAATCAAAAGCCCCATCGCATCTTTTGACATTTCAAGGAAAGCTCTTTTTATCTGCAGTGCCGTAATGTCAGTCTTTTGGAACGTTGGAAAGATAAATGTATAACCCTGTAAATGGTCCAATGGATTGAAGTTCTGATTGCAGCTGTCGTCTGTAAATGGATTGCTCCAAAAGACGTAGACTTTGTGCGGACAAGTGTAATGAAATAAATATGGGTCTTGTTTATACAGAACTGGGTAGGTTAAAATAAATATATATATACAGAAATATATACATATATATTGAATAATATTTGCCTTAGACAAGTATATATAGAACTGCAAGTATTGTTATAATGATATATTTTATTTGTCATATTTCTTTTCATTTTTTGGTCATGTTTTCTGTATTCTTTTTTTCCTTCGTGATCAAGATACCTCCCCTGCCAGGTAAGTATTTTTTTCCCCCTTCTCTTTGACAAGAGTGTTATCAATATTATTCAATTGATAAACATCTCTCTTACCAGAGCTTTTAATCTCAGTCTTTATGGGTTTTGTTTGGCTTGATTGCCGCCTGAGTACACCCAAAGTTGCAATCGGCTTTTATCTCATTGGTGGGCCCGAACCCTCCATGTCATCGCAGGTGTCAATCAAACATCAAACTGAAGGAAAAAGGCAGGAGCGGAGGAACAAAACATCTGTTCTAGCAGTGAAGGCATCGGGGCTGGAAAGCAGGAGATGGTGAGTTCTAGTCTTAGGCATGAAAACTCTAAGGCTGTGGCATCCACACAGCTGGGTGACTTTGGGGCCAATCACCCGGAAATGGTGAGTTCTAGTCCCGCCTTTGGCATGAAAGCTGGCTGGGTGACTGGGCCAATGACCAGGAGACAGTGAATTCTAGTCCCCCCTTAGCAATTAAAACTGGCTGGGTAACTGGGCCAATCACTAGGCGACGGTGCGTTTTAGTCCCGCCTTAGGAATGAAAGCTGGCTGGGTGACTGGGCCAATCACTAGGAGACAGTGAATTGTAGTCCCCCCTTAGGAATGAAAGCTGGCTGGGTAACTGGGCCAATCACTAGGAGACAGTGAGTTCTAGTCCCCCATTAGGAATGAAAGCTGGCTGGGTGACTGGGCCAATGGCCAGGAGACAGTGAGTTCTAGTCCCCCCATAGCAATTAAAACTGGTTGGGTAATGGGCCAATCACTAGGCGACGATGAGTTGTAGTCCCGCCTTAGGAATGAAAGCTGGCTGGGTAACTGGGCCAATCACTAGGAGACAGTGAGTTGTAGTCCCGCCTTAGGAATGAAAGCTGGCTGGGTAACTGGGCCAATCACTAGGAGACAATGAGTTCTAGTCCCCCCTTAGGAATGAAAGCTGGCTGGGTGACTTGGCCAATGACCAGGAGACAGTGAGTTCTAGTCCCCCCATAGCAATTAAAACTGGCTGAGTAAC
Organism: Rhabdophis nuchalis; assembly: GCA_039707465.1. Lineage (NCBI taxonomy): Eukaryota > Metazoa > Chordata > Lepidosauria > Squamata > Natricidae > Rhabdophis > Rhabdophis nuchalis. The sequence continues at coordinate 5,543,585 of CM077658.1, read as the reverse complement.
TGGGCCAATCACTAGGCGACGGTGAGTTGTAGTCCCGCCTTAGGAATGAAAGCTGGCTGGGTAACTGGGCCATCACTAGGAGACAATGAGTTCTAGTCCCCCCTTAGGAATGAAAGCTGGCTGGGTGACTGGGCCAAGCGGAAGGGAAGCGGAAGGTCCCGAAAGGAGGGGGGATACCCGAGTCGTTCCACAGGAGGGCTTACCAATTCAGAGGGTCGTGGGGAGGGGCAGGACCGAGGGGAGACAATCTTCATCCTCCCGGTTGGTGGCACGTAGCCGTTGGTTGCAAACGGTCGAGTGCCACAACCCCCGCAGGCTAGGTGGCCAGGGAATACAGAGCCAGGGTCTGCGGCTGATGTTTTGCAACGCCAGGTCCGTTGTCAACAAAGCCCCCCTCATTAGCGACCTTGTGTCAGAGGGGGAGCCGGACCTGGTAGGAATTGCGGAAACCTGGTTGGGCCACGAGGGAGGACTTCCCCTCGTTGAAATGTGCCCACCAGGCTACCGCGCATTTCATCAGCCACGGGCCCTAGGCAGGGGTGGTGGGGTAGCGGTCATTATCAAGGAAGGCCTTGAGCCGAGAGAGACCATTGTGCCTCAGACTACCGGCTGTGAGTCCCTCTGCGTGAAGTGGGGCCTAGGGAGGCAGTTGGGCTTGCTGGTTGTATACCTGGCTCCCCGCTATGTAGCAGCAGCCCTGCCCGAGCTCCTGGAGGTGATTGCTACGGTGGCAGTTGAGACCCCCAGACTTTCAGTCATGGGGGACTTCAACCTGCCATCGTTGGGCGAATCATCCGAGGCAGCTCGGGAGTTCATGGCTTCCATGACGGCCATGGACCTGACCCAAGTAATTCAGGGCCCCACCCACGAGGGTGGACATATGCCGGATTTCATCTTTGTCTCAGGCCAATGGAAGAGTGATCTGGGTACAGGGGACATAGTCATCACACCCTTGTCATGGTCAGACCACTCACTTCTCCGGCTCGACTTTCCGACCGCTGCTCCCCTCTGCGGGGAGGCGGAACCAGAGTTACCAATCTGGTACCGCCCCAGGCGCTTGATGGACCCGGATGGGTTCCAGACAGCGCTTGGGCCATTTCCTGTATCCCTGACCCGCGCCCCGATGGAGGACCTCACGGCCGCATGGAATACTGCGGCCGTGGGAGCCTTGGATCGGGTCGCGCCCTTGCGGCCTCTCTTGCGGCGGCGAACCACCCTGGCTCCTTGGTTTACTGAGGAGCTGCGGGTGATGAAACGCCGCAAGAGATGCCTAGAGGGAAGATGGAGGTCTAGCCGTTCTGAATCTGACCGGACACAGGTAAGAGCCCATTTACGGACTTACATTGTGGCGCTGAGAGTGGCCAAACGTCACCATTGTGCCACTCTCATAGCATCCGCAGAAAACCGCCCTGCCGCCCTGTTTAGGGTGACCCACTCCCTCCTCCAACAGAGGGAGCGGGAAGCCCCGCTACAGGGTAGAGCAGAGGAATTTGTGATTTTTCTGCAGGAGAAAACCGCTCAGATACAGAGTGAGCTAGCCCCCATTCATGGCCCAGTGGGATGCCACGAGAGAGATCTTGTTTGGGAGGAGTTTGACCCCGTTACTTCCGAGGATATGGACAGGCTACGTGGGCGACTGCGAGCCACCACATGTTTATTGGACCCGTGCCCCTCCTGGCTTGTACTGGCATCCTGGGAGGTGACACGAGGCTGGCTCCAAGAGGTTGTCAACGCATCCTTAAGTGAGGGTTCCTTGCCTGCTTCCCTAAAAGAGGCTATGGTGAGGCCCCTCCTTAAGAAGCCCTCTTTGGACCCAGCTCTTTTAAACAACTATCGTCCAGTCTCCAACCTTCCCTTTTTGGCGAAGGTTGTTGAGAGTGTGGTGGCACAACAGTTTCCCCGTCACCTGGAGGAAATTGAATATCTAGATCCGCGCCAGTCCGGCTTTCGGCCCGGGCATAGCACCGAGACGGCATTGGTCGCGTTGGTAGATGATCTCTGGAGGGCCAGAGATGGGGGATGTTCCTCCATCCTGGTCCTATTAGACCTCTCAGCGGCTTTCGATACCATCGACCATGGTATCCTATTGCATCGGCTGGGGGGGTTGGGGGTGGGAGGCACCGTTTTACGGTGGTTCTCCTCCTACCTCTCTGGCCGATCGCAATTTGTGCGGGCAGGAGAGCAGAGGTCGACCCCGAGACCCCTCACATGCGGGGTGCCTCAGGGGTCTCGGTCCTCTCGCCTCTCCTGTTTAATGCATACATGAAGCCGCTGGGTGAGATCATCCGTGGTTTTGGGGTAGAGTACCACCTGTACGCTGATGACACCCAGCTGTACATATCTACCCCAAACCACCCCAACGATGCCGTAGCGGTGATGTGCCAGTGCCTGGAAGCCGTGCGGATCTGGATGGGAAGTAACGGACTCAGGCTCAACCCGACCAAGACCGAATGGCTGTGGTTTCCGGCTGCCCGATTCAACCAGCTCTCTCCAACGCTGGCCATAGGGGGCGAACATCTTGCCCCTGTGGATGGGGCGCGCAATTTGGGTGTCCTCCTGGATACCCGGCTGTCTATGGAAGAGCAAGTGACAGCCGTGGCCAGGAGGGCGTTTTACCAGGTTCGCCTGGTTCGCCAATTGCGCCCCCTATTGGATCGGGACGCCCTTCGCACAGTCACTCATGCCCTCGTGACATCCCGACTGGACTATTGTAACTCCCTATACATGGGGCTTCCCTTGAGGTGCACCCGGAGGCTTCAGTTAGTTCAGAATGCAGCCGCGCGAGCAATTATGGGGACCACTAGGTTTACCCACGTTACACCGCTCTTGCGCGAGCTGCACTGGCTGCCTGTCGTCTTCCGGGTGCGCTTCAAGGTGCTAATTATCATCTTCAAGGCGCTCCATGGCTCGGGACCTAGCTATCTGCGGGATCGGATCCTGCCCCATACATCCTCACGGCCGATTCGCTCCCACAGAGAGGGACTTCTCCGGGTGCCGTCCACTAGACTTTGTCAGCGGGCGACGCCCAGAGGAAGGGCTCTCTCTGTGGCGGGCCCGGCCCTCTGGAACGACCTTCCCCCCGATATCAGAACGACCACGGACCTCCGCTCCTTCCGTACGAAATTGAAGACCTATTTCTTTCGACTGGCCGGCCTTGGATAGTCTCTCTGTCTATAGATTTCAAATGTATTTTAAATGGGTTTTAATTATTTTTAGCACGGGATAATATTGTTTAATTGTGTTTTAAAGTATGTATTTTTGTATTTATTGTTTGATTGTTTTTTAGTTCCTCCTGTGCACCGCCCCGGGTCCCTGTGGGGAGAGTGAGCGGTTAATAAATTCGAATTTATTATTATTATTATTATTATTATTATTATTAATCACTAGGCGACGGTGAGTTGTAGTCCCGCCTTAGGAATGAAAGCTGGCTGGGTAACTGGGCCAATCACTAGGAGACAGTGAGTTCTAGTCCCCCCTTAGGAATGAAAGCTGGCTGGGTAACTGGGCCAATCACTAGGAGACAGTGAGTTCTAGTCCCCCCTTAGGAATGAAAGCTGGCTGGGTGACTGGGCCAATAACCAGGAGACAGTAAGTTCTAGTCCCCCCATAGCAATTAAAACTGGCTGGGTAAAAGGGCCAATCACTAGGCGACGGTGAGTTGTAGTCCCGCCTTAGGAATGAAAGCTGGCTGGGTAACTGGGCCAATCACTAGGAGACAGTGAGTTCTAGTCCCCCCTTAGGAATGAAAGCTGGCTGGGTAACTGGGCCAATCACTAGGAGACAGTGAGTTCTAGTCCCCCTTTAGGAATGAAAGCTGGCTGGGTAACTGGGCCAATCACTAGGAGACAGTAAGTTCTAGTCCCCCCATAGCAATTAAAACTGGCTGGGTAAATGGCCCAATCACTAGGCGACGGTGAGTTGTAGTCCCGCCTTAAGAATGAAAGCTGGCTGGGTGACTGGGCCAATGACCAGGAGACAGTGAGTTCTAATCCCCTTTTAGGAATGAAAGCTGGCTGGGTGACTGGGCCAATGACCAGGAGACAGTGAGTTCTAGTCCCTCCTTAGGACTTAAAACTGGCTGCGTGACTTTGGGCCAGGCATTCTCTCACTGCCCAACTCCCCTCACAGGGCTGTTTTTGTAAGGAAAAGAAGAGAAGGGAAGAGGAATAGATCTGTTCACCACCTTGCATGGCAGTCAAGGTGGGATTAAATAGAAAAATTAAAATCCTTGGCTCTGGGAAAGAATCTGGCAACCTTGGCTCAGAAGACTCCCCATCCAAGAGAAAGACTTAAGCCCTGTTCTGTCTCCAGTGAAGGGAAACATCTCTCCAAATGCCAAATTTGTGTGTGTGCAACGTGCCCTTGTGGGCCAAGCGCCACGCAGAGTTATCAACCAACCCTGCCAAAGCATTGGGGAGCATGACTAATATTGAAAGAGATTAGAGGCAGCCAGCCTTCTGTGGCTAATTAGCCTGGAGACCTTAGAAGGGGAACGAAGTGAGCAGATGGCAAGGCACTGTGCAAGGACGCCCATCTCTTGGATTAACCCCCACGCCTTGTCTCTGGGAGCAAACTGCCGAAGTCTGGACCAGGCACCATCGCAAAGACGGGCACGTTCCCAATTCTGTGAAGCTTCTGTCCGCAGTTCCGCCTTGGGACAGACTTCAAGGGTCATGATCACTAAAATGGATGGTGATTGATGTCAAGCAGAACGAACAGGGATGTAGCTGTAGGGGCGCTGTTCTCAAACCAGGATACTGAGCTTGGAAAAGTCATCTTTACTCTTTTGAGACACCAGGTTACTCCCATCCAACTGCAATGCTGGACCAGATTATGTATGTCTGAACATTCATGGAGATTTTTGATCATCTATGTCATAGCCCAAATGTGCTTTTTTTCCTAACTCTACTCTACTCTACTCCAGTCTGTTCTATTTTCTTCTGTTCTATTCTGCTCTACTCTTTCATTCCAATATCTATTCTGTTCTGTTCTATTCTTATTCCTATTCTAATTTCTATTCTATTCTATTTTAATTTCTATTATATTCTACTCTATTCTGTTCTACTCTGCTTTTATTCCATATTCCATTCTATTCTATTCTCTATTCTATTCCATTTATTCCCTTTGCACAGTCACTCATGCTCTTGTGACATCTCGATGGACTACTGCAATGCTCTCTACATGGGGCTCCCCTTGAGGTGCACCCGAAGACTTCAGCTTGTCCAGAATGCAGCCGCGCGGGCAGTTATGGGAACCTCTAGGTTTCATGTAACACCGCTCCTGCGCGAGCTGCATTGGCTGCCTGTTGTCTTTCGGGTGCGCTTCAAGGTGTTGTTTATCATCTTCAAAGCGCTCCATGGCACGGGACCTAGCTATCTGCGGGATCGCATTCTGCCCCATACATCCCTGCGGCCGATTCGCTCCCACAGAGAGGGACTTCTCCGGGTGCCGTCCACTAGGCTATGCCAGCGGGCGACGCCCAGGGGGCCTTCTCTGTGGCGGGCCCAGCCCTCTGGAACGACCTTCCCCCCGAAATCAGAACAACCACAGACCTCTCCTCCTTCCGTCAAAAATTAAAAACACACTTCTTCTGCTTGGCCGGCCTAGGGTAATTAAACTGTTTTTAGGGGGGTTTAGGGCTTAGTTTTAGTTTTTATATGGGATTTTAGCGCAGGGTTAGTTTAATTCGTTTTAACATTGTATTTTGTTTGTGGTTTTTATTTGTATTTTTAATTCCCTGTGCCCCGCCTCGAGTCCCTTCGGGGAGAGAGAGCGGGTTATAAATTAAAAATTATTATTATTATTATTATTCCAATCTCTATTCTATTCCATTCCATATTCTATTCCATTTATTCCAATCTCTATTCTATTCCTGTTCTATTCCATTCCATTTATTCCAATCTCTATTCTATTCTATTCTATTCCATTCCATATTCTATTCCATTTATTCCAATCTCTATTCTATTCTATTCCATATTCTATTCTATTCTATTCCATATTCTATTCCATTTATTCCAATCTCTATTCTATTCCATTCCATTCCATATTCTATTCCATTTATTCCAATCTCTATTCTATTCCATTCCATTCCATATTCTATTCCATTTATTCCAATCTCTATTCTATTCCATTCCATTCCATATTCTATTCCATTTATTCCAATCTCTATTCTATTCCATTCCATATTCTATTCCATTTATTCCAATCTCTATTCTATTCCATTCCATATTCTATTCCATTTATTCCAATCTCTATTCTATTCTATTCCATATTCTATTCTATTCCATTCCATATTCTATTCCATTTATTCCAATCTCTATTCTATTCCATTCCATTCCATATTCTATTCCATTTATTCCAATCTCTATTCTATTCCATTCCATATTCTATTCCATTTATTCCAATCTCTATTCTATTCCATTCCATATTCTATTCCATTTATTCCAATCTCTATTCTATTCCATTCCATTCCATATTCTATTCCATTTATTCCAATCTCTATTCTATTCCATTCCATATTCTATTCCATTTATTCCAATCTCTATTCTATTCCATTCCATATTCTATTCCATTTATTCCAATCTCTATTCTATTCTATTCCATATTCTATTCTATTCTATTCCATATTCTATTCCATTTATTCCAATCTCTATTCTATTCCATTCCATTCCATATTCTATTCCATTTATTCCAATCTCTATTCTATTCCATTCCATATTCTATTCCATTTATTCCAATCTCTATTCTATTCCATTCCATATTCTATTCCATTTATTCCAATCTCTATTCTATTCCATTCCATATTCTATTCCATTTATTCCAATCTCTATTCTATTCCATTCCATTCCATATTCTATTCCATTTATTCCAATCTCTATTCTATTCCATTCCATATTCTATTCCATTTATTCCAATCTCTATTCCATTCCATTCCATATTCTATTCCATTTATTCCAATCTCTATTCTATTCCATTCCATATTCTATTCCATTTATTCCAATCTCTATTCTATTCCATTCCATATTCTATTCCATTTATTCCAATCTCTATTCTATTCCATTCCATATTCTATTCCATTTATTCCAATCTCTATTCTATTCCATTCCATATTCTATTCCATTTATTCCAATCTCTATTCTATTCCATTCCATATTCTATTCCATTTATTCCAATCTCTATTCTATTCCATTCCATATTCTATTCCATTTATTCCAATCTCTATTCTATTCCATTCCATTCCATATTCTATTCCATTTATTCCAATCTCTATTCTATTCCATTCCATATTCTATTCCATTTATTCCAATCTCTATTCCATTCCATTCCATATTCTATTCCATTTATTCCAATCTCTATTCTATTCCATTCCATATTCTATTCCATTTATTCCAATCTCTATTCTATTCCATTCCATATTCTATTCCATTTATTCCAATCTCTATTCTATTCCATTCCATTCCATATTCTATTCCATTTATTCCAATCTCTATTCTATTCCTATTCTATTCCATCTCAATTGTGAAAGCAACCATCCCTTCCATTCTATTTTATTCTGCTCTTGCTCTGCTCTATTCTATTTGGATTCTATCTACCCCATAAGACTGCAGTAGGACTAGGACTCAACATGGCAGGTACACTGCAGCTGAACCAAAAGATTGAATTTGGAGACTATCTGCCCCTCAAGACCTAAAAAAGGGTTAGGACCCAAACATGGCAGTTGTGCTAATTCTCCTCCATAAATGGGGAAAGCTCTCCACTTCGGAATGTAGCTGTGGGGCTCCAAGGCAGACAGTGTGACATATTGTGGAATGGGGCCCTCTGAGCCCATGTCAGGGAAACCCCAGGGACTTTCTGCCTGCAACTCCATCTAGTGCCTTGACTTTAGAAGGAGTCTACCTTTGAACGTGTAAATAGAGTAAATCATTTCAGATTGGCTCACCGAGAATGGAATCATGATGTGCTTTTTAAGATTGTTGCCATACGCTAAATAAGTAAATAACTTCTCCTACCAGGGCCCCACCGCTTCTCCCAAGAAGAGCCAGGTCAAAGGCTGCTCACTCCAATCTCACAGTGTTTCTCAACTTTGGTGTTTTTAAGAGGGGTGGACTTCAACTCCCAGAATTCCCCAGCTAGCTTTGCTATCTCCAAGGTTGAGAAACGCCGCGTTATCACATTAGTAAAATCCCCTTCCATCCCAACCTTTCAAAGGCAACTTGTGAAAACCGGGCAGAGCTAACCATGCGAAGCATTGAACCCCATAAATGTGGGACCTTCTCGACATGTTCAGATACGCACCTGGGACCTTATCGTGGTCAGGATCCGGGTCCAACTTCAATCTTTTGACGCTGTTGGCACCTTCTGAACTGCAAAGAGACACAAACCCAAGGAGCGGAACTTAAATTAGGTCCTTTACGCAAAACAGGCAAGCAGAAAGAGATAAGCAGAGGCGCGCATCATACTAAGGTGACCACAGCTGGTTCAGATGCCTCAGCTGGCTGAAGCTGTACATCATTCCTCCATAAACGCTGAGTTACAAACTCCAAGGCAGTTCTCACCTGGCACTGTAAACCAAAGATTTAATATATATATATATATATATATATATACAGCCCTATTATGGTATTAAGAATGGAGAAGAGAGGGAGCTCAGAACTGGGGTGGGTTTGTCTCTGTTTGCATCTATTTTTTGGCTGTTCAATCTAGATATTTCGCCCATCTCTACCTTCTTCCACTGCCTAGTTTCCACAATTTCTGCCCAGGAAGATCCAATTCCTAAAACGAGATTTTGGGGAAGATAGGTCCAAGTGTAACAGAGCATATCCAGATGCTTCTGATGTGTGGAACCTCATTTCTGGATTTACATGCCTGTCACAGTAATAATGTTAGCTCCACAGGGGGGGGGGGGGGAAAGGAGATTGAATCTGGAATTTAGCCAAGTTTGGAAAAGTCCTAAGACTTGAGTTCTTTGTTACTTCTGCCACTCTGAGCCGCAGGGGCAAAACTACCGAGTTGCAAAATGTACCTTCGGTGTTTCACGGCTCCTGCTAACAGCTTGGCTTGAGAGAATTTGCTCTTGTTTTCTGATTTTACCGACAGTTTCTTGTCCGCTTCCTTCTTCAAGTCAGCGCTGGCTCCGACTTTTGACAAAGTGTTGTAAACTCAAAGTTAAGGAGGAAAAGAATGCAGTGGAATGGGGGTGGAGGGAGCACAGAAGACACACGAAACAAAGTTGTGCTACAGCTTTAGACGCTGTTGTGTAGCCGTATTTGCAGTTCCACAAGCGTTAAACCAGTAGTTTTATTATTTTGTTTCTTACATCTTTGCTACTATATTTACTGTACTGTGGTTCTGGCATACACAAAGTTTGGAGCACAAATATGTGTAAACTAACTTGACTGGAGTCCCTTCCCCCCACTTGCAAGCATAAAGTTAAGAGGATTGATACAAAGACCTATTCAACGAGAAAACTTGCATGTGGCACACCAAATTCATTCAAGTTAACTATCTACTGAGCTACATAACTTGGTTTATCATAATACTAGAGTTCAAACCAAGAGGTTTTTCTTGAAAGCAAATAAGGATTAGATTCAAATTCCATCCTTCCTAGTTTTTACCCCACCGAAAGCTAATCTGTGTATATTTCTGTACGAGTCCCCCTCTCCCCCTCTCTCTCTCTCTCTCTCTCTCTCTCTCTCTCTCTCTCTCTCTCTCTCTCTCTCTCTCTCATCTAAATAGAGATCCAGATAATCTCTGCTACATGAAATTCATATCATGCCTAGCTTGGAGTTCTGCTAAGTTAGCTCTCTAGTGCCACCAACTGAACCTTGAGACTGGCAGGATCTTTCTTGAAAACAGCCCCAAATAGTAATGGTACTTAAGACTTATAGACCGCTTCACAGTGTTTATTGACCCAACAATCTGGATCCTCAATCTGAAACCCACCCAGCCCTTTCAGGGCCAAGGATATCCGGTACTCGTTCAGTTCCTTGAGGTCTTCATCGTGGCGCTGCTTTTCAATCAGGACTTGCTGCCGAGAAACTTCATCGAGGAACTTGGACTCTTCTTCATCCAGGCCCCTGACCATGTTTTCTGTAGAGAACAAGCCAAGGTTGCGATAAGCCCACAAATTGGGCTACAAGCATCTCTGCCATCTCGTTTCAGCACCGGTTTTGATGGACTCTGTTTCTGAAGAACTCCAGACAATTGATGTATCTTATATCCTGTTTTGCTGAAAATAAGACCTCCCTGGATAATAAGCCCAACCGGGCTTTGGAGCGCATGCGCTAAAAGAAGCCCTCCCCTGAAAATACTGCAATACAGCAGCAGCCACGTGGTGACCACGCTCGCCACCTCTTGCACCTCAAAAATAATAAGACCGCCCCGAAAATAAGGCCAAGCTTTTATTTCGGGAGTCAAAAGAAAATGAGGCCCTGTCTTATTTTCGGGGAAACATGGTATCATTCATGCAAATTTACTTGCCTGACTGTTCTGACCCCCCTTACTCCGACTAACACAAGACAGGCTGCCTGCCACTAACTCTCTTGGCTGCTTGTCTGAATGACTCTGAACAGATACGAAGCTTCCTAACTCGACTAAACACGAACCTGAAAATCAACACGAATAAACACGAAGCTAGAAATCCAACGTTGTTCTCTGCAAGGACTTCCTTAGCAAAGACTTCTTTTTTTTTAATTTTATTAAATTTATACCCCGCCCTTCTCCAAAAGGACCCAGGGCGACGCACAGGAATTTAAAAATACATACAAAATCAAGTAAAAAATTAAAAAAACTTATTTAATAACCATCCTGCGCCAAAACCAAATTAAAATCCCCCAAAATTTAAAAACTGTCTAAAATAGTCATTTGTGGAGGTTACGCTAGGCCTCTTGGGAGGGGCCAGTCATTTTGGGGCCAGTCATTTTACGGGAGGGGCCAGTCATTTTACTCTAGGCCTCTTGGGAGGGGCTAGTCATTTTAAACCCTCTTGGGAGGGGCCAGTCATTAGGCAGCTGGGACTAATTCAACTCCTTCGAGTTCACTTCTGATGCAATTGAAGCCTCCTTTTTTCAGCCCTTCTCACTCTTAGCATCAGGGACAAACTGGCCTTGATCCTCCCCACTACGCCAAGACCCAGGTGCCTCCTGATGACCAGCCTGGCTCTCTGCTCCCTCAAGGTCACCCTTCTCCAGAGCAGACTCATAGGACTCCTCACTAGAGGAGTCCATCAGCAGCTCATCCGGAGCCAGCTGGGCCACAACACCTGACTATGGAATTGCATTAATTATGGAAATGTCATCGATCGGCTTTAACGGACTTTTGGTTCAGCAGACCCTCCCTCCCTCCTTCCACCATTCAAGGTTTTACTGCAGATTATTGATAAAAAAGGCTGAATCAACATCCTGGCTGATGCTATCACAGAAAATGCACCTTCATATTTACCTGGTTTGTTGCCACTGAATCTGCTTTCAGGATTCACATTTCCCAAGAATGTGAAAGTCCACACAGCTTTCTTTTATAACACTAGAGCTTCCTACATACAGGAATATGTTTCTTTTGGCCTGAGGAGCACTTATAAGTAAGTTCCACTGCCACTTTGAAGCAGCCCCGAAACAGGTTTCATCATATTAGAGCCTGGGCTGCCAAACTATGGGAAGCTAACTTTAAAGCGCAATTTGATGAACTAGCTTGCAGCGCCCTGGGGCTTACGCACATCATAACAATCAGAAACCTTCATTGATAAAACCCAATGGCTGGGGTAATGCAACATGCTATGGCAAAATCAAACCACCGTTACCGCTTTGCCACAATCTGTGAACCTGTCAGAAAGCAGAAATAGATGACGTAGCTCTAGGAAAAAGAGCGGCACCCTCAACTAAAATTCCTCACTATGGAATCTGGAGGTTCATTTGATTATCTGGGTTCTGAGATTAAAAGCCACTGAAAATCAGAATAAAAATTGGAAGAGACCTTGGAGGCCTTCTAGTCCAATCCCCTGCTCAAGCAGTGGACCCTATACCAGGGGTCTGCAAAGTCGGCTCTTTTAAGACTGGTGGACTTCAACTCCCAGAGTTCCCCAGCCAGCATAGCTGGCTGGGGAATTCTGGGAGTTGAAGTCCACCAGTCTTAAAAGAGCCGACTTTGCAGACCCCTGCCCTATACAATTTGAGACAAGTGACTGCCCAATCTCTTCTTAAAAACCTCCAGTGATGGAGCATCCACAACTTCTGGAGGCCAGCTGTTCCTGTCCTCACGGTCAGGAAATTTCTCCATAATTCCATTGCTTCTCTCCTTGATTAGTTTCCATCCACTATTTCTTTCCTTTCTTTCTGGTGCTTTGGAGAATAAATTGACCCCTTCTTCTTTGGGGCAGCCCCTCAAATGCTGGAAGACTGGCTAGTCCTAGTCTAGTTCTTCTTTTCTTTAGACTAGCCCAACCCAATTCCTTCAAACGTTCTTCACATGTTTTAGCCTCCAGGCCTTTAATCATCTTAGCTATTCTGCTTTGCATTTTTTCCAAAGTCTCAACATATTTTTTTTTTTTAATAATGTGATGACCAAAACTGGATGCAGCATTCCAGGTGTGGCCTTTTTAAGGCTTTAGAAAACGGTACCAATACGGCACATGTTTTTCTATGCCTGTGTTTATACAACAGTCAAGGTTGGATTGTTGTGCAAATCTCAATTCCAGTGCTTTACCAATCCTGGTTATGCACCCTATGTAAATACAATGCTTGATCTTAACCCAAAGGCTAAGTAAAAATGTTCCCATGCCTCTTTATAATCTTAAGGACTAGAAACATTAACAAAACAGTATGGGCTGTTAACGATACGAAATTCTATTTCATAATCAGCAAATCACTTGGCCCGGAAAACAGCCTATGTCTGCAGACTGGGTGATGCTTTTACATACCAAGATAACAAAATACAATAAAAAGAGGTGGCGATGAAGAAGCACAACAGGCAGACAAAACCAATTACTTAAAATGCACCAATAGACTCTTTTAACCGAAGGCAAGACAATTGCAGCTCAGCACAATGTACAGCCACTCCTTTCCAAAAGCCAATGATTCCATGACAGAATGAAGGAAAGGACATCAAGAAGGGTCAGTCTATGGACACTGCATCTCACAACTGTCTGGATGAGCCTTATCTGAAAGGCTATTGCCAGCCAGGGTAAACAAACTAGAGTTGGTGTTTCTTAACTTGAGCAACTTGTGCGGGCTTCAAATTCCCAGAATTCCCCAGCCAGAAAGTCCATACACTGTAAAGCTGCCAAGAGTGTGGAATACTGAGCTAAGGAGTTGACTAATTGGATGCACTGAGATAATTCTGAGTTGAAGGATTGCAGAACACCTCATATTCAAGCATCAAAAGATGTTTCTGAGCGTGCAGGAGTCTATTTGTCAATCTATTTGTTAATGCTTCAAAGCAGCTGCACCTCTTTCCTAAGGATCGTGGGGCTGCAGCATTTGTCAAACTTAGCAACTTTAAGGTAGATGAACTTCAAAGTCCCCATGGCTGGTTGGGGAATTCTGGAAGTTGAAGCCCACAATTCTTAAAGCCGCACCCCTGACATAAAGCTTCACATAGGCAAGAAAGATCAGGAAGTTAACAACAAGTGGTACCAGATGGAAAGATAAAACACAAATCTTTTCCTCTGGAGGTCATTTCCCCATTGTCCACAGATGTATGACGGTAGAATAAAGCTGCAACTAAACCTACAACTTTTGAAGCCAATAAGAAAGGTTGGCAGCTCTGCCAAGCTTCACATTTCAATGCTTTTCCCTTTCCTCGGCAGAAGTGGGCAGACTGGTTTCTGGATCCCAGCAATAGCCAAGAAGCCACCTGTGTTACCTTGGCACAACTGTAAGAGGGTGGCAAAGCCTTCTCTGTAAGGAAGCATTTCAGGAGAGACAGTTCTGTTCTTAAGGATACCATCCCGGGGAGACCAAAAAAACCCAACAAGGCGGTAATCTCTTGAGTGACTGAATTTCAGGGACGCTTAGTGAAACTTACTGAATTTGAACTGTTCTTCAAACTCCTGCTGCTTCTTGTCCTTCTGTTCCTGAAGCCTTTCATAGAGAGATCGGGGGTCATACACTTCTTCAGGACATTCTAGGAGAAGGAGAAAACAGATTTGTCAGCCAGAATTCAGGAATTGCTCTAAGAAGAAAATTTACTCCATCCATCGAGTTAATCAACCACAAGAAACAACAAGTCTTTCTGTTTTAAAGCACAAATCGCTAGTCATTTTTATGTTCGGAACAGAAGAAAACTGATATCCGTAAACTTTAACCTGTTGATCCCATACACGATTGAGGAGTTTAAACTGTGATTGGGGAAATTAATGTACACTTTCTACAAAACTGATAGATGATACTACTGCTGTAAAGTCAACAGTAGCTTTAATGTAACACTGTTGCACATTCAAGAGCAGATAATAGAGTTATTAAACATTAGCTTGATGAGACAGTGGCTTAGATAATGAGCTATAGATCAAAAAGTTCGCAACTCAGATTTTTGTTATAATTTGCGAGGAGTTTTAGGAAACCCATTAGCCTCCCTCTAACGTGGCATATCTTGACTTGTTTCCCATGTTTGAAAAAAACCACAGAAGTACTAAAAATGCTAAGCACTAATAGCTGAGTATGTGAATTGTCCTCTTCCTAGCACTGGTATGTGGAGGAAGATTAGAATAATGAGTTGGACTGGACTTTGGAGGTCTTCTAGACCAACCCTTGCTCAAACAGAGACCCTATACCATTTCAGACAAATGGCTCTCCCATCTCTTCTTAAAAGCCACCAGTGATGAAGCACCCACAGCTTCTGAAGGCAAGCTGTTCCAGTGGTTAATTGTCCTCAGTCAGGAAATTCCAGGTTGCTTCTCCCCTTGATTAGCTTCCATCTATTGTTTCTTGTCTTGCCTTCTGGTGCTTTGGAAAACAGGTGGCCCCCCTCTTCCTTGTGGCAGCCCCTCAAATATTGGAACACTATATTACTATACAAACTTTCTTCCTCAGCTTTTTTTCCAGTTAAATAAATACCTAGGAATATTTTCAGGACGACATTGAACTGGTCTATTAGTTTCATCTTGGTCATTACTTACAACTGTGCTCAAATATCCTTCCAATCAGGCCTTGTCCATGGGCCAGTCGTTGGTTGAATGCTCCTTAGATTCACACTGAACCTGATTGTGACTCTTTAGATCAGGGGTCTCCAACCTTTGCAACTTTAAATCTGAAGGACTTCAGCTCCCAGAATTCTCCAGCCAGCAAAGCTGGCTGGAGAATTCTGGGAGCTGAAGTCCTTCAGACTTAAAGTTGCAAAGGTTGGAGACCCCTGCTTTAGATAATCCCCTGACAGCCAAATACCTTTGGGGTCCTCAGGTTTCCGAACCTTCTCCCATTCCTCCTGTCTTCGCTTGCGGCGTTCTTCTAACTCAGCTTCTGAGACAAATCTTTTGTTAATTACAAGTTCCGTGCTGCTTTCTCCACCTTCCATTCTGGAGCAGCCTATGCAGAGAAAAGGGTTAGAACCTGGCCTGTAACTATAAGCTGTGCTTTCTGGCCGAGAAATGGTCAATAATGCAATTTTTGCCTTGTATCTTGACTTAATAATACAGGTCTAGCATGCAAGTATGATCATTTGCCCAACAAACAGACAAAGGAAGCCGAGAACACAAAGGACACGTCGGACACCTATATTTGAATCAAAGAATCAAAAATAATTTCCTCCTTTCTTCAATCTACTACTGGTATTTGAAAAACAGATTTTCCACTGACCAAATTTGACTTTTAAGGTTCTTTCATTGACTAGGGATAAAGACCTTCCAAAATAAACAATGACTGCTCCTGCTGAAAAAGGGAAGGTTGGATCCACTTGAATTCCTCAACAAACTATAAATGATTTCAGTCAAAGATCTTTTTATGCTCAAGAAGATCAGGGTGGAAAAAAATGGTGGGACAAAGAATGCAATTATTTCTGCCCTATCACTCATAAAATTTATGATTATACCGATTTAACACTAGAAACTAAAAGGATGCAGCAAAAACCCCTATTTCTTCAGCTGTAGAATAAATTGTTCCCTCTACTTCCCTCTATGCAAGTCTCAACATATAAATTCATAAGCATTAAATTTAATCAAGAGCTCTTCCGTGGAACTTTTAAACTTTTAAATTAATTGGCATAGAATGATGAGGGTGGCAGCTGTGATTTAATACGAATGAATAAAACCCATGTTTTGAGAGGGTTTACTACCTGGGCACGACAGGTGGTCCCTGATTTATGAACCCACCATTTCTATGGCTAAACAAGACTGTCTGCTAGATGACATGCCCCATTTTATGACATTTTGTCCATTTGTTTAAAATTACTGCAGTTGTTAAGTGAATCCAGCATCCCCCATTGACTGTGCTTGCCGGAAGCCAGCTGGGAATGTAAGCTGGGAGTGCAACTATCCTAAATACACACCACTTGCCAAGAGACCAAGTTTTGATTAAACAAACCCTGAAGTTGCTGCAATGGTTAGAAGTCATTTTCCCTGTGTTGTGATAACTTTCGAAAGGTCACTAAACTAAGGGTTGTAAATCACCTTTATTGCAGATGGGATTTTTATTTGTAGATGTCCCCAAACTGCAGAAGTTTAAGAAGCTAATAAATAAGTCCAGACACACAACAATCACAATATTACAATATATTGTAATATTATAATATATCATTACAATATAAGAAGGGTGAAGAAAATAGACCAGGCCGAGCAATTGATACCTGGGATGGGAAGGCTTGAGCCTGGCCCTTCAATACATTAATGGAGGGCGTGTTGTTTTGTCAGCAACAATGCTGGTAGTCCTTGACTTACGACCACAACGGAGCCCAAAAATGTCTGTCGCTAACCAAAACATTTGTTAAGCGCATTTTGCCCCATTTTATGACTTTTCTAACTACAGTGGTTAAGGCAATCCCTGCAGCTATTAAGTAGTAACATGGTTGTTAAGTGAATCTGGTTCCCTCTTGACTTTGCTTGTCAGAAGGTCGCTAAAGGGGGCCGAGCAATGCCAGGACACTGCAACGGTCATAGATATGAGTCAATTGTCACCTGTCTGAATTTTGATCACACAGGGAGGCAGCAAGGGTCGTTAAGGGTGAACAACGGTCCCAAGCCACTTTTTTTCAGTGCTGTTGCAACTTTGGACAGTCACTAAACGGGCGGTTGTGAGTCGTAAGTCGAGGACTACCTGGATAGAATGGCACGCGCTCTCTCTCTCTCCTTGAAATCTCTCCTGGTGGTCTCCCATCCTAGCGACTCCCAGGCCCAAGGTCGTTTATAAGGAACCCCGGAGAGTTCTGGGCCCTCGAGAGACGCCACTGCGGTAGCCTCCAACGAGCCCCATGTGGCTGTGGCTGATGGGAACGGGAATCCTTTTGTTTTGCGTGAGGGACGGGCAAACGTCATCTTAAGAAGGAATCAATGTGGTGGTCCGTGGCCGGGTCTTCGGCGTCTCTGGCCAAAAGCCGAACCGGGAGAGTTTCGTAAAGGTCGGCTCGAATCCGGTTTCGTCCCCTCACGGGCAGAACCGGATCACCTTCGCCCCGCCGCCTCCTCACGCGACCCCTTCCCCGCCCCTCTCCTCCGAAGCCCCGCCACGCTCATAAAAAGGCCGCCCCTCAACCACAACACCCACCTCGCCGCCATGGACCCTTCAGACGGCCGGTTGCTCCCCTCAAACCCACCTCGCGGCCTAGAGGCCCGGCTTCTCCGAGGACACGCCTCCCGGTTCCGCCCTTCCGCCCCGCCTCTTCCGCCCCGCCTCGGCGAATCCCAGCCTAAGCCTGGCGGCGGACCGGCCAATGAGAAAACAAGGATCCGTGGCGAGTGGGCGGGGCTTATGTCCCGTCCAAGGCTCCAAGGCAGCGAAAGGGTTTTGCCTTCTTTCCTCCTCCTCCTCCTCCCACCTCCAGGACCCGTCAATCAACGAAAGGGGAAAAGCGATTGGTTTGGGCTCGATAATAGTGGGCGGGGCGGGGCGGGGCAAAGAGAGAGAGAGAGAGAGAGAAGGGGCGCGGCTCGGTTGCTCGGAGATGCGGCGCGGAGGAGTGGGCGTGGCCGCCCCGCCCCTCTCCCTCCGGCCGCGCGCCCCCTCGCTGACTCGCGCTGGCTGGCTCGCTCGTGCGCAGGCGCGCGCTGAAGGCGGGCGCGCCGGGCCTTTCCGCCTGGCCGCTGCTGAGGAGAATCGATGGCGCGAAGAGACCGGAGGGCTGTTGTTGCCGTCGCTGCTGCCGCCGTCGCTTCGGCTACGGTTTTGAAGCCCTGAGGTGAAGCCGGGGTTCCATCCTCACCCCCCCCCCCGGACGCTGGGCCTCGCCCCTTACCGGGGAGCCCCCAAAGCGCCGCGCCGTCGAGTGTAAGCCTGAGGCGGCGTCTTCGTCTGGGGACGGGGAGAGGCGAGGAGGAGGAGGAGGCGCGGCCGGCTTCCCTCACGCGCGACGCCTTGGCAGGGAAGGTAATAGTCTCCTTCCCCCGCCCCCCGACACGTTCACACGTTCGCGCAGACGCGTGTCGCCGCAACGGGCTGCATTGTTCCTTGTATAAGCCAGCCTGGCTGCGCTCGCCCACCCACCCTTCCCGGAGGGTCTCCGCAGAGGAGGACTCTCTGCAGGCTCCCGATACGGCATACACACACACACACACACACACACACACACGCATGTACACGTGTAAAAGGCGTGTGTGTGAATGGGTGCGTTTGTCCGAGCTCTGCCGTGCCCACAAAGCCAGGCAAGGGAGGTTTGCAGGGTTGCATGTGGGGTGCAATTGGGGGGGTGGGGGGGTGTCTATCTGGATACTTTTGCATGGGTTTAAACCCCCTGCCAGCCTTTGCAGCTGCAGCTATATGGACAGATCTTCCTACAGCCGGTATGGATCTGAAACGCCTTTTTTATTTATTTTAAACCCCTTTTTTATTTAATTCAAACCCCTTTTTTATTTATCTTAAAGCCCGTTGATGCACAGCATAGAGGCTGCTTGTAATCCCAGTTTTCTGGGATTTTCATCTTGGTGGGTTTTTTTTTTCCAATACTGCTTTGTGCTGTTTCCAAATTGCCCTGAGTGATTTTTTTTTGTTTTGTTTTAAGGTGGTGGTGGTAGCTGTGTAAATAATTTAAACGCATTCATACATATTCATGCAATGCAGATTATTAGAGAAGGGGAAGGGGGGAAAAATTGGCGTTTTGTACAAAACAGCCATTCACAAGGCAAAGGCTCTGTGGTCTGGTTTGCCAAAATAAATATCCCTGGTAAGGTTTTTAATGTGCACGACGCCGGCTTAAATTTTATTAGGGTGATGCAGTTTTCTTTCTATTTTCGGGAATCGGTTCCGGGCATCTTTATTATTATTATTTTGAATAGGCTTTCCTCTTTATTGATTTGTTCTGCTTTGCCTCCCAATACTGTCTGTGGGCATGACTAAATCTTCAGCGAATGCAATTTCCTGCTCTCTTCCATTATATTCCTCTTCTCTACAACAACTCCTTTGCCTTAATTTTTTTTTTTTTTGGTCCTTTCATAAGTGGAAGTAAAGAGGAAATACAACAGAGGCAATACAGATAATCCGAGACTTAATGACTAGCCACTTAGTGACTGAAGTTATATCCCAACCAGGAGTGTGTGGTGTCTCCCCTGACTGCATTGTGTGTGAGTGCTCAGGAGTCAGCCTCCATTTACAACCATTTGCAATGCTGCAGGGTCACACTCCAATTTATGCCGTTTTTGCTGAAAGCTACCAAAACCGGCATTAATCCCCATTTTTGCTACCTTTTAGTTGATAGAAAATAGCAACAAATCAGTTCGCAATGGTGGCACTCACAGAAGAGATAATAGCCTTGGTGCCTCTCCTTACAACTGAAATCGTAGACTCGATTATGGTCGTAGGTTAAGGACTACCTGCATTGCTATTCTCTTGGTCTGTACTCAATAATGCACAATATAGTTCCATTGGCAGACATGATAAGCATCATTGTTCACCATGGAAGCCCGTGGCTAAGGTGCCTCTGAGCCTATACCTGGTACAACCTTGAATGTGAACCCATCCTTATCTTGGGAAGGAGGAAATGCATTTCTAAGAGTCAAAGGTTTGGAAACTAGGAAAGAGATATTGTACTGAAAGAAGAGCCAGAGGGATAGAAAGTTTCACCGGAGATAAACATCTTTTGGGAAGAAGTGTGAATGTTAATGCCAAAAAAAATAAAATAAAAGTGGACAGAAGTGGAATGGTTGAGGATGTCAGACTTTGCTCAATGTTTTATTTTATTTTTATCATAAACTGGAGTTTCTTGGAGATTGGCAGCTATTTCCTCTTTCTTCTTAAGCCCAGTAATGCACTAAGCACATGTGCTGCTGATAACTAAGGAAAGAGAGGTTATCAAAAGCCCAAAGTACGAACTCCGTGAAAAAGCTGCCTCTGTGTGTTTCAGTGGTTAACGCTTTGTGTTTTTCTAGTATTATAGGCGTCCTCAGGATATAGATAATTCTGACCTATTTGCATTACTGAATCACTTTCAAAGCAGTAAAATGAGCCATCTCTTGGGAGAGGTTGTCTGTTGCTTCTTTTCCCCAGTTCCTGCCCTGCATTTACCTCTGTTCAAAATGTTAACATAATGTTAAATTGCATATCCCAGATCTTTTCTTATTTAAGCAGCATTCCTTCAAGAGTTATCTTAGTGATGTTAATGGTTGGAGCAAGCAGTGGGTGAATGCCTCTCTTTTTCCTTTTTTTGTTATAATTCCACCACCACAACCACCCCCTAGTAAAGAGAAAGGGCTCACCAAAAATTATTCACTTGCATAAGAATTTTAGAGAAATTGTGGATTTTCTGTCTAATCCTTTTAAAAGCTTTTCTTTACTTCCTATATAATGATTTATCTCTCCTCTCACTCTGCTGCTCTGGTACTTTGAGGATCTCTAGGGGTACCTGACCCTTTGGGTCCCAAGCCAAGATGTTAGTACCTCCTTAGAGAAGCTGTGTTTCCCTGGCTCCCAAGAAAACAAGCACTTGAGTTAAGGAAACACCAACAACATGCCCACATTTACTTGGAACCCTTTTTTGGCTTCAGATATGAAATGCTGCACATTCCTAGATAGCTGCTTTAATTGGTTTACTTCAGACTAGCAGAAGTGTCCTTCAAGGATTTCTTGCCATTTTGTGCTTATCAGATGGGCAGAAAAATGAAATAACCTACAAATAAAATGGTTGTTTCTGCACAGTTACAGATCTTCTCGTGTTTGCAGAAAAATTGACAATAAAGTAAAAGGGCTTTTTAAAACATGAAAACGATTAAAAGGGGGAAGTTACTGTGCAATAAATCTCAAAATGGAGGTTGCTACACTTATTCTGAAATCACACCACTTCAGTATCTGAACTCTTGAAGCAGCCTCTTTTGAAATCATGATATTTTGACTGTTCACTTAGCCATTAACTGTAAGGAAATTTCTCCTTAGTTTTAGGTTGGTTTTTTCCTTGATTAATTTCCATCCATTTCCTTCTTGTCCTGTCTTCAGGTGCTTTGGAGAATAGGTTGGCCCCCCCTCTTTTTTGTGTCAACCCCTTAGATATTGGAGGTCTGTTATCATATCACCCCTAGTCCTTTTCTTCCTTAGACTAGACCAGTGATGGTTAACCTTTTCAGCACCGAGTGCCAAAACTGGAGTGTGCATGCGTGCCCGAGTGCTGGAAGAGAGCAGCTGGCCGGCGTGCATGCGCCCGGCGGAACCTGGAAGAGCAGCTGGCAATGGCGCGCATGCCCACAGAGAGAGCTCTGCGTGCCACCTCTGGCATGCGTGCCATAGGTTCGCCATCACGGGACTAGACATACCCAATTTCTGCAACCATTCGTCATATGTTTTAGTCTCCAGGCCCTGCTGAATATGCTAAACACAAACCAAAGAATTTACTTACTGATTTAGCATGAATTAAACTAAGCCATCGGAATTAAGGTTTTCGGTTCAGGGTTGCTTTAGATCGAAACAGGGCCATAAGGCTCCATAGGAAGCTCTATTTCCATTTGAGGCTCCCATAATTTTCATGTGGATTACAGATAGCCCTCGATTTACGACCACAATTGACCCTATAATTTCTGCTAAGTGAAGCATTTGTTAAGTGAGTTTGACCCATTTTACTTTAGTCTTCCCACAGTTGTTAAGCAAATCACTAAGTTGTTAAATTAGTCAAAAGTATTGTTAAGTGAACCTGGCTTCCCCATTGACTTTGCTTGTCAGAAGGTCTCAAAGGGAGATCATGTGTCTCCGTAACATTGCAACCATCATAAATAAGCCAAGTGTCTGAATATTGATCGCATGACCAGGGGGATGTTGCAACAGTTATAAGCGTGAAAACTGGTCATAAGTCATTCTTTTTATGCCATTGTAACTTCGAACAGTCACTAAATGAACTGTTGTAAGTCAAGGACTTCCTGTACTATTTTTTCTGTGTTCTAACAGCAGACTTACTAGCCCTATATCTTTATTAACATTAATAAAACACAATTATCCAGTAGTATCCAGTATCCTTGGTAATTAGGGTGAACATTCATGTATTCAAACACAAACACATCAGGGCTGAATTTTCCTTCATATTGGTGGGTAAAGAGATTGGGCTATGAAGTTGAATGATTGGGAACCGGAAGCTGTATTCTTCAATTGGACTTTTGTTTCTTCCAATTTTACAGATGGCGCTGTTTGGTTATAGGTAGTCTTGGCATGAAGAGAACTAAAACTATCTTCTTCCCTTTAAGTTGGGTGTTCTGACCTTAGTTTTCATTTCATTTGAATGTGATATGAGGTTTGCTGCTCCAAACCGCTGAGACACATTTCACCTGCCTGAGAAATTTTTATGGCATTCCAACCATTCTTCCCACACATAACTGGGCAGAAAACAGATAATAGTTTAACTACTCAGTGACAGCATGGAAACAGTTGTGGAATTCTCCTGGATTGCTATTTTGTGATAAAAATTAATTGAGCTGCTTTTTTTGGAGTGGAAAACTATCTTGAAATTCCCAGACTATTAGCTAAATTGGAAAATACCCTATGAGAATGTCATGACAATCTATTCCAAATGCATGGATGCTCTTACCAGGAGCTGAAGTTATAGAAAAGAAAAATAAGTGATGTTGAGAAAATATATAGGGTATGGGTTCAACTGAATATTCCTACAACTAAGATCTCGAATTAGTATTTTCTTATTAATTTGTGTAAGGCATGGCTGCTGTTCCATGTATATATATCTGACTAAAGCCAATGCCTGTGGTTTAGCATATTTGCTAGACATGTACTGAAAAAAATGCTGGGACTTTGCAGTAGTAATTGAAAGAAATAAAATGGTTACAGACCTACAGCTTGTTTTCAATAGGCTCAGGATGGCTGAGTGGTCTTGGTTCATGTAAAAGCTAGTATATATTTTTTATTTTTCACATTTATGTATCATCCATTTCCCTCCCTTTCTTTGTATATAAAATTTCATAGCCTGTGGAGCTGTGTAGTTTTTAATTACTAGAAGGAAAAGGGTGGGAATGCATCATTTTATCCCAGTCAGCATAGTAGGATGAACTAGGAGTCACGTAGTCCTGTGGATGATGCATGCAACTATTCAACAGAGCAAAATGTGTCTTAAAAACAAGGGTTCAAGAGGAAAAAAACCAAAACTTTTAATGGGAGAATATAGGCTTTTGTTTGGAGCAATTTTATGGGTAAAATTCATATCCATATTCTGATGTGGAGTAAGTTATTGTTCAAAAGACTGGTTCCTGGTCCTTCCAGATCTTTGCAGGTCCCTTTGGGGAGAGAGAGCGGGTTATAAATAAAATATTATTATTATTATTATTATTATTATTATTATTATTATTATTATTATTATTATTATTATTATTAGAGACTATAAATTAATTAAACCATGATCCATTTGTTTGGCTTCCTCTTTGGTGTGAACACAGCCAATTGTGGCCTATTCAATTATGGTTAAGCAAACTTTTCACATTTGATAACAGTTTAACATTTTATTGACTTCATTTGTGGTTCAAATATGCCTCGAAAACCAGTCATGCAGATGCTTAAAATAGTACAGTTGTAGCTCCTAAAATCTTTTTTCCAAACTTATTTTCAGAAAATGGCATATGCCCTTTGTTTATCATGATGGAAACTGGAGTGAATGTGAATATATTAATTGTGTGTTTTGTTTTGATGGTTCTTTGAAAGTGTTGGGTACAGTATTCTCTTATGAACCTTGCTATCTGAGTGCTTAATATAGACTGTTCTTGAATATCTCGCTATTTCAAGTTGGACTAGGACCAAGCCATTAGCAGAAATGTGTGTGTTGATATATTTATTTTGCACTTTGACAAACTTCAAGCTTTGATTGTAGATGGCCTAATGGCCAGTACGATATGAACATTTAATTATTTATACATACTTATTAATGTTCACCATTAATGGCCCGTCAACCTGAAAAGCAGTTTTGAAATTAATGCCAAATGTCATCCAGACTTTAGGCTGTAGTATTCTTGCAGTTAAAATAACTTTATGATTAAAATAGAGATTCTGGAATGTTTTGTGACAACCAATGAATTTAACAAAAACAAGAAGGGAAAACTTGTGGTAAAAAAATAGGTTGTTTTAATAGGAATTTACTGAATATGAACTTATTTAATGTTAGAATATAAGGCAAATCTTGGTGAGATAAGGCATGTCTTCAGTAATTCATCATATTGGAAATCTTTCACATATATGGATATTTTGCAAGAGACAAAATTGTTTTTATTTTCTGGGATCACAACAATGTTGCTAATAGCTTTTGTGGATTAGCTGTCTGAAAGCTGTGTTTTCATATATTGGCAATCAGTAAAGAAATTGAAATAAGCTTGGTGGTTGAAATTCAAATTTGGTTTCTTGGCAATAATTTAGAGTGAGGTTTTTCCCCCTACACTGATGGCTAAGGTGTAGAAATCTTAGAATCTCTAAAATAGTGATTATTTCATTACATGTTATAAAAACAAGTAGACTGGTACCTATCATTTTTCAGTCCTTCGGATTTCTTAAGAAAGAGTCCACATCAGCTTTGAAAATACATTTGTGATTTGAAACAACATTTAGGAGGAAATACGTATTGTGTGAGTACATTGTCCAACAAATTCAATAAACAAACAAACTTATTGCATGAAGGATGGCAGTTGCATCCTTATGTTCATTAAGCTAGCTCATAGGAAGCTTGGTGTGCAGTTTTTATTCTGATAATGAAAAGTACTAGATATCAAAAGATCCTGAAACATATTCACAGTTTTGTGTCTGGGTCGCTCCAAAAATAGAATTCTTGCTCCAAGAATTTATAACTGATTCAGTTGGTTGGCGAATGTTGCTAAAAAATACATATGACAAGTAAGATATACTGTAGCAGCTGAAAGCAACGTGGTAGTTTTAAAGTTCTTGTGGTTCTTTGCAACCACAACCTACTATTCGGTGTATAAGACGCACCCAGATTTTCACCCTCTTTTTGGGGCGGGGGGGGGGGGAAGGTACGTCTTAGGCTTTGAAAATATTTCATAAATATTTCATACTGCCAACCATTGTTGTTGAATCCTGGGTGCTGTCTGATCCAGGTGGTTTGATTACAGACTTTTTTTAACCAGACTAGGTAAAATCTTCAGTAGAGTAAAGCAGGGGTCTCCAACTGTGGCAACTTTAAGACCCTTGGACTTCAACTCCCAGAATTCCACAGGTCTTAAAGTTGCCAAGGTTGGGGACCCCTGGAGTATAGGAAAGTATTTGTAGCTTAGGGTTGAAATTAGTAACCGATGATGCTTAATTTGGGTAATGAAACATCTGCAAAAAAACCACCAAGCTCAGAGAATATCTTCAGTGCTAGAAAATGTTACCTATTCTGATACTGAAACCACTGCGAACAAACCACCTGACTCAGATAGCACCAAGGAATCCACAGTTCAACTCCGAGCTTCCATTGATACTGTTGTTATTACATGCATGGTGATTATCTCCAGAAAGTCTTCTAAAGTCTCTGTGGTCTGCTGATTTTGGTTATCTAACAAGCAACCTACTATTCAGTGTATAAGACGCACCCAGATTTTCAGCCTCTTTTGGGGCGGGGGGGAAAGTACGTCTTAGGCTTTGAAAAATACGGCATGTGGCCTCAGTTGCGCCTCCTGCCATCTGTTGAGCTGGCCGGTGCTTCCTTTGTCTTTTCTTGGAACCAATCAATCTATTCTTGATGGGCAGCGGAAGAAGACAAAGCCTGGAAAATTACTTCTTGCAAAGAACACAAAGCTTTCTAATATGGGGAGATGCTACAGAGAAAAAAAGTAAATTGTGGCCCTCTATAGCTTATTGTCCTTCAGGTAGTTCCGAATAACAAAGGGTCTGAACTTAGAACAGATAATAAGAAATAGCATGTTGGTGACTTTAGCAAATTTTGGGATAAGCAGGCAAAGTTTGCAGGTGGGACAGCTTCCAGATTTTCTATTTTCTGCTATAGGTAACTGGTAAGTTTAAGCCACAATGACATCCTGTTGTTAAAAATCTATGATTTGAATATGGGGGGCTTGTTTGCTTCATTATAATTTAAATCCGGATTGATTTGGGTGTTCTTTTTTTTTTTTTTTGCAGGCCTCTTTTGGATAACCAATGAGTATCACCAGTGATGATGTCAGAAAGTAAACCAACCATTTCCTGCCCGTTCCAGTTTTTACAAACTTGTATGATGCCAAGGCTACAATTCAACATCCCAAAAACATTGATTTTAAAACTGTCTAGATGATTGTTGTTGCTTTGGTTGTGCTCTATGCAAGCAGAAACCTTTTCCAAGGTTTACGGCTGACCTTTGAACGGCACATTCTCTGTTTGCTACAAACCTTGGGAGTTAGCAGCATGGGCAATTCCTGCGTTTGCCGAGAAGACAGCGGTGCAGAAGAGAATGCAGAATCCAGGAATCACCAGGCAGAGAACAGCAGAATGCCTGTGCCTGAAACAAGGAGCCATCAGAGGGACCCAGTACGGCCCCCCCGGAGGGGGAGGGGGCCACATGAACCCAGAAGGAAAAAACATAATGTCGATGTGTTAGTACTGGACACGCTGGCAGTAATTCGGACATTAGTAGACAAGTAAGTATCTGGAGAGCAACGAGGCAGTGAATGAACCTGGCTACTACCGATTCTACAATTGCTTTCTGGAGCCATCAGAGTGCTGAAGCTCTAGGCTCAATGGGGATAAAAATGGGTGTGTTTCGTGGCTTCCTTAAGACACATTTTCAGGATGCTGAATCATTAGGTGATCACATTGGAAAGTACCTACGGAGAAGGCAGTTTTGGAGAGAGATTCCTATCTGAACCTCGCCTCTAGTGTCTGAGGATAATTCCTGCCAACCTTTCAAGAAAAATTGAATGGATTAGGTAGTAAACTACTTTTGATCATGCTGGTTGAAGAATTTGGAAACCGTAGTTCAGTGGTGTAAGGAAGATACTTATGCTTCTTTTGGTTTAGCCTTAGTTTTAACACTACCTGGATTATAACTTTTGTTTTTGGCTTGTAACCCCAACGCACCCTAGTTCTACTTTATAGCCTTTCATTAGTCAAGAGTGACATAATCAAATTAAGGAGAATAAGTACAATGTAAAAGTTATTAATAGGCATTAATCACACACATAAGTTGCAGTGAAAGAGGCCCAAGCTGGTTCCACGGTCTTTGAATGTGCACACATTTTGGATACAAGAAAGAATGTGTGTTACTAATACTTGTAAATGCTCTATGGGATCATTGCTGATGAAGGATTTCCATAGACCACTTTTTCAGGATGTTGATAGTGAATCACTAGATGAAAACATTGGAAAATGCCTACTTAGAAGACAGTTTTGGGAGAAACTTTTATCTGACTCCTGTCTCTGGAATTTGAGATCATTGCATTTATTGCCAAAAAAGGTATAGGGTGTGTATGCATCCAGTCACCCAAAGTCAAGCTTAACAAAGAAAACTGTTTGTTTAACCACAGAGGTGTAGAGTCACTACTGCATCCCTATTGCACTGGTTTCGAGATGATGTAATAGATACGTTATAAAAAAAAGAAGTGATGAAGAAGGACGTGTGCAAAGCAGTTTGGGGTTTTAAAAGAAGACCAGATAATGGAGGATTGGTTTCTGAGTGTCTCTTATCATGATAACATACTTATCACTAAGATTAGAATCGTACACACCAAATACTAGAAATTTAGAAAAAGGAGCAAGATACAGCTATTGTTTCCCTGAATTTTTGTTGGCATTTAATTTAATAGGAAAAATACTAAATGAGTACAGGTAGTCCTCCACAGACGACCACAATTGATCCCAATATTTATGTTTCTCAGTGAAAAATTTGTTAAGTGAGTTTTGCCCCGTTTTACGACTTTTCTTGCCACATTTGTCATGTGAATCGTTGCAGTTATTAAGTTAGTAACAGTTATTAAGTGAATCTGGTTTCCCCATTGACTTTGCTCATCAGAAGATCACAAAAGGGGAACACTACAACCGTCATAAATATAAGTCAGTTGCCAAGTATCAGAATTTTAATCATGTGACCATGGAGATGCTATAATGGTAATACATGTGGGAAATGGTCATATAATATAATAATAATAATCATCATTTTTATTTGTAAACCGCGTCCTCTCCCCAAGGGGACTCGGAGCGGTGCACAGGGAAATTAAAATAGCTATAGAAAATACATAAATAGAATAAGTAAAAACAAATTAAACTAAAATTATCCCTGTGCTAAAATTCCCAATTATAAATTAACTAAAATCCCTTAACACCCTATTAGACGGAGACTAACCAGCATTTTTTCAATGCTGTTGTAACTTTGAATGGTCAAAGTGTTACAAGCTGTTGTAAGTTGAGGACTCCCTGTAGTTGTTAAGTTGTTGGATCAGCTCCAGCTTCAGTCCCACCCCAGCTGTTGAAACTCAGTGGCTTACTAGTCAGTGCCCATCCAACTCATAGTTTGCTTGTTATGGTGAAGGTAGAAGGGATGCCACCAGATTACTTGCGATGCTGGAAGAACCAAAGAGGTGATTTTCAACAAAGAATTGAACATGTGTCTCTTATTATAGGTAACCTTTGGGATAACAACCAGGTACAGCCTGAAGTTACAACAGGGCTTAACTAAGGGAATTATGACCAGTCCTCAAACTTTCAGCCTTGGCTGAATCCTGTGATCAGGATTGGGACACCAGCCTGTGGTAATTCAGAGAGAGGTAGCATCCCCTGATCATGCAACTGCCATTCACCACCTTCCCTGCTGACTTCCCACAAGCAGAGTCAATGGGGAAGCTAGAAAAAGGTTGCAAGTTGTCGTCCCGTACCCCCACCACACACACATACACGCACATTTTGCAGCTTTTTCTCCCAAGCATGGCTTGCTGGGGAATTCTGGGAGTTGAAGTCTACAAGTCTTAAAAGTTGCCAAGGTTGGACACTCCTGTTCTAGGATACCTGTCAAAATCTCTCATAATTCTTTAGATGATCATTCTTTATCAGCCATTCCTGTACCTCTTGTGCCTTCTCTGCCAAGTAACGAAGCACCCTGGGCATGCTTTGGAAGGCATGCGATATTGTAACTTCAGTGAAGCAAAGATGATCAACGCTGGCTGTTACTAGTATGAGGATGTAAAACAGCCAGGCGACCCTGCCTAGTCTCCTTTTGAGCTCTATAATTAAAGACAGGCAGAATATCCATGTCATACCAGGCATTGGCCTGCGTTGAATTTCGCTGGTGCTCTTTATGAAGTCCCTCCATTGGCTAATTAGTTCTATTCTTATTTCCATCGGTCTTTTGTTGGGGGAAAAGAGACTCGTTTTTCACAAAATTGTACTAAACCCTCGTTGCTGGGTTGTTGGTTTTTTTGGCACATCCTTGGGTAAACAGCTTGTAATAGTTATTCTGGTCTCTGCCGCAGTAGCTTGACTGGCAATTTATTTCACTTGGCTCCAGTTATCCTTCCATGGAATTCAGGATGTCCAGAAGGTTTTATCCCCCTCCCCAATAATCCTCTCACATTAGCTGGGCTAAAGACTGGCAGTTGAGCTGTGTTGTCTGTCCTGCACTTATGTTATTTTGTAACCTAGTAATAGTAAATGCCCTCCATTGTAGGAGAGAGACTAGCACCGTGATGGTGAACCTATGGCACGTGTGCCTCAGGTGGCACGCGGAGCCATTTCTGCGGGCACGCGAGGCATTGCCCTATCAGCTCCAGCGTGCGTGCACTGGCCAGCTGATTTTCGCCTTGATTTTCAGCCGTTTTTCACCCTCTGGAGGCTTCAAGGAACCAATGCGTAAATCCAATGCGTAAACCAGAAGTTTGGGAACTTTTTGCCCTCAGGAAGCTTCTCTGAAACTTCCAGAGGGCGAAAAACATCCCAATGCGCAAACCGGAAGTCGGAAAATGGGCCATTTCCAGCCTCCAGGTGGTCAGGGTAGGCAATTTTAGCTATCCCCAGGCTCCAAGAAAGCCATGCGGGGGTCACGTGCACATGCGCAGGTGTCATGGTGCGGCCGGCATTAAATTATGGGGGTGGGCACACACGTGCCATAGTGCATGCATGCGAGTTTTTGGCACCCGAGGCGGAAAGGGTTCACTATCACTGGGCTAGCAGAATTGTTGTAAGGATAAAAGGAAGCTACAACTGTTGGTTTAAGCTCCTTGAAGAAAGGATGATGTAAGAATTAGTTGGATAGCTGAACAGAGTAGAGTGTGAGCATCCTACAGATTAGATACAGAACTTTGTCATAAATTGGGATTATAGGGAGTCCTCAATTTACAGTCATTCATTGAGTGACCGTTCAAAGTTACACCGGCACTGAAAAAGCGACACAACCAATTTCCACATTTATGACCCCTGCAGCATCCCTGTGGTCATGTGATCAAAATCCAG
The DNA here is from genome assembly GCA_039707465.1 of Rhabdophis nuchalis. Taxonomy (NCBI): domain Eukaryota; kingdom Metazoa; phylum Chordata; class Lepidosauria; order Squamata; family Natricidae; genus Rhabdophis; species Rhabdophis nuchalis. The sequence goes on along the minus strand of CM077658.1, from coordinate 5,512,629 downwards.
ACGCTTGGCAACTGACTCGTATTTATGACGATCGCAGTGTCCCATGATCCCCTTTTGCAAACTTCTGACAAGCAGAGTCCATGGGGAAGCCAGATTCACGTAACAATTGTGTTGCTAACTTGAGTGATTCTCTTAACAATTGTAAGAATGGTTGCAAAACTCACTTAACAACTGTTTTGCTTAGCAATGGAAATTTGGGGGGGTGAGTTATGGTTATAAGTTGAGTACCTGTACTGTTTTTCATTCAAAGTGGGCAGGTAGAAATGTACCAACTTGGTAATAATTAACAAGGTTTTTACTTTTTCTTTTCACTTTTAGTGATCAGGAACCTCCTTATTCGATGATGACCTTGCACGAAATGGCAGAAACAGGTAATTTACCTTTCCGTTGTATGGCACTTCAATTGTTCTTTGTTGAAATAAACTCTTCACTTTGCAAAGAAGTATAGAGAGTTTCAGTGTGTGTTTATTATGTGAGGTTGAGCAATCATTTAAATGATACCTCTGCCTGACAGCGAGCTTGGTAAAATAAAATAACTCTTTCTTTGATCATTATAAATGTACCTGCTTAATCTGGCTAAATTTATTAAGTATGCCATTGGAAAAAGCAGCCTGCCGGCTGACTTATTTTATTTCTACTGCCATCGAGTAATTTATCTTAGACTTGTCATCTAAATGGAAAAGAAAGTTGTAATTAAAAACCATGAAGGTATGCTGGAGCAGGGAAGATCTCCCCTGTGTACGGATACCTCTAGATTTTCCCCAAGCTGTTGTGCATATTAAATATTTGATTGCTTGGCACAGTTACAAAAAGTCTACATTATTCTATTCTGGGGTTCCAAGATTAGTTGGAGAAACTGGAAACTGCTCATAAAATTCTGCACATCTGGGAAACAGTGTCACATATTTACACAAACACACCTTCTTACAAGCAAAGTCGAAAGCAAGATTCACTTACCGTAACAACCAGGTTCCTGATTTATCAACTGCAGTGTTTCAACTGTGGTTGGAAAGGTCATAAAATGGGGGCAAACTCACTTAACAAATGCCTCAACAGAAATTTTGGGCTCAATTGTAATCGTAAGTCGAGGACTACCTGTACATCTAACAAACGAGATTCCTTCGGCAGAAAATGGAGATCAACTTTCCCATCCCACGCACACACACACTAAAGAGAGCAAAATCAGACTCTGCAGGAATTGTGGAAACTCACTAAATAGTCTTGCATGTCACACGATGCCTTGACTTCAGTGGAGAATATTTTGCTCTACAACCTATTGTGTGTTTCACCTGTGGAAAGTGTCAACTTCCGTCTGTAGCACCATCTGCCCAAAGCACCCTGTGTTCCACAATCTTGTGTAGCTGCGTTTTGTACAAGTGAAAGTTTGCCCTGACATTCCGTTTGGGTATGACGAGTATCTGTCTGGACTCCAAGATGGGGTGCTAATTTTGTCCTGCCATTCCACTCGGGATCAACAGCCGATCGTTTTATTTTTAACATATGTCTGAGACGATTTGTCCCCTTGAATTATTCAAATGCTGATGAAATCCTGCTTTTGATTAGTGGTATGTCTCTTTATTTCTTTAAGTTAAGATATTTGCTTTTATTCTTTGGTGGTTGACAGATGAAGGATGGCTGGAAGTTGTCCAGTCCTTAATAAGAGTTATTCCATTAGAAGATCCCTTGGGACCAGCTGTTATAACTTTACTGTTGGATGAGTGCCCATTACCAACCAAAGTAAGTTAAATATATAGATTGGTCAAATAAATACCTGATTAAATTTAAAATTAAAGCAACTGCTTTTAAAAGTCTGTTTTAATCGCCTTGATTTTAATCTCCTTTAGAAGTGTTTTTTTTTTAAATGCAGATCTCAAATCAATAAAATACCTCAGTGTGGTTGAATGGGAAATGTTTGACAGTTTTATATCAAAAATATAACTTGACTAAAAATTCAGAAAAAAAAACACCAAAAAACAACAGTGATTCAAACCATGTGTTCTGGCAAAACCAATTTGATGTTAATCAATACTATATATATCTTTCATAGTAGGTCACAGTAATGCTAAACATACGATATTGTTTATATAATTAATTAATTTTCCAAGTTCTATATTATCTTATTCATTTTAATTCATCTATTGTCACTAGTTGTTCATATTAAAAAAATCTATAATTTGAGCCTTGTTCATTCGTAATTATTTTTGTATTCTATTCTATCTAAATATCGAAAGTATTCACAATACAATAATAGGACTCTTAAGAACTCCTGCTTCCAATTTTGTATGTTTTTCTTTGAAAAGCTGATAATTCTATCATAAAATGCTCTAAAAAGTTATCTGCTCTGAAAAAAAACAGAAAACCATTAAAAAAAACTAACTAAATCTTAGGTTAACTAAATTAGGATTTAGTATGTGATTCCTAATACTGTATTTGAACATGTAATTTCACAAACTGTATCAATATATATATAACAATATAAACCAAAACAGTAGAAGTTTTGGAAGCAGCTTCAAAATGATTACATTTGCTAACTGCTTATAATGCAGTTGTGTTGTGTATGTCAGTTTTCTGCAAATTGCTGATCTTTTGCTTCAATCCACAATGACACCCAGTAGAGGGATACGGCATCATCCAGAACGGCTCCAGAATTCTTAGTTGTGATTTTCAGATGTAAAACTTAAGTATATTTGTTTTACAATGCAAATTAAGTATGTTTGCTTGAAGCACAATTGGGGAAAATACGGCTTTTAGTTTTCACGTGTTTAACAGTGTTTCTCAACTTCCTTCAATCTTGTGGCTTTAGTTAAATGTTGTGAGCCATCACTGTTTGATGTCTTATCGCCCGTTTTGGAAAGTCGTCTTAAGTAAAGTGTCTCCAAAAGAAAAAACAACAACTTGATATTGTTATTTCATAGAAACATAGAAAATGGATGGCAGGGGGGGAAAAGATTCAGTGTTCCATTGAATGTGCCCTTTGAGGATTTGTGTTGCTTTGTTTTGTTTTTAATTTACTTCTTTATTTCTTAATTATTTTTATTTTATGGATTTTGTTGGTGCAATTTCAGTGCTCACTTGTTAGGATCAAGGGTTGTTTCAAATTCAGTTCGTGCCTGTATCAGTATAGATAGGTTTCCTTATACGGTATTAAGATATGAATGGAATGGAATGTTTCTTTTGGCGATCTGACATTCAACAGCCTGCTCCTTTTCCTGTGTAGGATGCATTGCAGAAATTGACAGAAATATTAAATTTAAATGGCACAGTGGCTCTCCAGGATGCCTGTCATCCTGCCAAACACCGGAATACCACTGCAGTCCTGGGCTGTTTGGCAGAAAAACTTGCAGGTAAGGATTCTGGGATGTCTTCATGTCTCTTTGGGGAGGTTACAGTTCAGTTCTTTAGGATAGGAGTCTCCAACCTTTGCAGCTTTAAGTCTGAAGGACTTCAGCTTCCAGAAGTCTGGGAGCTGAAGTCCTTCAGACTTAAAGTTGCAAAGGTTGGAGACCCCTGCTTTAGGACTTCTCCACAACCCCTGTTGTTTCTAGGATTTACAGCTTCCCTGTCTCCTAATCTGCAATAAATATATTGTCTATAATTAGACATCTGCTCATAGAGCATCCTTTAGATTCTCAAAAGCACACGGCAGTGTTTTAATCTCTTTAAATGAATTTGTAATCCCTGGTGCCATTTGCCAGAAGGCAGTACAGTGGTTTATGAGTGGTAGGAGTGCGATGTTTACATATAGATCCCTGTTCTTCCTTTGACTCCCCCCCCCCCCTTATATGGCAATATCTACAGAGGGGGAAGCCTAGAATTCATTTTGTCAGAAGGAAGGTGGGAAACAAAATGTCACTACTGAATTTAACCAACCTTTTTAGAAGGACAAACAAGACTAGAGGTGTCAGATTATGTAAATCACTTTGTGTGTGTTGCTTGTATTCATGTGTGGTAGAGAGAGGGGGAGAGAGAGAGAAAACGTAGTCAAAAATATTTTTGCAGCTATGTCTTTTTGGCTGAATGCTTCTTCCTTTCGTAAAACAAGAGAACTGAAAAAGGCAGTGCAGGATCCTAAACCTTTCTGAAGAGACTTCTTAAACAATGTAAAACAGCACCTTCGATGCACATGTTTCATTTTTAGTGTTTTTACAGGCCCTGCAAGTGTAGGTTTACTCAGCCAAGGAATCTTGGAGTACTTACTGCAGAGCTTGGTGAGTACCAAAATAAATCAGTATGCTACGTATTGTGTGTAAACATTTGAAGGGATTTCTATGCTCTGATCTCATTTAGTCTTGTGTCGCTAAAAAAAGGAAGCCACAACATAGTGTGTCTAGCCATTGCAATTATTTTTCAGTGGCCCCCGTGAAGGTTGACAGGTTTTGGTAAAGAAGAAGAAGAGAAGGGCCACTGTTCAGAAATTAACATGTTTCCTTAAGAGACTGCCATCCCTCCAGACCAGACTCTACATGGTTACCATCAAATTTTTCAAAAGCTGCTACTAATGCAGTTAATAATATTTTTGCTAGCTGGATGGATTAGCAGTCTGGCTGTATAGGACAATTTGAATGTTATCATTTAGTGAAACAATCACATAACTATTAACATATTTTCTTGGGCAAAAAACACAAATTTCATGCTCACTTGATCCACAACCCTATTTTTGTTTTCGGTAAATTTTTATGTGTCATTATAAATAAAAGTTATGAATTGGTCCAATTTCAGCTGCGGAGAAAATACAGAAACACCAAATACAGCAACATTTAAATTTAACAACCTTTTCACTTCTCAAGGTGATCAGGCGACATGTACTTGAAAACCTAAAGGAAAGTAGCTGTAAATTACTTACGTGCTACTAAAAATACTCGTGCATCTACCGTATTCTTTTCTTTAATCATAGATCAATTACTCAGAGTCACGTATAGCATGGTAATATAAGGATTCTGGCTTAAAGAGCAGCTGCCTTTTTACTTTTAGTATTAGAATTAAAGTCACTGTTATTTTACATAAAATCCATGCCTACGTTTCTTCATTTTAGCGGTATAATTTCCATGGGGGCGTGGGAATCTCGGCATTAGTCACACTAAAGCTTCAGAAGGGACTCTTAAAGGGATAAAGGCCTCTCCTTCAGCTTTGTCTGGAGGCTGCAGAAAATGTGGCTTGTGATACCAGGGGAGGGGGGCCTGGAATCAATACAATACAATAGCAGAGTTGGAAGGGGCCTTGGAGGTCTTCTAGTCCAACCCCCTGCCTAGGCAGGAAGCCCTATACCGTTTCACGACAAATGGCTATCCTCTTAAACACTTGCAGTCTTGCAGAATCAAAGCCTTTAAGGCCCCCACTTAATCTTTAAAACTTCCCCCAAATAAATAAATGTATCTGAATTGGGGTGAAGGAGGTTTGAGGTGGTTCTGACATTACCAAAGAGGTGCTAAAGGCTGCAAATGGGTTGGTGTAACTCCAGGGTTGTGGCCCATTCGGAACCGGGTCCTGTGAGCAGTGAGCGAGCGGGTGTGCACGCACGTAGCTGCGCTTACATGAATGTTGGGCATTCGCACAGAAGTATCCCCCGTCCCCCATCTGGAATCTGGTCCTGTGAGCAGCAGGCGAATGTGTGTGCGCGCACACGCAGCTCCACTTGCACGAATGGTGGGCACTTGCACAAAACCTTCCCCCTTTGGACACCAGGCCACGCAAGCAGTGGACAAGAGTGCACATGCATAGCTTTACTTGCACGAGTGTTGGGTGCGCACAAAGCTCTATTTGTTGGAATGCAAATTGGGCAATGCGCGCTCATGCACACCAGTGACAAAGAGCCATCCTTTCTCCCTACCCCTGCCAGGCCACCAAGCCAGAAAGCTTGGGGACCTCTGGGGTAACTTACCTCTGCCGAAACTCTGGTTTGGAAGATGAGGAACCTTTTTTTTGAGTGGGGAAGAGGGGGTGATTCTGTAGCTAGAACGTCTGGCTTTTTCACTTGCTAAACTAGAATAGTTATCTTATTTTCCTTTGGGGTAGGAAAGCAGTTTGTATTGATGCCTGGCTCCCTGAAGTAAGCCTTGTCTTCCGGCTGTTTTGTACTGTGTTAAAAGAGTAATTTTTCTTACCCTCACGAGCTTCCCTGTGTTGGAAAAATCAAGCAATGCTTGATTTTAAACACAACTGTTGGGGAATATTGAATGCAATAATTTGCCTTCTTTATCTTAGGAGTTCCAGTCCCATCCGACGGTCATGCTTTTTGCACTAATAGCCCTGGAGAAGTTTGCACAAACAAGTAAGTGTGCTCATTTGAAACACAGAGTTAAAAACAAAACAGGTCCCAGGAGGGGTTGTTATGTGGGATATTTACAGTATCTTGAGCATTTACAGGGCTGCCCAAATCAAACATCATGACTTTGGCTAGCATACAAATAAACAACACACAAAAATGTACCATTAAAAACCAATTAAAATTAAAACCCAGCTGGGTGGCTGAGCCAGCCAGTCTCTCTTGCCCTAGGAAGGAGGCAATGGCAAACCATTTTGGAGGTCTGCTCTGCTCACCCTGACCCAAAGTCCTGGGGAAAGAACCAGGCCTCATCTGCCGTTTTGAAAGTCTAGATAATAGATGCAAAGATTAGAAAACCAACGATGAAAGACGATTAACAAGCCAGAAATAAGTACATGTATAAAGTTATACAGAAGAATACGTAGCGTAAGCAATATTGCTACCAGAATGTACAAAAGTATAAATCAAACTACATAGAATGATAAATGTATAGAAAACTATGATAGAATCATGGAAACAATATACTGTAAGTATGTCATATAATATGAAGTTTCTATTTTTCTCCTTTTTATTTTTTGTTGTTGTTTACCATATTGTATGAATAAGAGAAAAATTGATGTAATTAGGATATACAATATTATGTATATTTTTAAAAGTGCTGCTACAACCAAGTATATCATTGTTGCAAAGTTGAAATCGTGATGTAAAATGAACATACAATAAAAATTAATAATAATATTAATAATAATAATAATAATAATTAATAATAATAATCACCAGGTCGCTATATTTCATGATTTTTTCTAGTTCTTTTTCTTCGACTCTGGCATATAGATATCGCTGTTCCTGGAGATGCCAGAGTCGAAGAAAAAGAACTAGAAAAAATCATGAAATATCGCAACCTGGCCATCGAAACCACATGGCTATGGATGAAGCATGTCACAGTGACACCCATTGTCATCGGGGCACTTGGCACCATGTCCAAAACATTTATTAAATATATCAGCAAATTGCAGCTTCCTGCAATAACACCAGGGGAACTGCAAAAAACTGCGCTACTTGGAACATTTTACATTCTAAGAAGGTACTTGGTTGATACCTGGGATGCTGGCAGCAAACCGTATCAACCATTAGCACCAGTCAATAGTATTTGCAATGCATTTTTAAATGTTCAGTTGGCTGAGTTTCATGAATAAAGTAAATAATAATAGAAAGTCTTCAGGGGTTGGAATTTCTTTCTTTCTTCTAAAATCTTACCTGGCTATGGTCAAGAGTGGTGGTAGCATCTGTGTTCTAAGCAAATAACCAGCAGGTAGCAATTTGTGTGGTTGCCAAGAGCTCCTTCCTCTCCTATTTTTGACACCACGGGAGATGGCAGAGGAGAAAGCAGGAAGGCATAATTGAGAGCATAAGCTTTGAACCCTCAGCCACCCCTAGGTGTGGCCTTCAGGGGTGGAAAATCATGACACATACCATCCTCCATTAGGACCTTGATGGGGCTGTTGTGGACGTCTTATGCAAGGGACTAAATTGAATACCAAGAAATGGGGCAGAACCCATGCGCCTCTGGCTTGACCTGCACTCTCTGCGTTCAAACATTTGCGTATCCTAAGGAAGACATGGATAGTAAAATCTAGATGCCCCTGAGCTGAATTCAGCTCCTGATGATGACTTGCAGCTGGAGTTGTTTTCTTGGCCTCTGGCCCGGTCTGTCTGCCAGCAGCTGCTAGCTGCTGAAACGTTAATGGATTATGGTGGAATTTATATAGTATAAGAATGGGGAATATGGCAAAAAAGGGTGGGGGGGAGCACAAAAGCCTTTTTTCCTCTTCGAAATGATTTTTAATGATCACAATTTTTTTTTTTCATAATTGTGAACACATTCCAACTCCAGGTGAGAATAAAATGACAGTTTCCGATACCTGCATCAGTGACCAGCTGGTTTTGTTAGAGAAATGGACAAATAATCCAGACTATTTAAAACGCCAAGTTGGATTCTGTGCTCAGTGGAGTTTAGACAATCTATGTAAGTAATAATATTTTTCTACTATGAAGTGATAATGTGTTGAAAACAACATGGTTATTAGAAATGTCTAGTGTTTGCAGCAAAAGTAACAACCCTTAACACTAAGACGTTTATAAAATAAACTTGCATATTCATTTCATCAAACGTCTGTGATGCAGTTCCTGAAGGGTACGCAAGTAGAGTGCGTGAACTTACGTGTGTAAGATGGAACAGGAGGAGGATAACCAAGGGAAGCAGTGGCTTCATTGACATACCCCTCCAGTCAATTTTAATTCTTCTAAATCTATATTGTTTTTAGCATCTGTCCTTAAAATGTAACATTCTCTTGGTTAGAAAACTGACACACTAACAATGGTGATTATTAGGGCACAGTATAGTATAAGTTGGGAAATTAGATGAATAGAAATAATACATTGTTTTGTTATAGAGCAAGGGGTCTCCAAAACTTGGCAACTTTAAAACTTGTAGACTTCAACACGCTGGCTGAGGAATTCTGGGAGTTGAAGTCCATAAGTCGTAAAGATGTCAGCTTTGGAGACTGGTTGTAGAAGAGTACAACCTATCAGGATTCTCCATTACTAAAAGGGAACAGGTAAATTAGCACATTTCTCCATGTCTGCAAAGGTCTTGTTTTAGGACCTGTGCTGGCATTTAGCTGTAGATCCAATTCTCCACTACTGTTGGTAATTCCCAGGAAAGTGGCAGATACAATTTGTGCTGTTAATCAAGTGTCTTAATGAAACATAGCCATGAACTTGTCTATTTTAAATGGTAAATAGTTGGGTTTTCTGACCGAAGAGTTTAGAATTGGAGGTTCTAAACTGTTCATTTAGTCTGTAAACTGGGTTCTCGAGACTTTTGTAGATTAAATAATGTCAGCCAAAAAGACAAACTGGTTTGAGATCCAGCTCAGGAGGGGAAAGGATACAAAATGACACCAGTGTTATTGGTCCTGTTGTGAATGCAGATGGTATTAGATAATCCAATTCATTTCTGAAACAAATACCATATCAATTTTCAGAAGAGGAAGTCCTTCATTAATGAAAAGCTATTGAAATTGAATTTCCTAATTGGTAAATTGAAAATAATCTCTTGCCAGCACCTAAATGTAGCTAGTAATAGAATGCGTATAGAAGCACAGATTCACTGGCTTTGTTATATTTCGTCTCTAGTTTAATCAGAGAAAGAAGCCTTCTGGAGAAATACCAACTACAGTATCCCTAGCCAATATTTATTTAAGAGCCGTCACTCTTAAATTCAATACATAACTGCATTTTGGGGAATATTGTACATTAGTATCTGCTCTTTGCAGGCTTCTTGGATCCTCTCTCATCTTGGTTACAGACTTGTAGAAATCATAGTCCCTGGCTTGCTCTTCTTTTGACATGCTAAAATTGTAAGGCAAGATAATGACTCCAATTTGTTAGAAGAAAAATCAGCTAGGGATTCCCAGTTGCACATAATGCTAAGCAAACCACAGATGGAGCAGTTATGCTTAATTGCTTTTGCTGGCAGAAGGCAAGCAGGAAGCATTTAGCATGTGGGCTCATTCCCCTTAAGCCCAAATTCTAAAGAAGTCAGTGTTTGAATGCCTGTCATTTAAAGGGATAGTTGCTTATTCAGAAAGTGTTTGATTCATTCTTAAATGGCCAGATTTGGGCAGCCGAATTCCGTTTTCTAGGTTACCATTTCTACATTGCTGGGATGGGCCTTATAACCTTTCCTCTTGTTTCCTGCAGTTTTGAAAGAAGGGAGACAGTTTACATACGAGAAAGTCGACCTGGCCAATATTAGGGCCATGCTGAACAGCAATGATGTCAGTGAATATCTGAAGATCTCCCCGCATGGGTTGGAGGTAGCTTTGTGTGTGTGTGTTTTTGTGCATTAATTATGAAATACTGCTATGCCTGCTCAATTTCCCTGAATAGCAGGGGAGGTCCAGAGGGAGGGAGTTTCTATGAACTAAAAGACACATATTGCTTTCAGAGTGTATATTTTAATTATTTTGCTTTTAACTCAAACCAGACAGCATTAAAAAAACACATTTCTATGTAATTAATGGAGGAAAGTGCATACTATAAAGGCATGCTGGGTAAGATCAGTAGCTCTTTGGAGACACAAAATAAATAGATCATTCTAGATTGTCTCACCACATGGATCTGAGCTTGAGAAGGGAGATGGACACTCTTTAGTAAGTAAGTGATCACCTGACTAAGGAGACACCAAAGATCCTTTATGTCAGTGTTTCTCAACCGTGTCAACTTGAAGATGTCTGGACTTCAACTCCCAGAATTCCCCAGCCAGCGAATGCTGGCTGGGGAATTCTAGGAGTTGAAGTCCAGACATCTTCAAGTTGACACGGTTGAGAAACACAGCTCTATGTGTCAGGACCAGTCCTGGAGTTGATTTTTTTCATTATTGTCGTAATTCCAAATGCTCGCTAAACAGGACAATTAAATGAGGATTTATTTATTTAAATTTATATCCCGCCCTTCTCCAAGAAGGACCCAGGGCGGCGATTAAAGGTACATGTGTCATGGCTGCCATTCTGCTTGCCAAGCATCCCTTACTGATGGTCTGACATTTGCAGTGGGAGAGGGGGGAAGGAAGAGAGGCTTGGAATGTAGGTAGGGATCCCTGAGGGCGGGAGGGGAGGGGAACCAAGCTGTGCCAGCCCCAGGCAGGAGAAACACCTGCCAGCCCAAGGCCACTCATCCAATTGCAGAGCTGGGAACCCCGCAAATTGAGGGTCCTTTCCCCAAACAATATACAGGCACCTAATTGGGCATTGATGGATAATAGGGGGATGGCAGGGGAAAAGGGAAAACTTAATTGTATCATTTTGCGTGCAAAAATGCCAGCTCCAGCTTCACTACTTCTGTGACCACTTAAGCTTTAGTAAAATACACTCTAGGCAAAACAGTGGGCTAGGGGTCTTTCTTTGCTAGACGACTGACCGGGATGGTTGACAACACGTCTCCTCGACATTCTTTGCACATCTTCATCCTTTCCGTATCAGATGTTCAGTGCCACAAAATCAGGGCTGCCCTCTCCAGCCTCAAGATGAACAGTATTGTAGCACCTCGGATTCCTAGCCAGTCGACTGTGCTGGTTGAGGTTTATGAGACTTACAGTTCTCCCAGCAAATATGAGATTAACAAATTGGGAAGCTGAGCACTTTATTGTGTCCTTCGGTGCCCCCTGTGGTGTCCAATTTGCACATGGACTTTGCTTTTTTGTTTGTTAGGCCCGATGCGATGCTTCGTCTTTTGAAAGTGTCCGATGTACCTTCTGTGTAGATTCTGGAGCTTGGTATTATGAAGTCACAGTCATTACTTCCGGAGTGATGCAGATAGGATGGGCTACTAAAGACAGCAAGTTTCTCAATCACGTAAGTGCTGCCCTCGTTCTTACGTGAGAATCCGTCTACCAAATCGAAATGGCGCCAGGCAAGTCCCCCTATCCTCTCACACCTTCATTCCACTTCTGGCAGATCTCTTACGACTTCTAGCCCTATCCTTTTGTGCTTTGACCCATAGAATCAGTGGGGAAATTTCCCTCGGTTGTATCAGAACAGACATGCCTGCATCATACTGAGATCCTCCTGATTATTAGCCAAATAATTGTGTAAGCAGAGCGTGGCAGGCCCTTTACATTCTTAGGAAAAGATGCAATTAGCTCAAATACTGTTTTTAAATTTAAAAAAAAAGGATGGGGGGGGGGGAAACTCTTGAAGGGGTTCCGGGTCAAATTCAGAGAATGAAAGACTGTATTCTATATTTCCTGAAGGAAGGTTATGGCATCGGAGACGATGAATACTCCTGTGCTTACGACGGCTGCAGGCAGCTGATCTGGTATAACGCCCGAAGTAAACCACATTCCCACCCATGCTGGAAAGAAGGTAAGCGGTTATCCTACTTGTTTCCCCGTTGCTGAAGTTGTGTCACTATCCAGTTGGCCCTCGTTTGTTTCCTGTTATCCTAGAGCAGGGCTCAGCAACCTTAAACACTCAAAGAGCCATTTGGATCCGTTCCCCACACAAAAGAAAACGCCGGGAACCACAAAACCTTTCCCCATGCCTTTCCCGAGCGTCCCCACAAAACTAGCATGTGTTGTTGAATGAAACATTTACCAGCAGGATGGAGGGAGGGCTCACGGACCCCGACCTTCGCACTACCACGGACCTTCGCCTCTTCCGTAAAGCATTGAAGACTTACTTTTTTCATGCGGCCGGCCTGGCATAGTTTGTTTTTACTATCATTTTAATAGGGTTTCTTAATAGGGTGTTAGGGGATTTTAGTGTATTTTAAGATAGGGTGATTTTAGCGCAGGGATAATTTGGTTTAATTGTATTTTATTTTTCTATTTATGTATTTTATATTGGTATTTTTAATTTTCCCTGTGCACCGCTCCGAGTCCCTTTGGGGCAAGGAGGCGGTATATAAATAAAGATATTATTATTATTATTATTATTATTATTATTATTATTATTATTATTATTATTATTATTATTATTATTATTATTATTATTATTATTATTATTATTATTCTAACTCAGGTTAAATTTATTTAATTTAACTTTAAATTTATCTATTGACTGTATTTAAATGTACCTTTTATTTTCCCTGTGCGCCTATGGGAGAGTCCCTATGGGAGAAAGGGCGGTATACAAATCAAATTAAATAAAAAATAAATAAATAAAAATATCGCCACAGCCTGATTGGTCCAGAGACTGAGGGAAATATCTTTAATCCCTAGACCACTCCCCTTTGGCTCCCAGTTTCCCCTCAGTCTTTGGTCCAAACACTGGTTCTGGTTCCCATCCTGTGATATTGAGAAGAAAAATTGCAACTATTTGGTTAATTGGTTATTCTAAATTTACTCCAAAATTGTAACTAGGCTGCTGCCCTAAAAGGACCGGGTTTCCTGCTTGCTGGGACAGGAGAGCCTCTTCAGTGACTTCTCCTCCCGGGGCATCGGAGCACTGCCCAGCTCCCGGTCAGTGGGGGTGGCAGGCTCCTTTCTGCAGCTTTGAAAGTGGGCCGATAAAGGAAAAAGAAGCTGGGGGCAGCGCTGTCCTTCAGCACCAAGAGAACATTCTGCTTTCTTCTGAAACTTTTCTTTTCTTAGATTTATCCATGGTTGGACTACCGGAAAAGCTCAATAAATTGTGTGTCGCACATTGGTGGTTGTGACACATATTTTGAGCAGCAGGGAGCCACAGCGAAGGGATGAAAGAGTCACAGGCAGCTCTGGAGTTGCAGTTTGCTGACCCGTGTCCTGAAGCAGTGTTTCTCAACCTTGTCAACTTGAAGATGTCTGGACTTCAACTCCTAGAATTCCCCAGCCAGCATTCGCTGGCTGGGGAATTCTGGGAGTTGAAGTCCAGACATCTTCAAGTTGACAAGGTTGAGAAACATTGTCCTAGAGTATAGAGCACAGCACAATGATCTAATTTCCAGTGCTAGGAAAATCTTACCACAGGAGCAGATGGAACCAATTACAACTATCTGGCTTCCTTTTGCTCCAGGTGTTCAACCAGAAGGTGGGCAGCCATTTCTGGGAGGTTTTTTTTTTAACTTTGCATCGAGCAAATGACTTGGGCTCAGTGGACCCTTCCTGTCTGGGATTGTAGCCCAGAGACTTAAAAACCGGAAGAAAAATGTCATGAAATAAGATTTTTGAACAATGGCGCAAGATACCTGCAGCTGCAGGAGCAATCTTTTGATGGGGATGTCTGCACACCTGTTTCCTGTGCTTATTATTAGTTCAGCGCTTCCGCAGTGATCTTGTGAGTTCAGGAGGCCTTCCTCCATGGAAACAGAGCAAATTGCAAATAGTGTAGCTAATTAGTAGGCTAATGTTTTGGTAGGCAGAATAAAATCCATAGACAGCCTGTTGGGAAGATGGCGGTGTAGCAAGCCTGAATTTGTCATTCATTCATTTATGACACGGTTGAATATCGTGAACATTGATGAGGACCATACTTCTCTTAATATGTCAAACCTATTAAGATGTAAACATATTAGTTAATCTTGGGTAGAACCTTCGCAGCGTGCCTCCCTATTGCAAATTGTAAATAGTGTGGTTTTAAAAAGAGAGCGTGCTCCTGCGGTCAAAATCTGTGTAATTTGCCAAATCCTTTTTTTACTACGTTGAAATGCTTTTGAGTAGAATGCTGCTAGTAACCCAACTAGTAAATCACAGTTGGCATTATCAGAAGCCAACTTCATAAATGGGTTGTTTCTTTTTCTCTTTCTATGAATTTTTATCCCCCTGCCTACCACTATTTCTAGAATAATATCAACTCTTAACGCCGATTTAGCTTTTATCTTAAGCAGGTTTAGAAATTCTGGTTGAGCTAACACCCGGCGCTGGTAGTTTTCTTGATTTTATTAGATGGAATAAATATGTTAAAAACTGCTAAAAGGAAGAAGATAGCATTTATTCCAAGATAACATCCCTGTTTGCAAGACTGGCTTTTAATTTGTAAACACGCAGAGAACAGTCATTTATCTTCTCCACATATCTGAATATTTATTGAAAGTTTTTTATACATAGGGATAGAAGCACACCAAAGTGTGAAACATAAATCCCTATAGACTGTTTCAATAATAATAATAATAATAATAATAATAATAATAATAATAATAATAATAATAATAATAATAATAATAATAATAATAAAAAATAATTTAATTTGTAGACTGCTCCCTCTCCCCGAAGGGACTCGGAGCGGTGCACAGGGGAATTAAAAACATACAAACATAAATACATCATAAATATATATAAAATCAGATTAAATAATTTATCCCTGCGCTAAAAACCCAAAATTCTAAAAACTAAACCCCTTAAAAACCCAATTAAAACAATTTAAATGTTCAGACTGAGAGGCTGGAAGGTAGGTTAGGCCAGGCCGGCCAGTTGGAATAGATAAGTCTTGAGCTTTTGTCGGAAGGCGCGGAGGTCCGTGATTGTCCTGAGGTCGGGGGGAAGGTCGTTCCATAGAGCTGGGCCCGCCACAGAGAAGGCCCTTCCCCTGGGCATCGCCCGCTGCCATTGCCTAGTGGACGGCACCCGGAGAAGTCCCTCTCTGTGGGAGCGAATCGGTCGGAGGGATGTATGGGGTAGGATGCGATCTCGCAGATCTCGCCCCTTGCATAGTATGTATTGGGTGTTATGGGGAGCACAAATGTAACCCAACTGCTGGGATCCTTTCAGTAGTTGTCAGATAAAACCCGAGCTGCCTATTCCTATTTTGCAAGGTACAGTGATAGTGTCTGGGTGATACCTGTGTTTCAATCGCTTGTTTTCTTATGTTAACAAAGGTGACACGATAGGATTTTTACTGGACTTGCAAGAGAAGAAGATGGTTTTTTATTTAAACGGGAACCAGCTTCCTGCTGAGAAGCAAGTCTTTTCATCAGCTATGTAAGTTCATTCTTCCGAGGGGGATGCCCATTTTGACGCCCATCTTTGCAGAATTAGCAATAAATATTTAGTAAAATAAGACTTGACCCTGAGGAGGCCCAGAACATGAAGTACCCGGAGGAGCCCAGCTGTATATACAGATTGGCCTGATTCAAACAAAATGTTAAATCTCCAGTGAGGATTTATTGGCCTGTGTGTTAACTTAGCTTAGCATGATGGGTAAATCCACTCATTTTGATTTAATACTGTATTACACTATGGCTTGTGTAATAAATCATGGTTTTTAAAATTCTCGGATGTGAACACTAGTATGGCTTTGTTTGGGCCTTTCAAAATAGTTCTTTTATTTTCAAGCACAGCTGACCTAGTTCCTATGTTATTCTTTCCCTTCCTCCACCAGCCTATTTTCTTGTTTTGTGTTCTCTGGGACTGTTTTTTCTGTCCCTGTTGAGTTTTCTCGTAGCTTATTTTGCAGCTTCTTCCTTAATGAGATATAGCAATTTTGAATTCCCACATATTAACATTATTTGCAAAAAATAATAAAAATTGTGTCAATCGTGGGTGACCTGATTTTCAACGGTCACGAGTTACAATTGTGATGGGCAGGCTCCCTTACAATCATAATTTGAAGACTACCTGTATAGTGTCCTCAAGTTACAACCATAATGGGGTCTTCCCATCACGACCATCACTTGTAATGATTGTAAATCGGGCCACCCGTTTCCAGCTGGGGAATTCTGGGACTTGAAGTCCACTCATCTTCAAGTCGCCTAGGTTGAGAAACATTGATGCAGAGAAAGCCCATCAGCCCATGCTGGTAAAAATTAGTCCTAGCCACAGAAGTCACCTGTGCTTTAAAAACAACACCTCCAGCTGTGAATGCCCTGATGACATTCCTCTTCTAAGGGAAGGGATGATGAAGGTTGCAGTCCAGGATTGGAAGAGCCACAAATGGGTGTTTCCCAGCCTCTCACTAGGAAGAATTAACTCCGATAGGTAGCTTGTATGGTTGCCCTGATTTCTATTTTTCATCTTTTATTGCACAGTTCCGGCTTCTTTGCTGCAGCTAGTTTCATGTCCTACCAACAGTGTGAGTTCAATTTTGGAGCAAGGCCTTTCAAATATCCTCCCTCCGCAAAATTTAACACCTTTAACGATTATGCGTTCCTGACAGCGGAAGAGAAAATCATTTTACCAAGGTAACATGCACAGAGGCACTTTGGTGCTCTGCATCTTCCTTTTGTTTGCAGACAGTAAATGATTGCCTTCCTTGGGTGAGGAATTAATACATTAGCAAGCAACACATTAACTCCTCACCCAAGGAAGGCATTCGTGCAAAATATGAACACCACTGTCAGTTGTGTGTCTGTTTTTCACCTCCTCCTATTTAATCTTCAGACATAGACGCCTGGCCTTGCTGAAGCAAGTGAGCATTCGAGAGAATTGCTGTACGCTTTGCTGCGATGAAATAGCTGACACAGAACTCAGGCCTTGTGGACACAGGTATTTTGAGAAACTTTTGTTGTTTTTTTAAAGTAATTTTTATTGGTTTTACAGTTTTATAAAAGGAAAGGGGTAAGTAGGGTATTTTGACAATATTTTAGAGCTTCCATATCGAGGTTGGTGACCGCCTCCGAGTCTTCTTACGATATCAAATTCATTGGAAAATAAAGAAATAGGAAGGGGCACATACATTTCAAATCATACATTTCATAATCAAAAATTCCATACATTCAATTATTTTGTTTCTATTAACATCCTTACAGGAATTACCGTACTTAAAAAGAAGAAGAAAAAAGTCATTTTTGTGATCTGAGTCTCTTTGCTATTGTTTCTTCTTCTTCCACCCCGCCAGCAGGCAGAGCCGCGGCCCCTCCCGTTCCCTCATCTTCAGCATCTAGGATTGAGGAGTGCTTTTTAAGAAAGGCCTCCGCCTCTTCTACTGTTTTCATTCTAACTCTTCCTCCCTCCCAGAACACCAACATTCCTTCAGGCATCAGCCACTTGAACCAAACCCCCTTGTTGTGTCATTTTTTAGATAAGAAGGAATATTTCCTCCTTATATTATTTTGAGAAACTTTTGATCGACCTTTCTTGTAATTTTACACACACACACACACACACACACACACACACACACACACACACACACACAATTGCCCTTGGCAGTGTGGACATGTGTCAAGCAAGTCTGATCTAGATATATATACGCATGTTTCCCAGAAAGATTAGGTCTTATATTAATTTTTGCTACAAAAGACGCATTAGTGCTTTCTGGTTAAGTCTTATTTTTGGGAAAATACAGTACTAAATGCACCCATCTGGCTGATGATCTTAACTGGGGCATATTTTGGGGTGTAGGGCTTATATTAGAAGCATCCTGAAAAATCATGCTAGGCTTATTTTTTGGTTAGGCCTTTATTTTGGGGGGAACAGATTATATATAGTCCTCAACTTATGATTTAGCCCCAAATTTCTGTTGCTAAACGGAAGCCAGTATGCAGTGGAGTCCCCCAAGGCTCTGTTTTAGGCCCAGGACTCTTCAACATCTTCATCAATGATTTGGATGAGGAAATAAATGGGGAACTCATCAAATTTGCAGATGACACCAAGCTGGCAGGAATAGCCAACACTCCAGAAGATAGGCTTAAGGTACAGAAAGATCTTGACAAACTTGAACATTGGGCATTATCTAATAAAATGAAATTCAATGGTGAAAAGAGTAACGTTCTACATTTAGGCAACAAAAATGAAATGCACAGGTACAGTATAGGTGGTACCTTGCTCAATAGTAGTAACTGTGAAAGGGATCTTGGAGTCCTAGTGGACAACCATTTAAATAGGAGCCAGCCGTGGGCAGCAGCTGCCAAAAAAGCCAACACAGTTCTAGGCTGCATAAACAGGGAGAGAATCAAGATCACGTGAAGGGTTAATACCACTTTATAAGGCCTTGGTAAGGCCACACTTGGAATACTGCATTCAGTTTTGGTCGCCACAATGTAGAAAAGATGTGGAGACTCTAGAAAGAGTGCAGAGAAGAGCTATAAAGAGTATTAAGGAACTAGAGACCAAAACATATGAAGAACGGTTGCAGGAACTGGGTATGTCTAGTTTAATAAAAAGAAAGACTAGGGGAGACATGATAGCAGTTTCCAATATCTCAGGGGTTGCCACAAAGAAGAGGGAGTCAAGCTATTCTCCAAGACACCTGAGGGTAGAACAAGAAGCAATGGGTGGAAACTAATCAAGGAGAAAAACAACTTAGAACTGAGGAGAAATTTCCTGACATTTAGAACAATTAATCAATGGAACAGAAGTTGCCTTCAGAAGTCGTGAATGCCCCAACACTGGAAGTCTTTAAGAAGATGTTGAATAGCCATTTGTCTGAAACAGTATAGGGCTTCCTGCCTAGGCAGGGAGTTGGACTAGATGACCTCAAAGGTCCCTTCCAACTCTGCTATTGTATTGTATTGTTAAGGGATTTTTGCCCCATTTTACGGCCTTACAGTTGTTAAGCAAATCACTGCAGCTATTAAAAGAATCAGGCCGTGGTTAATCAAATTCGGCTTCCCTCATTGACTTTGTTCGTCAGAAGGTCACAAGAGGTGGTCACATGATCCCAGGACACTGCAGCTATCATTAATAACATGCCAGTTGCCAAGCTGGCAATCTGAAGGTTGACCCCATGACTGTGGAGATGCTGCAACGGTCTTAAGAGCGAAAATTGGTCCCAAGTCACTTTTTTCAGTGCTTTTGCAACTTTGAGTGAACGGCTGTAAGCCGGGGACCACCTGTATTCAACTACCAAGCAATATTCAGCATTGTGTCCAAATCAACCCTGTGTGATGGTTCACTCCAAATATGTTTCTTTCAAGTTACAGGTGCCTGGGCCAAACCCACAATAAACCCTCACTCTATTTTGCACCTTTTTTTTTTTTTTTACCCCCTTCAAAGTTTCCTCGATGCTCTTCTGAAAGAAACCATCTTTAATAACCTCTCTTGCTTCCTTGTCTCTTCCAGCGATCTGTGCATGGAATGTGCCTTGCAGCTAGAAACCTGCCCTTTGTGTCGACAAGAAATTCAGACCCGCGTCCGACAGATTGCTCACATTTCATGACACGGGGAGAAACGGCCCCTCGTGCGGATTTGCCTCCAGTCCATTCCATCCAGCGCCCGAAGAAAAGGCGGCTCAAAACAAGCCCCATCTCGTCCCTCCCCAAAGGCCGAAGCCCAGCCTCCTCCCCATAAGGACCACGGGTGGGAAACCTGTTGAATTGCTGCACCGTCTCATCCTCGCGAGATGCTTTCTTTGAGTGGTCATGAAAGTTGGTGGCGAAAGCTGACTTAACCATTTAATTTATCCCTCGTTCAAGACTGTTCATTCCTTTCTCTGGTTAAATTTTTTTTTCCTTCTCAACTCCTTCCACTTACACACTGAAGACTTTGCACTGGAGACGTTTAATGCATAATCTCCTGAAACCGGGGACGTAGCTGTTTCCCGAAGCCTTTTTTTTTGGCAGCCATTATGCATTTTTTTTAATTACTTTGTCACCGTAGCTTCCTGCTGGTCAGAGTACAACCCCTATATATATTGGACTGTTAGCATGGAAATGTTAAAAGAGACTTGAAATCTACATGAAGAACCTGATTTCTGAGGAAAATTGGTTATTTTCATTCATAGTATTTCTAAATTCCTTCAGTTTCAGTAGCTACAATTTTGTGAAAAAGAAAAAAAAACTAATTTTCAGGAGGAATTCTTATAAACGCAGCAACAGACTGGAGATAGTTTGATATTCTAGGTATTTTTAAGGTACCATTGATCATTGCTTTTTTTTAAAAAAAAAAACCCAACCCCAATCTGTTCTTGCAAATTCTGTACATTTTGAAAATAGTGAGCTATGGATCTTAAGATCTGGGAAGAATATGGAGCAAATGTGTTAATATTGTTTTGAAGAAATACATGTTTGAATAGCAAATAGCTTGTTTGGGTTAACTCCTATTTAAGACGATCCTAACTATTTTTTATATTATGGTGTTTGGCTTCTGCAAAACAGTTGCCTCAGTCTTGCTCCAAGTCCCCGTGGATTTCTGAAGAAGCAGAAGTTGTAAGATAATGCAGGGGTCTCCAACCTTTGCAACTTTAAGTCTGAAGGACTTCAGCTCCCAGACTTCCCCAGCCAGCTTTGCTGGCTGGAGAAGTCTGGGAGCTGAAGTCCTTCAGACTTAAAGTTGCCAAGGTTGAGGATCCCTGGCCTATTCCACTTACGACCATCGCTTAAAGACCATTTGCATTTATAGGAAATGGCTGCCTTACTGTTCTTAAAGCAGGACAAATATGCAGTCCATAAAAGACCGTCTGCCCATCATAAATTGCGGCTCCACCCACCCATGGTCATAAAACCACATGGCAACATGTCACTTTGATGACCGGTTGCAGCATGTTGCAGCCACGCAAGTACAATTTGCAATGTTTGGACCGGTTCCTGGTAAGAAAAACAAAAAACCACCCATCCAAAGGAACAGTCAAAAACAGTTTTGCACTCTGCCAACCTCCCCAAAATGGCCTGTTTTTTGTGAAAATGGGCCCATTTGTTTTTCAAAAAAAGGGCACGAATAGCTTGTAGCGGGCTCCCGGGGTGGGTGGTTGAGGAGGCAAAAACAAGTAAAAAACAGCCCATTTTTCACAACAATGGGCCCGTTTTTGTGTCAACTGCAGTAGTAACCCGATTGTTAAGGGAACCTGGCTTCCCCATTGACTTTGCTGGTTAGAAGGTCGCAAAAGATGCTCACGTGGGCCTTGCAACCGTCATAAATACGAACCAGTTGTCAAGCATCCAAATGTAAATCCCTGTGACCATGGGGATGCCACAATTGTCGTATTTGTGAAAAATAGTCACTTTTCTTTAGCGCCATTGTTAATTTGGACAGCCACTCAACGAACTGTTGAAAGTTGAGGACCACCTCTATTGATGATCTCTTATCGGCGGGCTGTGGAGGTTGAAATAAACACTACCATCCTGAACAGTGATTGTCAATAATAATAATAATATTTATTGTCATTGTACTAAAATTGCAATGAAATTGGTTTCATTTCAAGCCAAACCAAAGCCAGCAAGCTAATGTACTTATTGTATCTGATCACTGCCATCTAACCCCCATTCTTAATGTTAAAACTATTTTCCCCACCTCTTTCCTTGGGGATTAAGTATAATTTTTATGGATGGCTGAGGAAGACATGGGAAAACATCTAGAAAAGGATTTCCCAACCTTAGCAACATAAAGGGATGTGGGTTTCGTCTCCCAGCATGGCTGGCTGGGGCATTCTGGGAGCTGAAGTCCTCACATCTTAAAAATTGCCTGCTCTAGATATCAAGCATGTGCTAAAATCCAGTATATGGCTTTGATCTGTGCAGGCAAGTTCTCGACTTAACAACTATTTTAGTGTCTGCACCGAAAAATGTGATGTGGCCATTTTTTCACACTTACGACCATTGCAAGCATCCGTATGGTCATGTGATCCAAACTTGGATACTTGGCAAGGGGCACGTATTTACCATGGTTGCAGCGTCCCATGACCAAAAAGGATTGTAAAGTTGGGTGCAACTTGACAACTTGCCTGGCTGAGCAGTGGAAATTCTGGTCTCAATTATGTTGTAAGTCAAGAACTAACCCAACACAATTCCCCCAGCTGTTAACGAACAGCGGAAGCTAGTTAATGTACAAACTAAAATTGTTCCCTGAACAATTGCTCTCTGTTAGAGTGCTCACCCCAGAATATTTGCACCTGCCTTGTTCTGCACTCTGCAATAAATCAACATTTGCCCTCCATATAATCCATGATTTGACCTAGATTGATAGCTACATGGGTGAGGCAGTTTCTCCTAATTATCCTCAAAATTCGTGACCGATTCATTCTGGTTTCATTTCAACTCTTTCCTACTACTCTATTCAGAGCTGTTAATGATGAATATAAATTTCAAAACACAAATAATAGATTTTTAACAGTATAGTTTAAATGCTAAATGCGCTCTTAAAAAAACCCATTACATAGAATAACAGTTGGAAGGGATCTTGTAGGTCATCTAGTGCAATTCCCCCACAAAGCAGGAGATGCTACACTATTTCTGACAGACGGCAGCCCAGCCTCTTCTTGAAAGCCTCCAGTGATGAAGCTCCCACAACTTCTGAAGGCAACTTCTGTTCCATGGGATGATTGTTCTTACTATCAGAAAATCCCTCCTTATTTCCAGGTTGAATCTCCCCTTGGTCAGTTTCCATCCATTCTTCCTTGTCTGGCCTTAAGGTGCTTTGGAGAATAGCTTGACCCCCTCCTCTCTGTGGCAGCCACTCAAATATTGGAAGACTGCTACCATGCTATCATTAGAACACGGTTCAAAAACTTTTAACACATGCTGTAGAAAACGGACAACGAAGCAGAGTGCTGCCAATAGCCAAGACAAGAAACAATGGATGAAAACTAACCAAGAGAGAAGCAATCTTGGAGTTAAGGAAAAACTGCCTAACAGGACAATTAACCAGTGGAACAGCTTGCCACCAGAGGTTGTAAGGGCTCCATCACTGGAGCCTTTTGAGAAGAGACTG
Source organism: Rhabdophis nuchalis (assembly GCA_039707465.1). NCBI lineage: Eukaryota > Metazoa > Chordata > Lepidosauria > Squamata > Natricidae > Rhabdophis > Rhabdophis nuchalis. Next base: position 5,489,308 of record CM077658.1, on the reverse strand, counting down.
GGCAGTCTCTTCTCAAAAGACCTCCAAGGTCCCTTCCAGCTCTACTCTGATTATCCGCCCCAGTGATCATTTGAATTTGTTCCTTAATAAAAGGGAATGGCGTCTATCCCAAGATGCGAGTATGTTTTATTAGCGCACAGCGGACCCAAAATAAATCGGTAAATATTTGAACAATATTGTTGTTTTAAGCCAGAAGTCTGCAAACTTGGCAACTTTAAGACTTGTGAACTTCAACTCCCAGAATTCTCCCGCCAGCCAGAGAGACACGTGACAGCCGCTCGCCCCCCCCCCCCCCACCTCACTTTTGCAAGGCTGGGAAGCGAGGGATCCCGCCCCCTCCGCCTCTGATTGGCCTTTCCTTCTTGAACAGCCCCTCCCCACGCTCCCTTGCTCCCCATTGGCTCATGGCTGAAGCTCGCGTTGCCGGAAGCGGCCGTTGCCCGGACGACAGAAAGGTGGGAAGCCGCGGCCCTTTTAACGGACGCGATGGCGGCGGCATCGGCCCCGCGGCGGCCTTGGTTTCTGCTTTGATCCCGGTGAGCAGCGTGGAGACCCGGGCGCAGAGGGGCCCCATGTCGCTGTTGAAGATGGGAGGGGGGGTTAGGGTACCTGGCCCACGGGTGTGGCCGCAGGTAGACTGCGCTGGGAGCGGGAAGCTCCATCTCCCGAGTCAAGGAGGGCCCGTTTCGATAGGAAAAGAGTCGCTGCAGCCCCGGTTTTTTTTGGTGGAAGGATCTGCCTTTTTTTCTCCCGGAGCCCCCTCCCCTTTCAGTGCAATTGGTTTTAAATCTCTGGGCGGCCTAAATTAAATATATAATATATATCTAGATCTATCATGATAATATAAATGAAATTATACATAATATATATATCATAATAATTTAAATTAAATTATATATAATATATATCTATCATAATAATGTAAATTAAATTATATATAATATATATCTATCATAATGTAAATTAAATTATATATATATCATAACAATGTAAATTAAATTATATATATAATACCTATCAAATTATAATAATTTAAATTAAGTTAAATATAATATATATATATACCTACCTACCTATAACTTAAATTAAATTAAATTATACACATACACACTTACCTACTTATATAATAATATAAATGAAATTATATCTAATATATATCTAAACTATCAATAATTTAAATTTAATTTAATTTATATACATACACATCTATCTATAATAATTTAAATTAAATATAATATATATATATGTATTATATACCTATAATAAATTACATTAAAATATATACACAAACACCTACCTACTTATATAATAATAATAATCTTTATTGTCATTGTAAAAATTATGTAAAAATAAAATTATACAATACATCTAACTACCTACCTATATATAATAATGTAAATAAAATTATATATAATAAGTATATATAGCTCTATCTACCTACCTATATATAATAATAATAAATAAATTATATTTCAATTTCCAGGGCAGCGTTTCAAAGACACACACACACACACACACACCCAAAAAAAGAAAGCTGTGCTGGCTGGAGAATTCTGGGAGTTGAAGTCCACAAGTCTTAAAGTTGCCAAGTTTGGGGACCCCTGTAAATCTAGTCATTTCTATTAATTTAGCAGCGTTTCAAAGCTGTCCGAGGCCTAAAAGCGCCTATTTACTTATGTTTGTTTATTTAAACATGTAGCGGCGTTTCAAAGGCCTGGAGAACTGATTTATTCTGGTTTATTTCAATTGATTGTATTCATTTATTTAACAGCGTTTCAAGGGGGGCGGGCTTGAAGAACCTATGTATTTTAATTTACAATTTTCTTTTTGACTGAGCAGCGTTTCAAAGCCTCTCCAAGCCCAAAAGGAAAATACTTATTTAATTGCAACTTAATTAGATGAATTGATTGAGCAGCATTGCAAACCCGCCTGAGCCTAAAGGGGTTGACTTATTATGGCGGATGCCTTCCTGGCCTTTCTTGTATGGCTCTCCTCCTCCGCTGAGCAAAAGCCCACAAATAATATAAACATTGGTACAGGATCCCCCGTTGGTACGTCTGGATGACCTCCAAATGGGCGGACTTCATCTCCCAGAATTCCCCATGCTCATTGCTCCCATTAGCGGCATGCTGCCTTTGGTGAGATGGGCAACTATGTCAATTTGATGAATAAGATTCTGGAGGTCTTGCATTGCTCATGTCACCTCTCCTCATTCATGTCTATGGCAATACGGTAAAGCAATACAATATAATACAAGAGCAGAGTTGGAGGGGACCTTGGAGGTCATCTAGTCCAACTCCCTGCCTAGACAGGAAGCCCTATACTATTTTAGACAAATGGCTCTCCAACATCTTCTTAAAGACTTGCAATGTTGGGGCTTTCACAATTTCTGGAGGCAACTTCTGTTCAACTGATTAATTGTTCTAACTGTCAGGAAATTTCTCCTCCGTTCTAAGTTGCTTCTCTCCTTGATTAGTTTCCACCCATTGCTTCTTGTTCTGCCCTCAGGTGCTTTGGAGAATAGTTTGACTCCCTCTTCTTTGTGGCAGCCCCTGAGATATTGGAGCCCAGCTACTATGTCTCCCCTAGTACTTCTTTCTATTAAACTAGACATGCCCAGTTCCTGCAACCGTTCTTCATATGTTTTAGCCTCCAGTCCCCTAATCCTCTTGGTTGCTCTTCTCTGCACTCTTTCTAGAGTCTCCACATCTTTTCTACATCGTGGTGACCAAAACTGAATGCCGTATTCCAAGTGTGGCCTTCCCAAGGCCTTATAAAGTGGAATTAACACTTTACGTGATCTTGATTCTATCTCTCTGTTGATGCAGCCTAGAACTGTGTTGGCTTTTTTGGCCGCTGCTGCCCACGGCTGGCTCCTATTTAAATGGTTGTCCACTAGGACTCCAAGATCCCTTTCACAGTTACTGCTATTGAGCAAGGTACCACCTATATTGTACCTGTGCATTTCATTTTTGTTGCCTAAATGTAGAACCTGACTCTTTTCACCATTGAATTTCATTTTATTAGATAATGCCCAATGTTCAAGTTTGTCAAGATCCTTCTGTATCTTAAGCCTATCTTCTGGAGGGTTGGCTATTCCTGCCAGCTTGGTGTCGTCTGCAAATTTGATGAGTTCCCCATTTATTCCCTCGTCCAAATCATTGATGAAGCGGGGGGGGGGGGTGTAAACGAAGCACCACGGGGTGCTTCGATCCGGCCCATGGGGCTGCCCTGGAAACAGCAGAGGGCTCGCCCAGGTGCCTCTGTGCAGCCCTCCCAAGCTCCATTTCCGCTGGCAGAGGGCTGCAGGAAGCCGTCGCAGTTGAAAACGGAGCTTGGGAGCCTGTTTTTACTGGCAGGGATGGTCGTGCCCAGCCACCCAGCCACCCCCACCCCTCCAAGGTCAAACACAACCCTGATGCAGCCCTCAATGAAATTGAGTTTGACACATACCCCCTGCCGTTTTCCAATGGAGCAAAATTAACACCTGGGAGGACGAAAAACGGGCCTCCTGGAAGTTCCGGAAGTCTGAAAATGGGCCGTTTTCCGGCTTCCGGAGGCCAGACGAGGCTGGTTTTGCCCTCCCAGAGGCTCGAGGAAAACCACTGGAACCTGGGCAGGGGAAAAACGCTCCCCTCCTGCCACCGGGGTGCAGGAAGCCAACTAGGCCACGCCCACCCAGCAACCGGGCAGAGAACTGGTTGCTTAAAATTTTTCAGTCCCACCCCTGGGTGTCTGAGATGCGCCCTGGTTTCCGAAAACGAGTCAACCCTCTTCCAATCTCTCCTTCATAAACACAGGTAGCCAAGCAGCAATGGAGGCGTTGGAAGAAGAGAATTTCGGTGTATCCATGTAAGTCTCATTTCTACGCCTGCGAGGCATGTGGTCTCATTGGGAATATCAGGAAAAAAACAGCTGGACAATTGGAAGTGGCTACCCAGCCTTGTGATCTTCTATTGCAGTGGTAGTCAACCTGGTCCCTACCGCCCCCTAGTGGGCGTTCCAGCTTTCATGGTGGATGGTAGGACATTTGTCTGATACTGAAGCACTTTCCTTTTTTTAATTTAATTGACTTCCTTGCTTTATAAATCACCATTCCTGTGGAACCGGTGGGCGGTTAGAAAATTTTACTACTAACAAAGATACCAAAGTGGGCGATAGGTATAAAAAGGTTGACTACCCCTGCTCTAATCTATCTTCTATCTATCTAATTTATCTTTCTGGCTCTATCTATCTATCTGTCTGTCTGTCTATCTATCTATCATTCTCTTTCCTATCTATCTATCTATCTATCTATCTATCTATCTATCTATCTATCTATCTATCTATCTATCTATCTATCATCTATCTTCTATTGCAGTGGTAGTCAACCTGGTCCCTACCGCCCCCTAGTGGGCGTTCCAGCTTTCGTGGTGGGCATTAGGGGTTTTGTCCGATACTGAATCACTTTCCTTTTTTTAATTTAATTGACTTCCCTACTTTATAAATCACCGTTACTGTGGAACCGGTGGGCGGTTAGAAAATTTTACTACTAACAGAGATACAAAAGTGGGCGGTAGGTATAAAAAGGTTGACTACCCCTGCTCTACAGGGTGGGATGAAAATTCTGGGGTTTTTTTTGGAGTGGCTAAGGGCGCAAGAGGGAAGGTGGAACTTCTGGGAACCTGAAACAACCAATTGGGGAAAACTTTGGAGCGGGGGATGTAGACAAAAACGGAAGGCGTCCCAAGGTATTTTGACTAGGAAGAGGGCAGAGAACGGCGACAAAAATGCTAAAAGATTCTACAGGCAAAAATCATATGCTGAACGGTTGGGGGAGCCGGCTATGTCTAACTCAGGGGATCTGGAGCCGCATGTGGCTCTTTCATCCCTCTGCTGCGGCTCCCTGTTGCCGGTTGGCTCTACAATGGATAAGGCTTTTGGTTAGGACAGGAAGAGTAAAAAGGATGCCACGGTAGGAGGAGACTCTATGGTGGGGGAACTGGACTTCCTGTCAGCTCCAGAATTTTACAGGGGGGGGCTTCCGGTTAGGACCTTTGTGGCTCTTGGAGTGTTTAAGGTTGCCGACCCTTTGGTCTAACAAAGAGAGGGATTGAGCGGGGGGAGGACATATCTGCCTGTCAGTACTTTTGAGGGGCTGTCCCAAAGAAGGAAGGATTGACTTACTGTCTTAAGACCCCAGAAGGCCTGATGAGGAATAACAGGTGGAAGATCATTCAAGAGAGAACTAAGGATAAATTTCTTGAGAGTGAGAAAGATGAGTGGAATGGCTTCCCTCCAGAAGTTGTGACTGCTCCCATCCTTGGAGGGTTTTAAGAAGACGTTAGGCAGCCATTTCAGATGAACAGAGTTGGAAGGGACCTGGCAGGTCATCTAGTCCAACCCCCTGCCCAAGCAGGAGACCCTACATCGGCCTCTACCTAGGATCGAACTCACAACCTCCCGATTAGGAGGCGAGAGCTCCACCTCTCCATAATGATACATGGTAATTTTACATAATGTGCATTTTCATCTTCCCTGGTTACTGAAATCTAAATGGCTCGTCTCTGTATCTTAGCTCATCGCCCTCCGACGCTGAGTTCGATGCTATTGTCGGATATTTGGAAGACATTGTAATGGGTGAGTAGTTAATACTGCCCCCCAAAGGCCTCCCTTGGTACTCCAGCCTCACAAAGAACAGCTTAGATAGATAGATAGATAGATAGATAGATAGATAGATAGATAGATAGATAGATAGATAGATAGATAGATAGATAGATAGATAGATAGATAGATAGAATATGTGTGTGTCTGTTAGTTTTATGAGCTGATCAATAAATAAATCAGAGACTAGTATAGATCTATTTCGAGCTTTTTAGCTCTCATCAGCTAGCCACACCCTATATACTGGGATCCAGTATATATTCCTAATCTCACAGTCATAAATGCAGTCCACCCAGTTCATCGGGAAGACAGGAGGAGGAGGAGGCAGCCCTTCGGCCGATTCGCTCACACAGAGAGGGACTTCTCCGGGTGCCGTCCACCAGGCAGTGCCAGCGGGCGATGCCCAGGGGAAGGACCTTCTCTGTGATGGGTCCGACCCTCTGGAACGACCTACCCCCGGATATTAGAACGACTATGGACCTCCGCGCCTTCCGCCAAAAAGTAAAAACCTATTTGTTTCATCAGGCTGGCTTGGCCTAATTCACGCTTCTCGCCCCTGTCTGTTTTCTCAAATTGTTTATTGGGTTTTAATGGGTGGTAATTTTAATGGTTTTTAAATTTTAGTACAGGGTAGTTTAATTCGCTTTTAATTTGTGTGTATTGTATGTTTTTAGATGGTTTTTTAATTTTCCTGTACACCGCCCCGAGTCCCTTCGGGGAGAGGGGGCGGTTTATAAATATAATAAATTATTATTATTATTATTATTATTATTATTATTATTATTATTATTATTATTATTAATAATAATAATAATAATAAATGATGAAAGATAATTATATATAAGTAAGCATTACTATTAACACTACTACTACTACTGCTGCTACTACTACTACTACTATTAATACATATAAGTAAATGGATTCAGACAATACAAACCAGGTCAGTCTCTTCTTGAAAACTTCCAGTGATGAAGTTCCCACAACTTCCGATAGCAACTTCTGTTCCATTGGCTGATTGTTCTCACTATCAGAAAATTCCTCCTTATTATTATTATTATTATTAGCCGAGTCAAACTTGGGTTCGCTCCTTGTACCAAGCCATGATCATGCTTGAGCGATGTTGCTGCAGCAGTTACGCCAAGCCAGACTTCTTTTCTGCATCCAGTGTGCCTGGCTCTAATCTGAGCATGACTGGCCCTGAGAAGACCTGACTTCTCTCAGAAGCTTTGCCCCAGAGTAATCCCAAGGGTGGCTCAGTGGCTTAAGACTCTGAGTTTGTCGATCAGAAAGGTCGGCGGTTCAAACTGAGTGAGCTCCCGTGACTTGTCCCAGCTTCTGCCAACCTAACAGTTCAAAAACACAGTTTAAAAAATGCAAGTAGAAAAACAGGAGCCACCTTTGGTGGGAAGGGAACAGCGTTCCGTGCGCCTTTGGCATTGAGTCGTGCCGGCCACATGACCACGGAGACGTCTTCAGACAGCACTGGCTCTTCAGCTTTGAAACAGAGATGAGATGAGTAGTCGGGAACAACTAGCACATACCCGATTACCTTTACCTAATCCCAGATTTCTGAGGATAACTGTTTTTGTGCTTCTCTTTTGATTCTTCTACCCTCAACTCCTTCTAAGGATGCATGAAGAGGAGCTTCTGATCTGGGTCACAGCTTGCTGGCCCACAAGCCTTGAGTTTGACCCTACCCCCTACCCCAGGGAATAGATATCTCTTCTCCAAGGAGACTTCCAAAAGACTTGAAGGAGATTTCCTTCCAAGAGCTATGGTCCCACAAGAGCCTTCCTCGCTAGTGAAACATGGAAGTGGTTGCATAGATGGCACCCCCCCTCAACTCCTCCCCCACGAGTTGCAGCTGTGTTGTTGTCATGCCTGACCCAGAGCACAATGTGCTGGATGGCAAATTGAGCGTAGCGGGCTTGAAGAATGGATTCACTGTCTCTCCGCTAAATAGCCACCCTATTGAACACAAATGTTTTTGTGATTTCAGACGATGACTTCCAGCTAATACAAAGAAACTTCATGGATAAATACTACCGAGAGTTCGATGACACAGAAGAGAATAAACTGGTCTACACACCTATCTTCAACGAATATGTAAGTTTGTCGTGGTCTTTGTGGTCCGTACGGCTAAGATTCCCCCCCCCCCCCACCCGGGAGTTTGAATTGCTGTTTGGCTCGTTTTATAAAGATGCTAAAAGTTCCAACTGGGCAAAAGAATGCGCATTCTGGCTTTGCTCAAATACAGAGAAATGTATGACTTGGTAGAACCGAGTTCCCCAGCCTTTTCAGCTTTGCGGACCGTCAGGTGGGAGAGAAGAGATGGTTCCGTGCGTGTGGCGGGCGAGCGGGCGCACAGTTCGATTTGCGGGAGTGACAGGCAGACGTGGCCCATGCTCACACGAGTACGGAAGTGTCCCCATGTTCACCCATCACTTCCCAGTTCCGAAGTGCTGTTTTTCAGCGCCGTAATTTTTCAACGGTCATTCAATCAACTGTTGTAAGTCGAGGACTACTGTTGTGACCCACCGGCTCCGGATGAGCTGCTGGTGGACTCCTATGTGAGTGAGGAGTCCTATGAGTCTGCTCTGGAGGAGGAGGGCGACCTTGAGAGAGCAGAGAGCCCGGCTGGGTATCAGGAGGCTCCTGGGTCTTGGAGTAGTGGGGAGGATCAAGGCCAGTTTGTCCCTGATGTCAGGTTAAGAAGAATTGAAAGAAGGCAGCGTCAGTTGCAGGAGAGACGAACTTGGAGGAGGTAATTAGTCCCAGCTGCCTAATGACTGGCCCCTCCCAAGAGGGTTTAAAAGGAAGCCTCTGCTAAGGAAGCCCTTGCAGAGAACAAATTCCAGGTTTGAGTTCCTTAGTGTCGAGTTGCAGGTTAGTTAAGAAGCTTTGGGTCTGTTCAAGGTCAGTTCGGGCAAGCAGCCAAGAGTCATTTAGTCAAGCAGCCAGTCTTGTAATTAGTCTCAGAAAGAGGGGTCAGAACAACTACCTATACAATGAATGTTACGATGTTCAATAAGGAGGAATACTTCCCTTTTTTTAAAAAAAAGAGAGTAATCTATGGCTTATCTCCAAATCCTATTTACCAAATTCCCATGATTTATTACCTACAGAAATGTTTCTCCCTACATCGCAAGATAAAGATTATTTTTCTCTCCTGCCAGATACGCCCTTTGCTTCCTTTAATTACTTAACTTGCTTAAAGAGGTGGCGGTTTTATCTGTAAATCAGAATTGTGCCCTCTGAATTATCCCCAGGGTTACTTTTAGCTTCTCAATGGTTTTACCTGTTGGGTTACCATTCCGGGAACTGAAATCCAGGAATTTTACAAGTGGCCAGGGTTGAGAAACACGGTTTTAATGGTTTTCACCTGGTTTGCGGCTGCCAGGTGTGTAGGCCATGCCCAATTGGACCGTCGTATAAACGCAAGAAGGAGGTAACGAGTCAAATTTTCTCATTTTAGATCTGCTTAGTTGAAAAATACATTGAAGCCAAACTCTTGGACAGGATTCCGGGGTTCAACATGTCTGCCTTCACTTTGTCCTTGCAGTAAGTCGGGTTTCTCAGTCTCGGTTTTGGGGGGGGGGGGGTTCAATGTTGGTTGAGTTCTTTATTGTTCTGACGCCTTCCTCTGTTTTTCCTCTGTTCCTTCCGGGAGTCCTCGACGTACGACCACAATGGCGCCCCAAATGTATGATTGCGAAAGCGAGACATTCGCGAAGCGTGCTCTGCCCCCTTTTACGACTTCTCCCGCCACACTTGTCCCGTGCCGTTGGTAAAATTGGCGACACCGTTGTTTAAGCGAGCCTGATTTCCCCACTCACCCACCCCGGTGGACTTGGCTTGCCAGAATATCACCAAAAGGGGATCGCACGTAACCTGCAAACTGTCACAAAGGCCAGGCAGTTGTCAGGCATCCCAGTGCAAGTCACATGACCACGGGGGGATACTGCAACGGTTGTAAGTGTGAAACGGCGCTTTCCTCAGTGTCGTCGTAACTTCAAGCAGTCATTAAGCGCACCGTTGTAAGGTCGAGGACTCCCTGTAAATTTGTTCCTCTCCCCTTTTGAATCTTGGGCAAGGGAGCTGGTGCCCTTGGGTTTCATGGTTGTTGTTTTTCTTAAACTATTGTGTTTTTAACTCCGCTCCTTCCGTCAAAAACTTAAAACACACTTTTTCTGCTTGGCCAGCCTAGGTTAGTCTCCGTCTAATAGGGTGTTAGGGGATTTTAGTTAATTTATAATTGGGGATTTTAGCTCAGGGATAATTTTAGTTTAAATTGTTTTTACTTATTCTATTTATGTATTTTCTATAGCTATTTTAATTTCCCTGTGCACCGCTCCGAGTCCCCTTGGGGAGAGGACGCGGTTTACAAATAAAATGATTATTATTATTTTGCGGTTGTTTTTGTATTTTTTCTTGGGTTTTTTCCTCCCTGTTTTTTTTTTTTTACTTGTGGTTTTTAAACTTGAAAATGTTCAATCAAAACTATTTTAAAAATAAATAAATGGCAGAGGCGTTTTGGATGGGGAGAATTTGCAGCAGCTGGAGATGCCCGATTCATTTCTTAAAAGGTTCCCCAGACCCTTAGCAGGTGGCACCTGGCAGCAGGCGAGGGGCCTCATCCTTCCCTCTTAAGTAGGGGGATTGCATTTCCTAAGCCCCATATGGACTAGGGGATTGCCTGCCTCCCTGCAACGACTTCAGAGAGAGTCCCACGAGCAAGAGCTGCATTAAGGGATCAGCCAAAGCAACGGATTTCTAATTTCACAACCCAGGATTGCTTGGCACCGAACGCGGCTACCCAAGAACCAATCTCGAGGCAGGACCCTTAAGCGCAGGGGTCTCAAACTCAATTTACCTGGAGGCAGAGGCTGGGTGAGGCTGGGCCGCATAAGGGATTCCTTATATTAATATTAATACTAATATACTTTCATATCACGGTGGGGGCCACGAGATACTGTCCTGCGGGCTGCAATTGGAGACCTCTGCTTAAGCGGGGACTCCATTTAACACTAAGGTGTGAACTTAATGCCATTTGCCGATGGCTTTGGGGTTACATTTCTCCCTTGGAGAAGCGGGGAGAAAATTGGGCAGCCGTTCCTCTGATTGTCCTCCCTTTTAGATTAGATCAAAGCTAATGTCAGTGTAGGGACACGGTGGCTCGGTGGCTGGCAGTGAAACCGCAAAGTCATGGCCACCTGACTTTAAGTTTCACTTAACGACCGTTAACGGCACACATCAAGGAAGTTGCCAGACCCAGCTGTGGCCGTTAAGCAAGGACTACCTGTAGTGTTTTTCTCTTCACTTCTCCAGAACAGATTTTGTAACCCTTTTATACTCTCAAATACCTTTTCAACATTAATCACCTATTCGAATCCCTCTCTTGCAGGCAGCACAAGGATGAAATAGCTGGAGACATTTTTGATATGCTTCTCACATTCACTGACTTTCTGGCATTTAAAGAGATGTTCCTGGATTACAGAGCTGTAAGTATTTCGGAACTGAGCTGGGTGGGGTGGGGAGCAAGTGCGGAACACAGGTATGCTGGTCCTTCTGACCTGGGGTCATGTTTTCCCATTAACAGTGGTTCTCCGGGGTCATGGGAAGAGAAGTGCCTCAGATAGAAAGTCCCTACAGAGAGTGGTAAGGCCAGCGGAGATACTGGTCCCTCTGACCTGGGGTCATGTTTTCCCATTAACAGTGGTTCCCCGGGGTCATGGGAAGAGAAGTGCCTTAGATAGAAAGTCCCTACAGAGAGTAGTAAGGACAGCGGAGAGGCTGGTCCCTCTGACCTGGGGTCATGTTTTCCCATTAACAGTGGTTCTCCGGGGTCATGGGAAGAGAAGTGCCTCAGATAGAAAGTCCCTACAGAGAGTGGTAAGGACAGCGGAGATACTGGTCCCTCTGACTTGGGGTCATGTTTTCCCATTAACAGTGGTTCTCCGGGGTCATGGGAAGAGAAGTGCCTCAGATAGAAAGTCCCTACAGAGAGTGGTAAGGACAGCGGAGATACTGGTCCCTCTGACCTGGGGTCATATTTTCCCATTAACAGTGGTTCTCCGGGGTCATGGGAAGAGAAGTGCCTCAGATAGAAAGTCCCTACAGAGAGTGGTAAGGACAGCGGAGAAGATTATAGGAAGCTCTCTTCCTGTTATTCAGAATACTGCTTATAAGCTCTAAGTGCTTTGAGCTCAAAGCATTGTCAGAGACCCCTCACACCCACTTCATGGTCTGTTTCTGATGCTCCCCTCTGGGACGAGGTTTCGAAGTATTTCTAGCAGGATTACCAGATTCTGTAGTAGCTTTGTTCCCTTATGCCATCCCCCTAGTAAACTCTTGCCATGTAGATGTATACATCCGAACTAGACTGTGTTGTTTCTCTGTGTCGTACAATATATGTGGGTATATGCATAATTTTGTATTTATTAATTTATTTTATCATATTTACGTAGTGTATATTGGAGCTGCGCGCGACGAAATTTCATTTCAATGTATGCCGATTCGTGTACATTCAAAGCGACACTAAAGTTGTTCTCTTCTATAAGAAAGAGCAGGCAGCTGTGCAGGGGACCAGGGATCCCTTAGAATCCTCTCTGATCCCCTTCAGCTTTCCCCCTAGCAGTGTCCGACCACTAAAACCCTGGCTTTTCATGGTGGTTAAAATATTCTACGTTTTTTACAGGAGGGCTTACATTGCCTTGTGATTTCTACTCCAGAGTTCGAGAGAAAATAAAAATGCTTTCCTTTTTTCATCTCTACCAGTCCAGGCGTCGGCAACCTTAAACACTCCCAAGAGCCACAAAGGTCATAACCAAAAGTCCCTTCCCCTCTCCCGTTCAATTCTGGAGCCGACCAGAAGTCCGATTCCTCCACCATAGAGTCAACTCCTATCGCGGTGTCCTTTTCCTATTCCTGTCCTAACCAAAAGCCTTATCGATTTTGGAGCTGACCAGAAAACCCGCTCCTTGCCATAGTCTCCCTCTGGCGCGCTGTGCTTTCCCTCCACCCTCCCACCTGGAAACTCCTCTCAAAATTGTGGCGCTGACCAGTGACAAGGAGCCACAGCAGAGGGATGAAACAGCCACATGCAGCTCCAGAGCCAAGGGTTGCTGACCCCTGTACTTTACAAATGCCCCCTGAACTGAAGTGCGTGTCAACTTGTAAAGCATTGCCATGTCTGTTATCAAGTTGCCATGTGAGGAAAGGGGAGTGCATTCCACGCATACCTTCGGCTAGGTTTGGATCTCAGATTCCCACAGCAGGCATGGAATTCTACAGCCTGCTGGAGCACTCCGTTGGATAGTGTGATTTATGACACAGACTGAGGGGAAGGGAGAAACGGGAGGAAAGTTCAGCCATAACTTACATGAGGTCAGATCTGACTACGCTTGGGTACTGCCAAAACGTCGTTCCGAATAAATGACTGGATTTATTTTGAAACTTGGCTCGAGGCTCATGAATTAATTAGGGCTTTTCTTTCGGAAACCTGACAGTGTTTTTTTTTTTTGTGTCTCGCTCTAGGAGAAAGAAGGACGAGGCCTGGACCTCAGTGCCGGGTTGGTGGTCACCCCTTTAAGCAAGCCCTCCCGGTCGCCCCCCCAGAACAGCCTGTGGCATTAGTGGTGGGCTCCAGAGGAGGCCTGTTGGGGTGCCTCCAACACGAAAGAGAGGAATGAGGGACCTCAGCAAGCCTGACCTTCTCTTCGGCTCCTTGTATGGATGAGTCCACCACCACCACCACCACCACCTGTCCATCAGAGGACTGGGAGCCCCCACCCAACCGGATTTTGACATTGCGGAGATCAACGTGCAATATCCTAAGCTCCTCCTTTTTTTCTTTTGGTGGGGACAATGGTCATGGAAGACAAGTGTCAAGCGTGAGGGAGCCGCCTCTATAGCCTCCCCCCTCCCTTTTGCCCCCGAGATTCACCACCGCAGGACCGCTGGCAAATTGTCATTGTGTGTGGGGCTGTGAATGAAACTGATTGGCTTAACAGATAAATAATGCATTTGGGTGCTTTCTCTCGGTGGTCGATACGAACATCGTTGGGGGGGGGCAGTTTTGCATGTGCAACATGAAAATCTTCTCCATGGATGGTGAACTGGAGTCCTTCTCCACTCAACAGACCCCTTTTCTCTCCGTTTTGAGGGCTTTCTCCCTCTTTCATCCTCGAAGGCCATGGTTTTTTGTTTTTTTTTCAAATGTACATTTCACCCGTTCTAGGAAAACTACCACGCAGTGTCCATGCTACGATCCGTAGCTCGTGGTCTTAAGGATAGAGCCATGTCCTACCAGGAACCTAGCTGTTGTTGACTTCCTGAGAACTTTTCTGGCTCCTTCAGTCCAATTCTTGTTTGCAAAGTCCTGCCGTCCTCCATACGGAGCCAAACCAAGTGCCAGCGATGTGAATTGTCCACCCACAGCTGCTGTAGCTCCTTCTCCAAGTTCTCGTTTGACCCCTGGTTAAGTTTGTCTTCCACCTGCTGGGAAGGAGGAACCCGTTGTAGCCATCTTGAGTGCCATCCAGCAGGAGGACCAGCCATGGCCAGTAGGCAGCAGTACTTTAAGCTCTCCCTTGGCAGGAGCCTGCGTATATCCACCTGCGGCCCCTCGATGGGGCGGAGATGCTTTCTAAGCGCCACTTGGGTAAGGAAGATCATACGGAACAGAGAGACTAAAAAAAAAGAACCTCGTGTTTCTAATAAGCAGTTGCAATATTTACAGTTGACCCAGTGTTTCCATTGTAAATTTTCTCTAACGTTCTTAGCCTGGATGGTGCCCATTTTCGGCATCTTTATCCAGAAGCCTGTTCCTGCTTCGCGAAAGAGATTCATTCTAGCTTTTCATCCATTCTTGCAGGTTTCCTGCTCGCAAAATGGAAAAAAAAAAAGTATGGGGCATTACCGAGATGAAATGGTTGCCGGCGTTAACGTTCTCAAAACAGGCCTACTCAAAACAGGCCTACTCAAAACAGGCCTACTCAATATTTACTCAGTATTTAGCTTGGCACCGTTTTGCTTCCCCCGCCCCCTCCCAAAAAAAGCCCAGTCTCTTCCCACATTGCGAACGGCAATAGGAAAAATGTTGGTTTTCCATAGTTGAAATGGTATTTCAGGTGTATTAAATCAGGGGTCTCCAATTTTGGCAACTTTAAGCTTGGCGGACTTCAACTCCCAGAATTCGAGGAGTTAAAACTCCACCAAGCTTAAAGTTGCCCCAAATCGGAGACCCCAGCTTAGATACTTGGATAACAGATGGGCTAGAATTAGAAGTCAACACAGCCAGGGACACCAGGTCACAAAGGATGAGTGAAATGTGCCAGATTCACAGCACTGTAGGCTACCTTTGGGGTGTGGGGTTGGTTTTTTTTTGAAGATACTCCCTGTAGTACGGAATACGCTTGGCAAGCCCCTTGGAGCATTGCCTCAAACGTCAGGGAAATAGCATCTAGGAAACCTCCGCTTTCCAGAGTCTTCGAGCAGCGGCAGTAGCCATGGTGGTACGTCAACACTCCTCTTGTATTTTCACTTTGCTTCGTGCTAGTAATAAAATCTGTGTGTTTGATTTTTTTTTTTTTAAAAGGTATCCGGTGGAATGTGGCCAATAAATTATTCCCACGTTGAAGAAGATCCTCTTGTGTGTGTGCAGATAAAAAAAATGATGGGCTTTTTTTTAAAATAAACTTTTAAAGTCATTTATTCAATGGCTCCTGCCATTTGATATGCCCTTCTCCTTCGTATCCCCTTCGCCAAATTCCTGATCTTAACCAATGAAACATGTAAAGGTGAGGTTCCCAAAAGATGCCCTAATTAATTTACGAGCCTCGAGACAAATGTTCAAAAGAAATCCAGTCATTTATTAGGAGCAACATTTTGGCATTTCCTGCCACCCAGCCAGATCTGATTTCTGTTTAATGGTGGCTGAACTTTACCCCTGTGTCTCCCCTCCCCCCAGTCTGTGTCATAAATCATATCCACCAACGAAGTGCTGCAGCAGGTTGTAAAATTTGCCGAGCCAGATATGATTTCCGTTTAATGGTGGCTGAACTTTACCCCTGTCTCCCCTCCCCCAGTCTGTGTCATAAATCATATCCACCAACGAAGTGCTGCAGCAGGTTGTAAAATTTGCCGAGCCAGATATGATTTCCGTTTAATGGTGGCTGAATTTTACCCGTGTGTCTCCCCTTCCCTCAGTCTGTGTCATATATCACATCCACCAACCAAGTGCTGTAGCAGGTTGGGTGGTAACAAACTCAAGCTCAACCCTGCCAAGACTGAGTGGCTGTGGTTTCCGGCACCCCGGTTCAGCCAGATTACTCCAACTCTGGCCATTGGGGGCGAAACACTGGCCCCCGTGGAGAGGGCGCGCAATTTGGGTGTCCTCCTGGATTCCCGGCTGTCCTTGGAGGACCATGTGACGGCCGTGGCCAGGGGGGCGTTTCATCAGGTACGCCTGATGCGCCAATTGCGCCCCTTACTGGACCGGGCTGCCCTTTGCACAGTCACTCAAGCTCTTGTGACGTCCCGTCTCGACTACTGTAATGCTCTCTACATGGGGCTTCCCTTGAGGTGCACTCGAAAGCTACAGCTAGTCCAAAACGCAGCCGCGCGGGTAATTACGGGAGCCACCAGAAGCTCCCATATAACACCAATCCTGCGCGAGCTGCATTGGCTTTCTGTGGTCTTTCGGGTGCGCTTCAAGGTTCTGACGACCATCTTTAAAGCGCTCCATGGCTCGGGGCCTAGTTATATGCGAGACTGTCTCCTGCCCCATACATCCCTTAGACCGATCCGCTCCCACAGAGAGGGCCTTCTCAGGGTGCCGTCGGCCGGACAATGCCGACTGGCGACACCCAGGGGAAGAGCCTTCTCTGTGGCGGGCCCTGCCCTTTGGAACGACCTACCCCCTGAACTCCGGACCATCACCGACCTCCGCCTCTTCCGCAAATGTTTAAAGACATATTTTTTCCATCAAGCCGGCCTAGCCTAACCTCCCATGGGGACTTTTAGAAAAGTTTTAAATTGGGTTTTTAATAATTGGTTTTTAGCACAGGATTGGGGATTATTTAATATATATTTTAAATTATTTGTCTATCTTCTATTGTGTATGTTTTTTAAATTTCCTGTGCGCCGCCCTGGGTCCTCTGTGGAGAAGGGCGGGATATAAATGTAATAAAATGAAAAATGAAATGAAATGAAGGTTGTAAAATTTCGTGCCCCTCACGCCTGCTGCAGAAATCTGAGATCCAACCCTGGTCCCCCCCTTTCTTCCAATGTCAACTTGATAATAGGCAGGGAAACACTTTATAAGTTGACAATCAGTGTGAGTCTCTATTTTCATTCCGTTCTGTGCTTTGACTCTGAAGTAGCTTCCATTCTGCCAGCACTTAAATTGTCCAAGGTGAAGCAAGCAATGGATGGGAACTAATCGAGGAGAGAAGCAACCCGGAATTGAGGAGAAACTGCCTAAGAGTGAGAACAAATTCACCAGTGGAACAGCGTGACATTAGAAGTTAGTGAGTGCTTCATCATTGGAAGGTTTTTAAGAAGAGACTGGACAGCTCTTTGTCTGAAATGGGGTAGGGCCTTGTGCTCGAGCAAAGGGTAGGACTAGAAGACCTCCGAGGCCCCTTCCAACTCTCCGTTATTCTGTTCCAAGAAAAGTCATCCCTGCTGATGGGAGAGCGAAGCAGGTCTCCAACAGGAGCCTCAAACCCCTATTCTCCTTCGTGGCTTGTTCCGTTGCCACCGCAGATGGCAGAAGTGGCTGCTGAGAATTCCCCTTGGACTTGAGGTGCAACTAATGAAGGAAGAGTTGTGGGAGACAGCAGGGACACAATTCGGCTTTCGTTCCGATTTTAAACGTATCCATCCCCCCCCCCCCCCCAAGGGTCTCGCTCCTGGTACCAGGATAACAAGGAGAGGATGACCAAACTGCAACAAACAACTTTAATCATTAAATCTCCTAGCATGCTGGAGACTCATTAACTCTTAGTTGCTAAGCCTCTAGAGCAGGGGTAGTCAACCTTTTTATACCTACCACCCATTTTGTATCGCTGTTAGTAGTAAAAATTTTCCACGGGACGATGCAACCGCCAAAATTACGAGTCAATTGCCCAGGGAGTGAATTTTGACCATGTGACCATCTACTCTGCAATGGCTGTGTGAAAAATGGTCATGAGTTGCCTTCTTCAGAGCCGTTGTACATTTGAACAGTCACTAAGTAAACTGCTGTAAGTCAAGGACTATTTGTAAATCTTACGCTTCTTCTTGATCAGGCTTGAGGTTCCAGATCACCTGGAAATGGACTTGAGATCCGGGTGCTTTTTCCCCCCACGAGGCAACTGGACTTTTTGGTTTGTCTTTGAAGATGTTTCGCTTCTCATCCAGGAAGCTTCTTCCATTCTGACTAGATGGTGTGCAACAAATTTATGCTCCTTGCAGACAGCTGGTCATTGGCGTCCTTTTAGAGCAGGGGTAGTCAGCCTTTTTATACCTACCACCCACTTGTGTATCTCTGTTAGTAGTAAAATTTTCTAACCGCCCACCGGTTCCACAGTGATGGTGATTTATAAAGAAGGGAAGTCAATTAAATTTTAAAAAAGGAAAGTGCTTCAGTATCGGACAAAACCCCCACCACCCACCATGAAAGCTGGAATGCCCACTAGGGGGCGATAGGGACCAGGTTGACTACCCCTGGATTAGATAGATGATAGATAGATAGATGGATGGATGGATGGATGGATGGATGGATGGATGGATGGATGGATGGATGATAGGAAAGAGAATGATATATATAGAGAGAGATGATAGAGAAAGATAATAAATTAGATAGAAGATAGATTAGAGCAGGGGTAGTCAACCTTTTTATCCCTACCACCCACTTTGGTATCTGTTAGTAAAATTTTCTAACCACTCACTAGTTCCACAGTCATGGTGATTTATAAAGTAGGGAAGTCAATTAAATTAAAAAAAAAGGAATGCTTCAGTATTGGACAAAAACCCCACCGCCCACCATGAAAGCTGAAATGCCCACTAGAGGGCGGTAGGGACCAGGTTGACTACCACTGTGATAGATAGATAGATAGATAGATAGATAGATAGATAGATAGATAGATAGATAGATAGATAGATAGATAGATAGATAGATAGATAGATAGATAGATAGATAGACAGACAGACAGACAGACAGACAGACAGACAGAAAGATGATAGACAGATAGATTAGATAGATAGATAGATAGATAGATAGATAGATAGATAGATAGATAGATAGATAGATAGATGAGACAATAGTAGATAGATATTAGACAGATGATAAATAAGTCAATAAAAGAGAGATAAGATAAATGATAGAGAATAGGGGGCAGTAGGGGCCAGGTTGACTACCATTGTGAGAGAGAGAGAGAGAGAGCGAGAAAGATAAATTAGATAGAAGATAGATTAGAACAGGGGTAGTCAACCTTTTTATACCTACCGCCCACTTTTGTATCTCTGTTAGTAGTAAAATTTTCTAACCACTCACTGGTTCCACAGTAAGGGTGATTTATAAAGTAGAGAAGTCAATTAAATTTAAAAAAGGAAAGTGCTTCAGTATTGGACAAAACCCCCACCGCACACCATGAAAGTTGGAACGCCCACTAGTGGGCGGTAGAGACCAGGTGGACTACCACTCAATAGATAGATAGATAGATAGATAGATAGATAGATAGATAGATAGATAGATAGATAGATAGATAGATAGATAGATGATAGATAGATAGATAGATAGATAGATAGATAGATAGATAGATAGATAGATAGATAGATAGAAAGATAGATAGATAGATAGATAGATGAGACAATAGTAGATAGATAGATATTAGACAGATGATAAATAAGAGTCAATAAAAGATAGAGAGATAAGATAAGTGATAGAGAATAGGGGACACTAGGGGGCAGTAGGCGCCAGGTTGACTACCATTGTGATAGATAGATAGATAGATAGATAGATAGATAGATAGATAGATAGATAGATAGATAGATAGATAGATAGATAGATAGATGAGAGAGAGGTAAGATAAATGATAGAGAATGATATAGATCAGGGGTAGTCAACCTTTTTATACCTACCACCCACTTTCGTCTCTGTTAATAGTAAAATTTTCTAACCGCCCACTGGTTCCACAGTAAAGGTGATTTATAAAGCAGGGAAGGCAATTAAATTAAAAAAAGGAAAGTGCTTCAGTATCGAACAAAACCCCCACCGCCCACCATGAAAGCTGGAATGCCCACTAGTGGGCGGTAGGGACCAGGTGGACCACCACTGCTCTATAGTCTGCCTTCTGAAAATCTACTGGGCGTCGTTCCCTTTTGTGTCTGTAAGTAGAAAAATTAAAAACACTGTTTTTGTCTGACTAGCCATGGAAAGAGAGCAGAACTACCTTTGGCGCTCTCGTGTCCTACAAAGGCATCGTTGCTAGATTTGCAGGGTATATTTTACACACTCCCTATCTTGGAAGCCTAGATCAGGTGCGTCCCACCTTGTTGGCTTTTAAGACTGGTGGACTTCCGACTCCCAGAGTTCCCTAGCCAGCGCTGGGGGAATTCTGGGAGTTGAAGTCTTAACAGTTGCCAAGGTTGGACATTCCTAGCCTAGATCGTAAGTGTAATCTTTATTGTCATTGTACTCAAATACAACGGAAATTGGTTAAAGGTAAATCATAAAGGTCAAGGTTCCCCTCGCACATCTGTGCTAGTCGTTCCTGACTCTAGGGGGCGGTGCTCCTCTCCGTTTCAAAGCCGAAGAGCCGGCGCTGTCCGAAGACGTCTCCGTGGTCATGTGGCCGGCATGACTAAATGCAGAAGGCATGTGGAACGCTGTTCCCTTCCCACCAAAGGTGGTTCCTATTTTTCTACTTGCATTTTTGACCTGCTTTCGAACGGCTAGGCTGGCAGAAGCTGGGACAAGTCACGGGAGCTCGCTCCATTATGCGTCGCTAGGGATTCGAACCGCCAAACTGCCGACCTTTCTGATCGACAAGCTCAGCGTCTCAACCCCTGAGCCGCCGTGTCTTTCGAAGCCTAGATCATACCTGGCGCTAAATCTTTAAGATCGAAAAGAGAGACTTATTCCCCAAGAATTCTGCGTGCATCTTTCCTAAGCAAATCATGTTCTTTACAAATGAGAGCAATGCGGAAGGTCTTTTAAAAATGTATTTAAAACGGGTGGTTTTTTTTTTGTTTTGCTTTTAGAAATAAAACATTTGTTGGGTGCATTCGTCAGGAGCATTTCTGCGACTGTGCTACGGAATTAATAGTTAAAACATTATTTACAGGTGCTTAGCGGCAAGCGGTGAGCCTACGGGCTTCAGTCTGCTTAGTTGCAGTGAGAAACGCTCGGCCATCCCTAGAGACATGCGATCTCTGGATTGCTTTGCACATCTTCGCTGCGTTTCTCTGCAGACGTGATAGCAGGGGGAGTATCCAGCACTTGGCAACTTTAAGACCTGTGGACTTCAACTCCCAGAAGTCTGTAAGGCAAGGGTTGAAGCTCTGTGGATTTCAGCTCCTAGAAACTGCAATGCAGGGATGCCCAACCTTGGCAAGGTTAAAAGACTTGTAGATTTTGATTCCTAGAAACTAGTGGAGTAATGTCCCAGCTGGGACAATTTTAACACTTGTGCACTTTTCCCCTCCCAGAATTCCCTAGCCAGCGGGCTGGGGCATTCTGGGAGTTGAAGTCCACAAGTCTTAACATTACCAAGGTTGGAAACCCCTGCGTTACAGCGAGCAGGAAGCAGAGAGGCTGGTTGGCCACCAGGAGGCGCCTGAGGCATGGAGTAGTGGGGAGGATCAAGGGCAGTTTGTCCCTGATGCTAGATTACGCAGGGCTGAGAGAGGGAGGCAGCAATTACGCCATAGGCAGGCTCTCAGAAGATAATTGGGCACCAGGTGGTAGTTGATTGGCCCCTCCCAAGAGAGCTTATAGGGAAGGCTTTGGGAGGGGCCATTTGCAGGAAACAACCATTCAAATTCATAGTCAAGAGCATATGTCTGTGCATTCGAGCCATGTCCGTTTGGGAATCTCTCTGTGAAAAGGTGCTGCAGAGTTAACGTGAGTTATCTGGGCTCACAGCCAAGGAATTCCTAATCTCAGCAATTAAAACAGTAGCAAGCAGCCAAGCCTGTGCTTTGTACTCTACACAGGCCGGGGGTCAGAACACATCTGTATACACCTCCACCCATGCATAGCAATACATAGAAGTGTTAATCACTGAAAGTAGCATTTTAGGCACATTGAAAGGTTTAGCTCCGGGGTTAAGGACAAACCAGGAATCATGAAAACCAGCATGAGGCTGCCTATCTCATCCGGGCCTTAGCCACTCGATCGAGGGTGCCGGTGAAGAGCACGGGAGGGGGGTGGGAGGGGGGTGAGCCCTGTGACCGGAACAGCCCCTGCTGAAGCTGGGACGGGGCATCGTTGCCAGGCCAGGCCACCACGTCGGGGTGGCAGAGAAGGGACAGAAGCTACGAAAGCCTCCACCTTTGCCCACCAGCTTCCCCCCGCCCCGCCCGTTGATTCAAAAGGAGGCACAGTTCTTTAAGCATGATTGGAGATGCTCGCTTGGCTGGTGGCCGCGTTGCTCCCGTAACCCCTCCAGGCTCGGATGCTGAAGCAGGAACTGATCCCGTAGCCGATCATCACCAGGCAGGCAAAGAACTGGGAAAGACAAAAAGAGACGTACGGATTAAAGCTATGGCGCCATGAGGAGAGGGGGGGGGCTGCAGATCAGCCTGGAGGTGACGTATCTATGGAGGTTGTCCGTCATCCAGCTCATGGTTGTCCCCGAGGTGCTCGTTTTCCAGAGGCAAGTGGACTTCCTTGTGAAGAGAAGAGAATAAAACAGGAATAGGAAATAATAGAAAATAGAAAATATAGAATAAGAACAGAATAGAGAATAGAGTAGAATAATAGAATGAAGAATAGAGTGGGGTAGGGTGGGATGGGATGGAATAGAAATAGAAATTAGAAGAGAAGAGAATAGAAGAGAAGAAAGGAAGAGAAGATGGAATAGAATGGAATGGAATAGAATAGAATAGAAGAAAGGAAGGGAAGATGGAATAGAATGGAATAGAATAGAATATAGAGTAGAGTAGAGTAGAATAATGGAATGAAGAGTGGGATACAGTGGGATACGGTGGGATGGGATGGAAGGGAAGGGAAGGGAAAGGAAGGGAAGAGAGAAGAGAATCTGGAAGGGATCTTGGAGGTCTTCTAGTCCAGCCCCCACGCTCAAGCCAGAGATCCTACCGTATACCATCTCACACAAATGGCTGTCCAGGCTCTTGTGAAAAATGGCCATAAATTGATTTTCTCAGTGCCGTTGTAACTTTGAACAGTCACTAAATGAACTCTTGTTAAGTCGAGGGGCCACCTATAATATCTATGCTTCTTCTCTTATCAGGTTGAAAGTTCCCGATCGCCTGGAAATGAACTTAAGAGCCAGTCCCAAAAGTGCCTTTTTTTTTTATGAAGCAAGTGGACTTTCTGGTTTTGCTTTGAAGACATGTCACTTCTGATCCAAGAAGCTTCTTCAGCTCTGACTGGAGGGCAGGGAATGGAAGGATTCCCAGACAAATTGCAAACTACACGAACCATTTGTACTTCAGTTTGAGAGGCAGACAATCCAGACTCATCCCCAAACTCCAGGGCAGAAAAATATCCTGCAGAAAGTACAACTCAAACTTCCAAGTGGCCTCAACAACTCTCTAAAGCAGTGTTAGTCAACCTGGTCCCTACCGCCCCCTAGTGGGCGTTACAGCTTTCATGGTGGCCAGTGGGGGTTTTGTCCGAGTATTTTCCTTTTTTTAATTTTATTGACTTCCCTACTTTATAAATCACCATTACTATGGAACCGGTGGGTGGTTAGAAAATTTTACTACTAACAGAGATACCAAAGTGGGCGGTAGGTATAAAAAGATTGACTACCCCTGATCTATATCATTCTCTATCATTTATCTCTCTATCTATCTCTGTATCTCTCTCTCTCTCTCTCTCTCTCTCTCTCTCTCTCTCTCTCTCTCTCTCTCTCTCTCTCTCTCTCTCTCTCTCTCTATCTATCTATCTATCTATCTATCTATCTATCACAGTGGTAGTCAACCTGGTCCCTACTGTCCCCTAGTGGGCGTTCCAGCTTTCATGGTGGGCGGTGGGGTTTTTGTCCAATACTGAAGCACTTTCTTTTTTTAAATTTAATTGCCTTCCCTACTTTATAAATCACCATGACTGTGGAACCGGTGGGCGGTTAGAACATTTTACTACTAACAGAGATACAAAAGTGGGCGGTAGGTATAAAAAGGTTGACTACCCCTGATCTATATCATTCTCTATCATTCATTTATCTATCTATCTATCTATCTATCTATCTATCTATCTATCTATCTATCTATCTATCTATCTATCTATCTATCTATCTATCTATCTATCTATCTATCTATCTATCTATCTATCTATCTATCTATCTATCTATCTATCTATCACAGTGGTAGTCAACCTGGTCCCTACCGCCCCCTAGTGGGCATTCCAGCTTTCATGGTGGGCGGTGGGGGTTTTGTCCGATCCTGAAGCACTTTCTTTTTTTAAATTTAATTGCCTTCCCTACTTTATAAATCACCATGACTGTGGAACCGGTGGGCGGTTAGAACATTTTACTACTAACAGAGATACAAAAGTGGGCGGTAGGTATAAAAAGGTTGACTACCCCTGATCTATATCATTCTCTATCATTCATTTATCTATCTATCTATCTATCTATCTATCTATCTATCTATCTATCTATCTATCTATCTATCTATCTATCTATCTATCTATCTATCTATCTATCTATCTATCTATCTATCTATCTATCTATCTATCTATCTATCTATCTATCACAGTGGTAGTCAACCTGGTCCCTACCGCCCCCTAGTGGGCATTCCAGCTTTCATGGTGGGCGGTGGGGGTTTTGTCCGATCCTGAAGCACTTTCTTTTTTTAAATTTAATTGCCTTCCCTACTTTATAAATCACCATGACTGTGGAACTGGTGGGCGGTTAGAACATTTTACTACTAACAGAGATACAAAAGTGGGCGGTAGGTATAAAAAGGTTGACTACCCCTGATCTATATCATTCTCTATCATTCATTTATCTATCTATCTATCCATCCATCCATCCATCCATCCATCCATCCATCCATCCATCCATCCATCCATCCATCCATCTATCTATCTATCTATCTATCTATCACAGTGGTAGTCAACCTGGTCCCTACCGCCCCCTAGTGGGCATTCCAGCTTTCATGGTGGGCGGTGGGGGTTTTGTCCGATCCTGAAGCACTTTCTTTTTTTAAATTTAATTGCTTTCCCTTCTTTATAAACCACCATTACTATGGAACCGATGGGCGGTTAGAACATTTTACTACTAACAGAGATACACAAGTGGGCGGGAGGTATAAAAAGGCTGACTACCCCTGCTCTAAAAGGATGCCAATGACCAGCTGTCTGCAAGGAGCATAAATTTGTTGCACACCATCTAGTCAGAATGGAAGAAGCTTCCTGGATGAGAAGCAAAACACCTTCAAAGACAAACCAGAAAGTCCAGTTGCCTCTTGGGGGAAAAAAGCACCCGGATCTCAAGTCCATTTCCAGGTGATCTGGAACCTCAAGCCTGATCGAGAAGAAGCGTAAGATTTACAAATAGTCCTTGACTTACAGCAGTTCCTTTAGCGACTGTTCAAATGTACAACGGCTCTGAAGAAGGCAACTCATGACCATTTTTCACACAGCCATTGCAGAGTAGATGGTCGCATGGTCAAAATTCACTCGCTGGGCAATTGACTCACATTTATGACGGTTGCATTGCCCCGTGGGGTCGTGTGATCCACTTTCTGACAAACATATTCAGCCAGATTCACTTAACAACCAGGTGGTTATCTTAATAACTTCGGCGATTAACAACCGGGCCAAGAAAGCTGGTAAAACGGGACAAAACTCCATGGAACAAATGTCTCGCTTAACGACAAGGAATTTTGGGCTGAACTGGGGTCATACGCCTAGGCCCGCCTGATCTTGACAAGGCAGGGACTTTGATTCTTCCCACTGGCTGTACGTGAGCTGCCGGCAGCCTGTTCATTCGAAGACAGTGAAAATATTTCATTTAAAACAGGAGACAATGCTAGAGCTTCTTTGAGATTTTCCTATGTAAACAATCATACCATTCACTATTCAGCTGAGAATGCAAATGAGGTGGTGCAGGAGCCGAGAAGCTGAAGCAGCATCAATAAATATCATTCTTGGGTTCTGTTCTCTGTTATGAAGAAGACATAAATCCATCCCCAAAAAACTCAGCAACTGATAAAGAAGATTTACAAATGTTTACTGGAATACAAGATGGAAGAAGAGCAGGTGAGGAAAGCAATGGTTGCAGGACCAAGAAACTTTGGCTCTAATTATACGTCTGGATAGATGGCAAGAACTAGGGGAAAGGAATAGGAAAATAACATTATAAAACGTTTTATAGGTGGCATCTTCCACCCACCAGAATTGCCAAAATGGTTAGAAACTTTGGCTCTAATATACACCTGGATAGATGGGAAGAACTATGGGAAAGGAATAGGAAAATAACATTTGCAGTACCGTATAAAGAAAACCTATATAAAACATTTTATAGATGGCATCTTCCACCGCAAGAATTGCCAAAATGTTTAGAAACTCAGCACCTACTACCATATCTGGTGGTTGTGCAAAAACAACAAAATATTGGCAGAAAATCCAAAAGTGGCTGATAGAGATAACGGAAGAGGAAATAGTATTCACACCGGAACTTTCTTTTGGGAATTATAAACAATAAATCGAACAAGGGGGTAATTTATTTAACAGTACGTATTATTACGGTAACAAGAATGGTCTTTGCCCAAAACTGGAAAAAACAGGGGAATTCCTCAAGAAGAGGAAGTGATTAGAAAAAATCTGATTTGTGCGGAAATGGATAAATGGACATGGGAACAGAAGAATAAAGATGAATCAGAATATTATAAGATCTGGGATAAATTTTTATCGATGGTTGGAACAAACAAAATGACAGACTCAAAATAAGCAATGGCTAACCTTCATAGAATGGGGACTAGAATTAGGTATGAAACGATAATAGTTAAAATGTATAAGATAAACACACAGCAACATGGTTGGAAACATGATATTTCTATATTTGTAAATACGGAATAGATCAAATGTTAAAAAGCAGGGTGGTTATAATGTATAACGTTATATCTTAGCATTTATGGCATAGATTTCGCTAGGATGATTACCCTGTGTCCAATGTTTTAATTAGTGTTCAATTAAAAAAATTTTAAAAAAAAAACCCAACAGCCCTCCACCATCAAAGCAAAATTTGGCAGTGGGGTTTGGTCCCTTCCCAAGAGGTCAATGATGCTAAAAAGTCACCACGATGTAGAAAAGATGTGGAGACTCTAGAAAGAGGGCAGAGAAGAGCAACCAAGAGGATTAGGGGACTGGAGGCTAAAACATAGGAAGAACGGTTGCAGGAACTAGGTAGGTCTAGATTAATGAAGAGAAGGACCAGGGGAGACATGATAGCAGTGTTCCGATATCTCAGGGGTTGCCCCAAAGAAGAGAGAGTCAAGCTATTCTCCAAGGCACCTGAGGACAGGATGAAAAACAATGGAAGGAAACTAATCAAGGAGAGAAGCAACTTAGAACTAAGGAGAAATTTCCTGACAGTGAGAACAGTTAATCAGTGGAACAGAAGTTGCCTCCAGAAGTTGTGAATGCTCCAACACAGGAAGTCTTTAAGAAGATGTTGGATAGCCATTTGTCTGAAATGGTATAGGGCTTCCTGTCTAGGCAGGGAGTTGGACTAGAAGACCTCAAAGGTCCCTTCCAACTCTGCTATTGTAAGTCTAAAATGCACCAGTTTCTATTTCACCCAAGACAAAGAAGGCCAGCTGTTTTGAAGATACTGGCTCTTACTCCATCTGGTTCCTTCAGAGAAGTTGTGCCAATGAGCCACTGGGGGTGGCAGGTGGAGCCCAAGACCCCCCCCCCTCCCCAGATCGTGCCAACTTGAGGAAGGCCCAGTTTACATGCTGGTGACTGACACTTGAGTCCGAGGTTGTGCATCTTGGAAAGCAAAGGGAGGTCTGATGCATGATGTAGCTCCCAGCTGCTGCTTCACTCATGAATGAAGATTAGCTCGTGGCTGGCATTTACCAGACTTGGGGCTTCAAAAGCCAGCTCCGTTTTACAGAAAAAGCAATCATCATCATCATCATCATCATATCATCCTACTGTTCTACAGAGGAATTGTCAAGAGTGTCATTTGCATCTCTGTAATTGTCTGGTTTGGCACAGCAACCCAACAGGGTGGGTACAAACTTCAACAGATCGTTAGGACTGTAGAAAAAAACCTTGGAACCAGCCTGCCTTCCACTGAGGATCTGGACACTGCACAGACCAGAAAGAGGGCTGAGGAATTATTTACAGACCCTTGACATCCTGGACATAAACTGTTTCGATTTCTCCCCTCTGGATGCCACTATAGGGCATTGCGTGCCAAAGAGACCAGACACAAAGATAAGTTTTCCCCCTGTGCCATCACTCTCCTGAGCACCTCGATTCCTGAGCATTTTCCCATGTAGTAGGACTGTATTGCTATTATCTTTCTCATCTTCTCATCTTCCTTTTCCTACTATCTTCTATCGGTATCTTATGACTTCTTAATGGTTGTTTATATCTTATAATTAATGGTTGAAACTATGATTTATGATCTATGACTTATCACTTTGCTGTTTGTATGTACACTGGGAGCTTATGCACCAGATACAAATTATTTCTGTGTCCAATCACACTTGACCAATAAAGAATTATTATTCTATTCTGTTCTGTTCTGTTCTACTGTACTCTACTCTACTCTTGTTCATGTTCCTTTCTGTTCTGTTCTGTTCTGTTCTGTTCTATTCTACTCCATTCCATTCCATTCTATTCCTTTCCTTTCCATTCCATTCTTTTCTATTCAGTTCTTTTCAGTTCAGTCAGAAGTTGTGGGTGCTCGATTACTGGAGGTCTTCCAGAAGAGACTGGACAGCCATTTGTCTGAGATGGTCTAGGGCAGGGGGTCTGCAAAGTTGGCTCTTTTAAGACTGATGGGCTTCAACTCCCAGAATTCCCCAGCCAGCCATGCTGGCTGGGGAATTCTGGGGGTTGAAGTCCACCAATCTAAAAAGAGCCAACTTTGGAGACTCCTGGTCTAGGGTCTCCTGCTAAAGCAGCAGTTGGATTAGAAGACCTCCAAGGTCCCTTCCAGCTCTACTCTACTCTACTCTACTCTACTCTACTCTACTCTACTCTACTCTACTCTATATTCTATTCTATATTCTATTCTATTCTACTCTACTTGATATTCTATTCTATTCTATTCTATTCTATTCTATATTCTATTCTATATTCTATTCTATTCTACTCTACTTGATATTCTATTCTATTCTATTCTATTCTATATTCTATTCTATATTCTATTCTATTCTACTCTACTTGATATTCTATTCTATTCTATTCTATATTCTATTCTATATTCTATTCTACTCTACTTGATATTCTATTCTATTCTATATTCTATTCTATATTCTATTCTATTCTACTCTACTTGATATTCTATTCTATTCTATTCTATTCTATTCTATTCTATATTCTATTCTATATTCTATTCTATTCTACTCTACTTGATATTCTATTCTATTCTATTCTATTCTATATTCTATTCTATATTCTATTCTACTCTACTTGATATTCTATTCTATTCTATATTCTATTCTATATTCTATTCTATTCTACTCTACTTGATATTCTATTCTATTCTATTCTATTCTATATTCTATTCTATATTCTATTCTATTCTACTCTACTTGATATTCTATTCTATTCTATTCTATATTCTATTCTATATTCTATTCTATTCTACTCTACTTGATATTCTATTCTATTCTATTCTATTCTATATTCTATTCTATTCTACTCTACTTGATATTCTATTCTATTCTATTCTATTCTATTCTATATTCTATTCTATATTCTACTCTACTCTACTCTATATTCTATTCTATTCTATTCTACTCTATATTTTATTCTACTCTACTCTACTCTACTCTACTCTACTCCTATTCCCTTCCCTTCCCTTGTCTTCTCTTCTGCTACGATTGGGGAAAGGGGCAGGGTCTCAACCCCATTTGGAAGAGGGCAACGAAAACCTGATGGCCTAAAGAAGTAGCATGCCCTAAGGGTGACCTACCGATGCTGAGGCCCTTTTGTTGTAGTCCGGGGAATGGGGCCAGGAGTACGGTTCGACCGAGGCAGCGCTGGTTATGAAGGCCGTAGCATACATGACGGCGGCCGAGACATTGAACACCACAAGCTGGGAGGGAGAAACAAAAGAGAGAAGCATGGGATGCAGAGGTGAGAACCTCCTAAGATGCTGGTCTGGTCTTGGCAAGACCTAAAATGAAATAAACATACAACAAAGAGAACAGAGCAAGAGGACAAAAACCTATACACACAAAGTGAAAACTGATAAATATATTAAAAGAATAGTAGTTTCTCCCCCCACCCCCCTTGTGAAACAGGCTCACTGCTTATGTTTACAATGGTATTTACTCAACCCATTTGCCCACTCCGCTTCCTTTTTGATTAAAAAATAGGTTGTATTGACAAATGGACTTCCTGGCAATGCTGAACCATGGCACTTCCTTTTTCATCTCCCGCCTATCTGAACCACATTATGCAGCAATTGCAATAGACCTTAGACTGATATACAGCTTCACAGGGCTTTACAGCTCTCTCTAAGGGGTTTACAGAGTCAGCCTATTTGCCCCCCAACAATCTGGGTCCTCATTTTATCCACCTTGGAAGGACGGAAGGCTGAGTCAACCTTGAGCTGCTCAGGATCAAACTGGGAGGGAGGGACGGAGGGAGGGAGGGAGGAAGGAAGGAAGGAAGGAAGGGCAATAGCACTTAGACTTATATACTGCTTCACAGTGCTTTACAGCCCTCTCTAAGCGGTTTACAGAGTCAGCCTATTGTCCCCCAACAATCTGGGTCCTCATTTTACCCATCTCAGAAGGACGGAAAGCTGAGTCAACCGGAAGAAAGGAAGGAAGGAAGGAAGGAAGGAAGGAAGGAAGGAAAATAGCAATAGCCCTTAGACTTATATACTGCTTCACAGTGCTTTACAGCCCTCTCTCAGCGGTTTACAGAGTCAGCCTATTTGCCCCCAACAATCTGGGTCCTCATTTTACCCACCTCGGAAGGACGGAAGGCTGAGTCAACTTCCAGCCAGTCAGGACTGAACTGCTAGCAGTGTGCAGAGTCAGCCTGCAATACTGCATTCTAACCACTGCGTCACCACCGCAGAGACCTCCTTAAACAGGTCCTCATCCTGCTTTTGGGAAAAAGACAAAAGCTTTGCTTTGATCCCAAGGACCCTCACTAATGGATGCCCATCCTGGTTGGTTGCTTTAACCTGTAGGAAAATCTTCCTTCTCAAAGACAAAGGAAACAGGTATTGTAGGAGATACTGAAAGGTAGATGGACTTTCAGGTTAGTGAAGGCACTTCTGGGTCACTTCTGCCAAACACGGAAAAGATGTAAATAAAATACGGGACTTTTAAGAGACTAGGTTGCCGAAAACTGGAATGCTCATCCCAACGAAGAGAAGAATGGAGTCAACAGGTGTACTGTAGAAAGCAAGTCATATTTTAGTATTGACTGACAGGGGAGACAGGTGAGCATCTTCCAATATTTGAGGGGCTGCCACAGAGAGGAGGGGGGTCAAGCTATTCTCCAAGACCAGGAAAGGAATAATGGAAGGAAAGCGAACAAGGAGAGATTCAACCTGGAAATAAGGAGAACATTTCTGACCGTGAGAACAATCAACCAAGTTGCCTTCAGAAGTTGTGGGAGTTTCATCCCTGGAGGCTTTCCAGAAGAGACTGGGCTGCCATCTGTCAGAAATGGTTGTAGGGTCTCCTGCTTGGGCGGGAGGTTGGACTAGATGACCTACAAGATCCCTTCCAACTCTTATCTAAGCTTGGCGGATGCAGACATTCCTGGGACTGAGCCACCGTTCGAAGAAACAACGTAGAAATCAAAATAAGAGCAGGGGGTTGGACTAGAAGACCTCCAAGTCTGTTCTTCGGCATTCTGTAAGCCAGGGGTCCCCAACCTTTGCAACTTTCAGTCTGAAGGACTTCAGCTTCCAGACTTCTCCAGCCAGCTAAGCTGGCTGGAGAATTCTGGGAGCTGAAGTCCTTCAGACTTAAAGTTGCAAAGGTTGGAGACCCCTGCTGTAAGCGACCCATACAGCAATGATGGGTCACATTTTTTTAAATAACTGCCACGCGACGTTGGCGTGGGGTGTTTTCTGGCCGAAACAAGGCTCCTTCTCTGACTGGCCAGTCAGCATTGCCCTTTGGGTTTAGGGAAGAGTAACAAAAGCAGCGTTGTTACTCTCCTGCAACCCAGGGCAAGGCCACCAGAAATGGAGAGGCGGTGGTTGGTGACTCTAGGACAGATGAGATGGGATTCTCTTTTTTTTTTTTTAATATTTTTTTTTTTCATTTTCATAACATATAACCCACATGTATACTTTTAGCGTAGCTTTATTCTCGGCAATAAAGATTTTATTCTAGCCAAGCCACTTTGGAGAATAGAATGGAGTGGAGTGGAGTGGAGTAGAGTAGAATAGAATTAAAGTAGAGTAGAGTAGAGTAGAGTAGAGTAGAGTAGAGTAGAATAGAATAGAATTAAAGTAGAGTAGAATAGGAGTAGAGTAGAGTGGAATGGAATGGAATGGAATAGAATAGAATAGAATTAAAGTAGAATAGAATAGGAGTAGAGTAGAGTAGAGTAGAATAGAATAGAATAGAATTAAAGTAGAGTAGAATAGGAGTAGAGTAGAGTGGAATGGAATAGAATAGAATATTGAAATGAAATGAATAGAATAGAATAGAATAGAATAGAATAGAATAGAATTAAAGTAGAGTAGAATAGAATAGAATTAAAGTAGAGTAGAGTAGAATAGGAGTAGAGTAGAGTGGAATGGAATAGAATAGTGAAATGAATAGAATAGAATAGAATTAAAGTAGAGTAGAGTAGAATAGAATAAAATAGAATAGAATTAAAGTAGAGTAGAATAGGAGTAGAGTAGAGTAGAAGTGGAGTGGAATGGAATGGAATGGAATGGAATGGAATAGAATAGAATATTGAAATGAATAGAATAGAAGAGTAGAGTAGAGTAGAAGTAGAGTAGAGTAGAGAAGAATATGAATATGAATGTGAATATGAATATAGAATGGAATAGAATAGAATGTGACCTTGGAGGTCTTCTAATCCAGGCCCCCAGTCTATAAATGGATCTATACCATTTCAGATACCTTTAAAATCTTACGGGCTGTCCATTCTTCATTTAATCCAAAGGGGACTGTATTATACTGCCCCATAAATTTGTCTGTGTGGGAATGTACAATACAGTACAGTACAATAGAGCAGAGCTGGAAGGGACCTCGGAGGTCTTCTAGTCCAGCCCCCTGCTCAAGCAGGAGACCCTCTACCATTTCAGACAAGTGACTGTCCAGTCTCTTCTTAAAAACCTCCAGGGATGGAGGTTTTAGCCACGTCAAGATGAGGAGTCAAGGTTGTTTGAGAAGAGTCCGGAGATCTGGCACCACACAAGGACCTCAAAGGGAACCCAACTCTCCTCCTTACATCCCAAATAGTCAGGCGTGAAAAGGTTACTCCAGTCCAACTGAACTGGTCAAAGGTCCCCTGGGAGGAAGCTAAAAGGATATGTTGTCCCCAGCCTTCCACGCTCACCACAATAGGCCAAGGGATCATGTAGAATTTCAACTGAAGCTGAAACAGATACATCACAAAAAGGATGACCGTCACCATCCAGAAGAAGATAGCTACAAACATCACCCAGCCGAAGGACGGGTAGGGTTGGTAGTAGGTGTTGGCAATCAGGGCCCACACCAAGCAGCCCAGCACCTGTGCAAAACACAAGAAGAAGAAGAAGGTCACACACATCCTGGGATCTGATCACTATCTTTCCTTAGTCTATATGCGTTAGTGTCATATAATATACGTGGATATACACATAATTTTGCTTTTATTTGTTTACTTATCTTGGAATGTTTGTGTAGTGTAAAAATGGAGGTGGTGACCCTTTAAGAGCTGTACGCAATGAAATTTTATTTTTGATGTATGTCAATTAGTGTACATTCAAAGTGACAATAGTTATTATTCTATTCTAAGTATAATCTTTATTGTCATTGTACTTGTTTACAATGAAATTCTATTCTATTCTATTTTATTCTATTCCACTCTATTCTATTCATTTTAATATTCTATTCTATTTTGTTCTATTCTATTCCACTCCACTCTATTCATTTTAATATTCTATTCTATTCTATTCTAGTCTTATTCTACTCTATCTCTATCTCTACCTTTATCTTTAGCTCTATCTTTCTCTATTCCATTCCCTTCTTTTATTTCCCCTAATGGAGGAATGGCTAGTAAAGGTGGTCAAATTGGTGGAGATGGCAAAATTGACTGTTTTATTAAAGAAAAGATTCTACCTTTTTTATTTATAATTGAAATCAACTTGTAGGGTTTATATTCAATGCTGGGGGGGGGGGGATGAAGCTTTCCAGCAATTGCTGAAACTCATTAAACCTCTAGGCCTTTTGAGCCCAAGGAAGAGAAGGCCTGGGGGTGACTTGATAGCAGCCTTCCAATATTTGAGGGGCTGCCACAGAGAAGAAGGGGGTCAACCTCTTCTCCAAACCACTTAAAGTTTAACAGATGAACAGAGTTGGAAGGGACCTTGCAGGTTATCTAGTCCAACCCCCTGCCTAAGCAGGAGACCCTCCACCATTTCTGACAGATGGCAGTCCAATCTCTTCTTGAAAGCCTCCAGGGATGAAGCTCCCACAACTTCTGTTCCATGGGTTGATTGTTCTGTCAGAAAGTTCCTCCTTATTTCCAGGTTGAATCTCTCCTTGGTCAGATCCTTCTTTTTAACAGATTAACAGAGTTGGAAGGGACATTGTAGGTCATCTAGTCCTACCCTCCACCCAAGCAGGAGACCCTCCACCATTTCTGACCAATGGCAGTCCAATCTCTTCTTGAAAGCCTCCAGTGATGAAGCTCCCACAACCTCTGAAGGCAACTTCTGTTCCATGGGTTGATTGTTCTCACTGTCAGAAAGTTCCTCATTTCCAGGTTCAATCTCTCCTTGGTCAGATCCTTCTTTTTAACAGATTAACAGAGTTGGAAGGGACATTGTAGGTCATCTAGTCCTACCCTCCACCCAAGCAGGAGACCCTCCACCATTTCTGACCAATGGCAGTCCAGTCTCTTCTTGAAAGCCTCCAGGGATGAAGCTCCCACAACTTCTGAAGGCAACTTCTGTTCCATGGGTTGATTGTTCTCGCTGTCAAGAAATTTCTCTTTATTTATTGCCCAGGTCCAACCCCCTGCCCAAGCAGGAGACCCTCCATCTGCCTCTACCTAGGACTGAACTCACAACCTCCTGACTGGGAGGCGAGAGCTCCACCTCTAGGCCACAGAACGGACGGAAGCTTATCAAAGAGAGATGCAACCTGGAACTAAGGACAAATTTCGCGACAGTGAGAAAAATTAAGCAACGGGACAGCTTGCTTCTAGAGCTGTGGGTGATCCATCACTGGAGGTTTTCAAGAAATGGGTCAACCACCCCACTCAGTCCTCTAGCAAAGAAAGACCCCTGAGGTCTAAACGGTTGGTGACCTCTGGATTCGAAGACCTCTATGGTCCCTTCCAGCTCTAGCATTCTAAAGCTCTCGCTGGGTTGCAGCCACAAGACAGCCGCAGAGCTGCCAAAGAGACATTGTTTGACTCAACACAAACGCTCTGACTCCCCCTGATTCTTTCAGCCTGGACAATGGTGTCCCTTCCACCCCTCCCTCTCCAGCAGCTCACAGAACAGATGAAGTACAAGCATTTATTTTTTTAAAAAGATCATTTGTTTAGAAAAATGGAACAGCAGAAACACAGCTCTTGACTGAGCCCAGATTTCCACAGGGTGCTTAGCTGTAAGATGAGAGATTTTGTCCAGTGGGAAAAAAAGATTGGGTATCGCTTCAGATTTTTCCCCCAGAAAGGGGAAGGAAAGGAGAGGTTTATTTTAGAACATTTATTGCAGTGCCTTCCCCTAAAACTCCATTTTTGTTAGGAACATAGCAAGAGGCAACCCACAAAAACTAATTGGAGATGGTCTGAAGAAACGTTTCTCAACCTGGGCCACTCGGAAGATGGGTGGACTTCAACTCCCAGAAGGTGGGTGGACTTCAAGACCGTCCGTTTTGGAGGAGGAGGAGGAAGGAGGAGGAGGAAGAGGGAGAGGAGAAGGAGAAGCAGCAGAAGGAGAAGAAAGAGGAGGAGGAGGAGGAAGGAGAAGAACAAGGAAAAGGAGGAAGAGGAGGAGAAGAAGGAAGGAAAAAGAAGAAGGAGGAGGAGGAGGAGGAGGAGGAGAAGAAGAAGAAGAAGAAGAAGAAGAAGAAGAAGAAGAAGAAGAAGAAGAAGAAGAAGAAGAAGAAGAAGAAGAAGAAGAAGAAGAAGAAGAAGAAGAAAGAACTTTGGAGTTCTTGATGCTCTCTGAGCTTGGTTGATTTCCTGCAGACATTTCTTGACACATTTCTAGGTAACATCATCAGATTTAGAAGGGAATGGGGATTGTGGAGTGGAGGAGAATGAGAAGGGGAGGTGGAGGAAGAGGAGGTGGAGGAGGAGGAGGAGGAGGAGGAGGAGAAAGGCAACTGTGGGATCCTTGATGCTCTCTTGTTTTCCAGAGTTACACAGATTCTCTTCTATCGATTTGAGGTCTCTGAATTATTCACCTGACTGCCAATGATCCCCTTCCATTGTGCTCTGCTATTCTACAAACCAAACCTTGAGACCACGGTTTGACATAGGGGCTTTGGGGTGGGGGGCTGCCAAGAAAAGCAGGGTCTGGGGGATGCTGATGCCCTGATCCCTATCCCACTTCCATGAAGCGGGGTGGAAATCCTTCTCCACTGTCCTGGGAAGAGATCAAATCCATGCCCAGTGAGAGTGTTGGCTAGGAATCCAGCTGGGACTTTTCCGTGGAAGAACAATGACCGGGTGGAGTCCAAACAAGGAAAATAAAGAAAATAACATACCCAGGTTGTTAACCCTTATTCTCTGGGCTCCCTATCATGGTCTGTCTTGAGACCTTGGTGGAAAACAAGCCTGGGATATTAAATATGGCCTCTAGACCAGAACTGCCCAACCTTGGCAATTTTAAGACTTATGGCCTTCAACTCCCAGAATTCCCCAGCCAGCACAGACTTCTGGGAGTTGAACTCCACAGGTCTTAAAGTTGTCAAGGTTGGAGACCCCTGATCTAGGCTATATTCACCTTCAGCTCTGTGTTTCTTAGTGGATCGTGTCTTTGGTGTGTCTAGACCAGATGTGGGTCCTGACTACACAACTGAAACACCAAGCCATTCTATGGATAGCACATCACAAGGATGCACGCACCGTAGGGCAGGATTTTGGTCTTGCGGTTGCAGTCATAATCTGGATGGTTTTTGGGAGGGACTTTATAGGTCATCTAGTCCAACCCCCCCCTCAAGCAGGAGACCCTACACGATTTCTGACAGATGTCAGTCCAGTCTCTTTTTGAAAGCCTCCAGGGATGAAGCTCCCACAACTTCTGAAGGCAACTTCTGTTCCTTGGATTCATTGCTCTCACTGTCAGGAAATTCTTCCTTATTTCCAGGTTGAATCTCTCCTTGGTCAGTTTCCATCCATGATTCCTTGTCTGGCCTTCGGGTGCTTTGGAAAATAGCTTGACCCCCTCCTCTCTGTGGCAGCCCCTCAAATATTGGAAGATGCTTTCCTGTCTCCCCTGGTCCTTCTCTTCCCTAGACTAGCCATGCCCAGTTCCTGCAACCGTTCATTGTATGTTTTAATCTCCAGGCCTTTGATCGTCCGAGATAAATTCAGATCAACAGAGTTGGAAGGGACGTTGTAGGTCATCTAGTCCAACCCCCTGCCCTAGCAGGAGACCCTACACCATTTCTGACCAATGGCAGTCCAGTCTCTTCTTGAAAGCATCCAGTGATGAAGTTCCCACAACTTCTGAAGGCAACTTCTGTTCCATGGATTGATGGTTCTCACTGTCAGAAAATGTCTCCTTATTTCCAGGTTGAATCTCTCCTTGGTCAATTTCCATCCATTCTTCCTTGTCTGGCTTTTGGGTGCTTTGGAAAATAGCTTGACCCCCTTCCTCTCTGTGGCAGCCCCTCAAATATTGGAAGATGCTCGCCTGTCTCCCCTGGTCCTTCTCTTCCCTAGACTAGCCAGATAGTATATCTGTTTAACAGATCGGATATCTGTTTAATGACATTCCACCAGTTGCTTCCTATCCTACTCTCAGGTGCTTTGGAGAATAAATTTTCAGTTTGGTGAGAACCAATGGGGAACACCTTTCCCATTCATGCTTCATTTAACGGCTAATCCTCCAGCCTTTGCTTGAGAGCTGTGGCCCTCCTCCTGGCCTGCTTGCTTTTGGGTTTCCTTCTTTGTCGTTCCTCTTTCTTTCAACTCGCAGCTTTTGTTTCCTCCCTGGGTTATTGAAACGTTACGAGACAGGAAAGCCAAAATTGCTCAAGCCAAATTGCTCTTGGGTGGGAAATACAGGTTAGGAAAGGTGGGGCCAGCACAGATCAAGTCGCTCTTTGAAAGAGGTTTCCGAATACCCTTATAAGGGAGAAAGAAATGGTATTAAGTGATATTTGGGTGGGCGGAAATTCCACCCAAAGGAAATATAAACTGAGTTTTGAAATATACACCATCAATAATAGGGGGGAAAAAGAGGAGGAGAGAATGAGAGGAAGACAGGGGAAAGAAGAAAGAGGTAAGGAGAGGAGGATGGAAGGGAGAGAAAGAGAAGAAGAGAGGGGAGGAAGGGGAGGAGGAAGAGAAGGAGTAGGAGAGAGGTAAGGGAAGAAGGGGAAGGAGAGGAGGATGGAAGGGAGAGAAAGAGAAGGAGAGAGGGTAGGAAGGGGAAGAGGAAGAGTAGGAGTAGGGGAGAGGTAAGGGAAGAAGGAAGGGGAAGGAGAGGAGGAATGGAGGAAGGAGAGAAGGGAGGGAGGGAGAAAAGAAAGGGGAAATAAGGTGGTATTAAAACAGGAGGAAAGGATGGTAAATAAAGCAATCCAAACTTTATATTATAACCTATTAAATGGAATAACAAATGTATAAGAATGACAAATGTCAAGATGATTAACAATTATGTGAATGTATACTTAAAATGGTATGGAAGAGAATAAAAAAATAAAAAATTATTTGGAAAAGAAAGAAAGAAAGAAAGAAAGAAAGAAAGAAAGAAAGAAAGAAAGAAAGAGTTTCCAAATACAAGGAAATCAATAGGCAGGGGTTCCTCTGCTTGTATCTTGTCATCCTTCGGTCTCAAAAGATTATGGCATCGTGCTCTGGAAAGAGGTCCTAAAACAGCATCTGGTGTGGCTAAAAAGTCCATGAGTGACCGTCCCTTCCCCACTGAGAGCAGATCCATCCTGTCCCCTGCCCAGCCCCCCGGTTTCGCTGGTTTCGAGACTGCCCCTTTGCCTCGGTGTGCGGAACAAGAACCTCTTCAAATTGGAGAAGGCCATGCTGCCGTCTTTAGCCTCCAAGCAGAACGGCCGGAGGTCAAGCTTTCCCAGCTGTGAATGTCCATCCCCAAGGCCTTTATATCCCTCTTGCAGGTAGCCTTATATCGCAGCTGTGCTCTCCACTTATGGGATGGAAGACCGTTTATGTGGCCTATTCCAGGGGTCCCCAACCTTGGCAACTTTAAGTCTGAAGGACTTCAGCAAAGCTGGTTGGAGAAGTCTGGGAGCTGAAGTCCTTCAGACTTAAAGTTGCCAAGGTTGAAGACCCCTGGCCTATTCCACTTATGACCATCGCTTAAAGACCATTTGCATTTATAGGAAATGGGGGCCTTACTGTTCTTAAAGCAGGAAAAATCTGCAGTCCATAAAAGACCGTCTGCCCATCATAAATTGCAGCTCCACCCACCCATGGTCATAAAACCACACGTCAACACATCACTTTGATAACCGGTTGCAGCATGTTGCAGCCACGCAAGTACAATTTGCAATGTTTGGACCGGTTCCTGGTAAGGAAAACGAAAAACCACCCATCCAAAGGAACAGTCGAACGGCATGCCAGTTGCCAAGTATCTGAATTTGGGGGTGACCGAGGGGATGCTGCGATGATCATACGTGTGAAAAATGTTCGCGAGTCCCTTTTTGTCAGTTCTGTTTTACTTCGAATGGTCCCTAAATGAAGTGTAGTAAGTCGAGGACTACTGGTAGTTCTGTCTAGGTGGCCTATGCGCAAGAACAAGGCCACGCTTGGGGTCGTCCTCTGGGCTTCCTAGCTGCCTCTTTATGGAAACAAAAGTATTGGTCTTCTTTTCTTTAATCATTTCTACAAAGATCTATCAATCTAATCCATAAAACCCAAAGTCAAAAAGTTTCGTTCTTTTCCACATCAAGAAAGAAGTTCAGAAGCGGTTTCCACATGGAAACAAAAGTACTGATGTTCTTTTCTTTAATCATTTCTACAAAGATCTATCAATCTAATCCATAAAACCCAAAGTCAAAAAGTTTCGTTCTTTTCCACATCAAGAAAGAAGTTCAGAAGCGGTTTCCATGTGGAAACAAAAGTACTGATTGTTAGGATATTCAGCCTTATATTGGGTTGGCAATATATATGAGCCTATGTTCTTAAGGAATTGTGTAGCTTTAAGAACTGATTTATAATCTCATTGGCTGTAATTATACAGTTCTACTATAAAGGAAGCTCGGAATCACAAGGTCATTCCCTGTTCGATTCCTTGTGATTTCCTGGTTTACCTGATTGCCGTTGGAGAAGCTGAACTGTGAAGGAGAAGGATTGTTTTGCATCACTGTGAGAAACTGTATCTTTGTTTGGTGAAGGACTGTTGATATTTGTTTGAAGAGTTAGTCGGAAGAAGCATTTTAGTTGCTACAAAGTAAAGACTATTTATTTTCTTACTAACACTGTTTTAGAGTTTGTTTGTGGTTTACAGCAACGTATTTCGTTACTGTCCGGTGAATTACACTAATCCGCATTCATTTGCTAACCCTGGTTAAGGGACCAGAGTTGTACACTGGTTCTGAACCCAGAGTAGCTTACACTGATGTTCTTTTCTTTAATCATTTCTACAAAGATCTAATCTATAAAACCCAAAGTCAAAAAGTTTCGTTCTTTTCCACATCAAGCAAGAAGTTCAGAAGCGGTTTCCATGTGGAAACAAAAGCACTGATATTCTTTTCTTTAAGCAGAAGAATTCATTCACAAAGACCTCCTGATCCAGGGAATCAGTTCTCTGGATAAATAAAATGAGGTGAGAATACGAGCAGACTTACAACCCCTTGTTTAGTGATCGTTCAATCTTACAACAGAACTGGGGGGAAAAATGACAGGATCATTTTTCACTCTTACAATTGTTGCAGCATCCTCATTGGTCACACGTTAGAAATTCGGACGCTTGGCAACTGGTTCATACTTATGACCATTTCTGTGTCCCAGGGTCATGTGATTCCCTTAATGAGCTTCAATAGGGAGACTTAACTTAACTTAACTTAACTTAACAACCGAGCTACTAACTTAACCATTGCAGAGATTCACTTAACTGTGGCAAGAAAAGTCGTAAAACAGAGCAAAACTCACTTCACAAATTTCTCACTTAGCAACATACATTTTGGGCTCAATTGTGGTCGTAAGCCGAGGACTACCTATCTATGCTTACTTCTCTTCTGCCTTGTTCTCATCACCCGCGAAATAATAATAATAATAATGGACTAACGGTTAAAAAAAGCAGGCACCAGTTTTGCTCCCAAGTCTGATAAACTGAAAAGGATATTATTACAGCAATGTAAACGAGGCTAATTTCTATGATGACGTCATGACACAACCACAGCACCAGTTGTGTAGCGATGTCATCACACAGCTGGCAGCAACTGATACAAGCCGTGTCACCTGGGTCACTCGCACAACTGTGTCCTTCTGTGTCCTCTGAGCCACTTGTCTGCAATGACCTCATCGTTTGACCGGCTTCACCAGAAGTCTGCAAAGTTGGCTCTTTTAAGACTGGTGGACTTCAACTCCCAGAATTCCCCAGCCAGCATGACGTTTGAGTCCGTCTTCCATGGGGGTTTTCATGGCCAGAAACAACTTCGCCCTGCCTTCTTCTTCCTTGGACTGAGACTTCCCAACACTGGAAGTCTTTAAGAAGATGTTGGATAGCCATTTGTCTGAAACAGTATAGGGTTTCCTGCCTGGGCAGGGGGTTGGACTAGGAGACCTCCAAGGTCCCTTCCAACTCTGCTATTGTATTGTATTCCCCACCTGGCCAAGTCCTTCCCCACGCAACTTCATTAAAGCCCTATGATTCTACACCAGGGGTGTCTAAACCTTGGCAACTTTCAAATTTGTAGACTTTGACTCCCAGAAATCCCCAGCCAAATTCTGGAGGTTGAAGTTCACAAATCTTAAAGTTTTCCGGTTTGGAGACCCCTGTTCTAGGATTATGAGAAGGAAAAGGGGCCCTTCTCTATCTACTTTCTTTCTCCACAAATCAAAGGAGCTTGAGAGATACTCAGATCACCAGAGTTGGAAGGGACCTTGTAGGTCATCTAGTCCAACCCCCTGCTCAAACAGGAGACCCTACACCGTTTCTGACAAATGGCAGTCCAGTCTCTTCCTGAAAGTCTCAAGTGAGGAAGCCCCCACAACTTCCGAAGGCAACTTCTGTTCCATGGGTTGCTTGCTCTCACTATTAGAAAGTTGCTCCTTATTTCCAGGTTGAATCGCTCCTTCTTCAGTTTCCATCCATTGTTCCTTGTCTGGCCTTCAGGTGTTTTGGAGAAGAGCTTGACCCCTTCCTCTCTGTGGCAGCCCCTCAAATATTGGAAGGCTGCTCTCCTGTCTCCCCTGGCCCTTCTCTTCACTAGACCAGCCATGCCCATTTCCTGCAACCGTTCATCGTATGTTTTAGACTCCATTCCCCTAATCATCCTGGTTGCTCTTCTCTGCACTCTTTCTAGAGTAAAAGCCCACACAATTGCATTTTTGCATTTTTCTCTTTCCTGGGTCAGGAAGGATGACTCTTATTTTTCATCACTTTGGTCCAGTTTGGTCAAATATCCAGTCTTTTCACTAACACCAAATCTAAAAAGAGATTGTTTGGCCATCCTCCCTTGAATGTTTGGTCAAACTCAGACCACAAGGCTAAGGAGGCCCCCTTTCCTTGTAGGGCTGAGAACAGAAAGTTAAAACCAGCCTCCTTGGTCCTCTCTAACAACAGGTGGAAGCAAGGTGTGTAAATTCAACGCTGCTGTTAATGATCTAGAAAAATGACCGAACCTCCATTAATTATTGCAGTTGAGAACTGGCTAAGCCAGAGATAGGTAACCCATAAATAAATCCGTGAGGGAGGAATAGACCTTCTGATGACAGAAGGAGTCAATCTTGATTCCTAGTGACCATAACAATACCATAACAGAAGGAAAAGTTAGAATATTTCGCAGATGGGATGCGACACCTGGGAGGGGAAAAAAGGCATCCTTCGCTTAATCCTCCAGGGAGAGATTGAAGGCAAAGGAGGTCCAGGCATAAGAAGAACACCGTGGCTTCGAAATCTAAGGGTTTGGACAAAACTCAACAGTA
Source organism: Rhabdophis nuchalis (assembly GCA_039707465.1). NCBI lineage: Eukaryota > Metazoa > Chordata > Lepidosauria > Squamata > Natricidae > Rhabdophis > Rhabdophis nuchalis. The sequence goes on along the minus strand of CM077658.1, from coordinate 5,445,795 downwards.
TTTTTTCGTGTATTGATAAAAATAGGATTGCAAGTTTGATCGCCAATGTCCGATGCTGGATATGGCAGGAGAAGAGGAGGAGGAGGAGGAGGAGGAGGGGAAGGAGGAGGAGGGAAAGGATGGGAAGGAGGAGGAGGGGAAGGAGGGGAAGGAGAAGAAACAACAACTGTGGGGTCCTTGATGCTCTCTGAGTAGTAGTAGTAGTAGTAGTAGTAGTAGTAGTAGTAGTAGTAGTCGTCGTCACCATAAAAACAACTTTACAGCTCAAAGACATCTTACTGGCTTCTGTGTGCTGAGGGACTTCACATCTCCCATCTTCTAATCCAGCCAGATGGCTACAGAAGAAGAGAATTTGGTGCATTGGTGAAGGTGCCAGTGTCAGCCTTCGCTTTCGTGCATGCTTGGCTGCCATAGAAACGGGGAGGGTGGGGGGATGTTGTTAGAAAGTGTGCTGGAGGAAGATGGGGCTAGGTGGTGATATCGCTAAGCTTAACGGTATCACATTCCATTCTGATGACCGCTCTGGACGTGTTACCCATCTGACACCGTGGAAGACACTGTATTGGACATTGGGGTGTGGGTCATGGGTGATTGGGGTTTGGCTTATGCTTTGATATGTATGCTTCGCGCCTAAAGTAGCCACTTCTGGCTTAACCTTTGCTGCTGTCCTTTCCTTGTTCAGTAAAAGTAACCTTAATCATTTGGAATATGCTTAAGTGTGTTCTTTCTTGAATGGAGGTAGAAGCAGTCATGACAGCCAGCCTAGGAACCAGGAGGCAGTGAATTCTAGTCCCTCTTAGGCACAAAAGCCAGTTGGGTATCTTTGGTCCAATGACCAGGAGACTGTGAGTTCTAGTTCCACCTTAAGCATGGAAGCTGGCTGGGTGGCTTTGATCCAATCACTAGGAGTGGGTGAGTTCTAGTTCTGCCTTTCCCATGGAAGCTGATTTGGGTCACTTTTGAGCCTATCGCCAGGCAAGGGTGAATTCTAGTCCCCTCTTAGGCACGAAAGACTGGGTGACTTTGGCCCAACCACTCTCTTCCCGCCATGGGGAAGAACTGGAGGAGCAAAGGGGCATTATAAACATCCACCACTTCAAAGTACTTACAAATGAATAAAAGCAGGATTAAAAAAAAATCGAATAAATAAAATCTTTAGAAGCTGTGTAGCTGTGGCACCTGTTCCTTTGGATCTGGGCAACGCTTGGAAACCTTTCCAGTCTGATTTTCTTTTTCTACCTGTCTTCAAAAAAGGACTTTTTTTTCCCCCAGAGCAAATAAATAAATAAATTCAGAGGAAGTTGGCTTCCGCATTGCTCTGGAAGCATTCTTATCGTGAAACAAAGGAAAACGAAACAGCCCAGCCAACTCCCCACCCAACTCGGCTCAAAACCCTGGATGGATCAGAATAATCTAGGGCAGCGAGGACGGACTTTTTCAGCACTGAGTTCCCAAACCGGAATGTGTGTGAACACGCATATATGTGGGCATGCCAGAGTACCGGAAACCCGAAGATCAGCTGGCCAGAGTGTGCATGCCTGGTTTTTTTGCCATTTTCAGGAGGTTTTTGGACCGTTTTTGGCTCAGAACCCAAAAATGGTCTGAAAAAAGCCTGTTTTCATGTAGTTTTCAGGCTGTTTTTGGGCCTGAAAAATGGCCCAGAAAATGACCCTAAAACCAGCCTGAAAACGGCCGGAAAACAGCCTGTTTTTTGCACTTTTATGGGCATTTTTTCAGGCTGTTTTCAGGCCATTTTTCGACGCTCCGGTGCCAGCGAAAACCAGCTGGCAACAGTGTGCATGCCCAGAGAGAGGGCTCTGCATGCCACCTCTGGCACGGGCGTCATAGTTTCACCATCACAGATCTAGGGTCTCCTGTTTGAGCAGGGGGCTGGACTAGAAGGCCTCCAAGGTCCCTTCCAGCTCTATTCTGATTGATATTGAGGGAAGTGACACCTTTGAAGCATCCAATTTTGAGTCTTTGGGAACTCTGGGGAGACAACTGTCCCCTGAAAGTGAATTGCTAGTCAGTAGTTCATGAGTACAGCCGACCACATGATCTGTGGGTGCAGCAAAATTTCACAAACTGACTGGCTACAACGCCATGACCATGTTGCTAAGATCATTCACTGGAAATTGTGCCAGAAGTTTGGATTTGAGTACAGCAATAACCACTGGGAACATCAGGTTGAGGAATGAGAAAGTCAAGATCTTGTGGGACTTCAGAATTCAGACTGACGGGCACTTGGCCTACAACACACCTGATATAACAATAGTTGAAAAGAAAAAAGTATGGTTTGTTGACATTGCAATACCTGGGGATGCACGAATTGAAAAGAAGCAGCAAGAAAAAAATCACAAAGTACCGGGACTTGCAAATTGAAGTTGAGCAACTGTGGAAAAAGAAATTGTGTGTTTTCCCAATTGTAATTGGAGCTCTTGGAGCAAGACCTAAAGGGCTACCTCGCTATTTGGAAATTCTGAATTTATTGGACTTGAACATTCTGAGTCTACAAAAAACCACCCTACTTGGAACAGCTTCTATCCTCCGACGTTACCTTGACAGTTCCTAGGTCCTTGGTTAGGACTGGAGCTGTTGAGCTACCAACCAGCCCCAAAGGCTGAGAATCTCACCCAAGATTAACCAATAACAATAACAATAATAATATTCACAAAATTGATAATAATCACATAATAATAATATTTGCTCATCCATTTTAATAAACCTTCCTTACATAATTAATCATTCTCTAAAGTTTTTAAAATTCTAACTTCTGTTTCTGTTAGTTAGCCATTGGACAAAAATGCATACCTGGTTAGAAAAAAATGGTTAAGCAATATATACCCCTAAAACCAGGAATAATTTTGTTGGGTTTCTTACCAGAAAAGTACAATAAATGTACTGTTTAATTTTACCTTTTTAATTTTACATGTGCTAAGAATCATGTTTTGCACAACAGTGGAAAAATGAAGAAATCCCTATCAAAGAAATAAAATAAAAAAATAATAAAAAATACTAGAATTTATTTATTTATTTTTCAAATTTATACCCCGCCCTTCTCCTTGCAAGGACCCAGAATGTGGAGAAATGGGTAGATTAATACTTAAAATTAAGAAGTAGGAAGAAATAGAGTATTTTTTAACATGGGATTCATTGCTCTTGCCTCACAAGCAGGAGGTTGTGAGTTCGATCCTAGGGAGAGGCAGATGTAGCGTCTCCTGCTTGGGCAGGGGGTTGGACTAGATGACCTGCAAGGTCCCTTCCAACTCTGTTAATGAGATAGGATTTGGTTTGAAAACATTTCCTACCTCTGCATACTCAACTAACCGAAGGGGAAGGATTAAACCACTGCACAATATTATTGCCAAACTTATCTAAAATCAGAAGGAGCTCGCAAGCAATGAACAATTTGGCTTTTGCACAATGAAAAATGTGTTCCAATGAACCAATTTGATGAAAAGCCATATGCTTTTCCTGGTGTTTTTGGCTACCACACACTAACACCGCTCGCCGGTTGCAAAACCTCACCAGAGGAACATGTCATGTGGATCATGCAACCACTACGCATCTCCCTTAGCTGGAATATAAACAATAAATGATTCTATAACTTGAACAAACAAACAGACAGACAAGCAAACATCTGTACTGTAGCTCAGGTTTGTGGGAAGATTGGCAGGCTCTTGAGCCGCCAATCAGGGCTCGGTTTGCCGAAAACAACTCTGGGGTTGTATGAAGTGTGTGACTATTTTGTGGTGTGTTCATTGTCCTCTCGGAACATGTGGGAGGACTTTCTGGCACTTGCAAAGCAGGGACCGAATGCTATACATTTTTTAAGAGGAAGGGGTCAAGGCAAGCATTGGGGAGGGGGTCATGAGAAATAGCTCGGGAGTTTCCTGACATTATCTGCTCCCTTCTCCTTTTGAGATGATGGGTACGTCTCTGCTCTGGGATAATCGTCTTTTTTTTCCTGGTTTTAGCAATGGCAGGAGATGGTAGTCGCCGTTTATTTATTGTTTACGCATTAGTGAGCTTTATTCATTTATGTTGCTCAGCAAACATACTCCTTTCTCCTCTTTTACCCACAACAACAAGAACAACCTTGTGAAGTGGGTTTGTCGAAGAGAGAGGGTCTGGCTCAAAGTCACCCAGCTAGCTTACATGCCTAAGTAAGGACTAGAACTCCCCATCACCTGGTGATTGGCTCACCCAGTTGGCTTTTATGCCCAAGGTGGGACTAGAACTCCCCATCGCCTGGTGATTGGCTCACCCAGTTGGCTTTTATGCCCAAGGTGGGACTAGAACTCCCCATCGCCTGGTGATTGATCCAAAGTCACCCAGCCAGCTTTCTTGCCCAAAGCTTAACCAGAACTCACCATCTCCTTGTTTCTAGCCTGATGCCTTAACCACTAGGCTGAACTGGCTCTATAGGCTCTATCAACCCCCCTCTCCCCCTCCTCATGACAGTCTCAACGGAGGTCTGGGCTGCTGGGACTTCGAGGGGGTTCGGGAGAACCTCTTGCTAAGATTCTGTGCCGTTCGGAGAACACCCAAATCCCACTCCTGGCTGGCCTCTCCCACCCTGCCCCTCCCCTCCCAGGAGTCCCCACGCAAGCCCATTTTGGATGCAGGTAAGCGCAGGGTGCGCGCGGAGGCTCGGAGGGGGCGAAAAATGGGCCCACCAGAAGTTCGGAGAGGCTGGAAACAGGCCTTCTGGGGGGGTCTCTGGAGTGGGGAGGCTGACTACACCCCCCATGGTGCAGGAGGGTGCAGGACTAGGCCACGCCCACCATGCCCACGCCCACCCAGCAGAGAACCCCTTGCTAATATTTTTGAAGCCCATCTCTGGATCTCCTGCATCCTTGCACCCCAAACATCCCCTTCTTCCTTGCCGTACGTCGGTGCCCATCAGTGGGTGGCACTACAAAGCTCATGCTACAGAGTGACTCAGCTGAATGATCTCCTGTATCTATGGCCATGACTTTAGTTTCTTAGAAAATGTGACGGGAACCTCACCTACTCTGTTAGCATTAAAAAACAAAACAAACAGGAAACGCCATTCTCAGCTGGACTGTTATGGGAAACACACTACTCCAAGTAGTGTGTTTATTATTATTCCATCCACAGGAAGGTGGAGATGTTTACTTGCCCCACAAGCCCTTGAAAAGATTCTTGGCCTCTCCCTCCACTGCTGAAAGCTACTCCACCCATTGCAATTTTACACGGTCAAATAATTTAAAGCCGGCAATCCTAGAAGCTTCTATTCCACCAGAAGGCAGAGAATAGATGGGGCGGGGCCAGCCAGTGGTGGTATTTACCAGTTCTCTGAACTACTTAAAAAGTTTCCTCTACAGCTTCTACAGAACTGGTCAGAACCTGCTGAATACCACGTCTGCACCACACTATAAAGAAGACATGGAGACTCTAGAAATAGTGCAGAGAAGAGCAACCAGGATGATTAAGGGGACTGGAGGATAAAACATCCGATGAACGGTGGCAGGAACTGGGCACGGTTGGTCTAGTGAAGAGAAGGACCAGGGGAGACAGGAGAGCAGTCTTCTAATACTTGAGGGGCTGCCACAGAGAGGAAGGGGTTCAACCTATTCTCTGAAGCCCATGAAGGTCAGACAAGGAACAATAGATGGAAACTGAGCAAGGAGAGATTCAACCTGAGAAGAATCAACCCATGGAACAGAAGTTGCCTTCAGAAGTTGTGGGAGTTTCATCACTGGAGGCTTTCAAGAAGAGAAGGGAGGGTTGGACTAGATGGCCTTCAAGGTCCCTTCCAATTCTGTTAATCTCTTAATCAGTGAACCAATGTGGAAAATATGATGCTCAACCACCATTTTCTGGGTGGGGGATGACATGAGAAAGTACCCCCACCTTCCCCTTAGTGGATCTCATGGCCCTTTTTAGAAGTGGTCCAATCTTCTGCCATGTTCCACATCTTAGGCTAAGAGTGAAACTATGAAGATAGGAATAGCTTAAACATATAGATAGATATTAGATATTAGATAAAATATAAATATAAATATAAATATGAATAATATAAATAAAAATATAAATAAAAATATAAATAAAAATAAAAATAAAAATATAAATATAAATATAAATATAAATAATATAAATATAAATATAAATAATATAAATATAAATATAAATATAAATATAAATATAAATATAAATATAAATATAAATATAAATATAAATATTCTGCTGTTCTCAATGGATTTCTTACAGTCTTTATCCTTTGCAAAGGTTAATTCTCCAATTTTAGTAGACAGAGGTAGTCCTTGGCTTACAACAATTCATTTATTGACCGTTCAAATTTACAACCCCACTGAAAAAGGAGACTTATCCTTTTTTACTCACACTTTAAAACCGTTGCAGCCTTCCCGGGGTCATGGGATCAAAGTTCGGACATTTGGCCACTGACTCAAATTTATGACGGTTGCAGCGTCCCGTGTGTGTGTGTGTGTGTGTGTGTGTGTCACACGATCCCCTTTTGCGATCTTCTGACCAGCAAAGTCAAGGGGGAAGCCGGATTCCCTTAACGACCAGGTTACTAACGTAACAACTGCCACGATTCACTCAACAACATGCGGCGAGAAAGGTTGCAAAACGAGGCAAAGCTCACTGAACCCCTGTCTTGCTTAGCAACCGAAATTTCAGGTCATTTCGGGTCGTAAATTGAGGGCTACCTGTAGTATTTATTCATTTCCCCTTCCCCCCCCAAGTCAACCCCATTTCTTCCTCCCCCCCAGAAGTCCCTCTGTCCAGCTGAGGACCATCCCGGTGTCTCTCTTCTCCATGTTTGAAGACCCCCCCCCCACCGTTTCTTCTTCCTCTTTCTCCCCTCCTTGGATGCCCTGTTTTCCGAAGTCAACCTAAGAAGGATCCCTCCACCTCTTGCCCCAGTTATCTTGTCCTTCCCCAAAGATCAAAGCTACTCATCTTTAGTACATTGGAGTTTATTGCTGGCTCTGGACCACGCAACCCAACCAATGGTAGTTGCTGTGGTCAGTAGGGATTTCTGGCTTGGGGGGGGTCTGTTTTTCCAGTTGTCCACTCCAGTCTTGGCTTCCTGGGTGGGGAGGGAGATTTCTTTCACTCCCCTAAATCTCGTACTACTGAATGCCAATTTTTGGCACAATGACACCCCCACACACACACCCGGCGGAAGAAAATTTTGGATACTACCAGCTGAGCTTACAAAGCGACTTAACCTGGTGTAATCAGGAGGTTAGATTTTGTTAATTTTAATCAATGGTGAGGTTAAAAAGAAAGCAGAAAGGGAAGGGAAGAGGAAAAGAGCAAGGAAGAAAGCAAGGAAGAGGATGGAGCGAAAAGGAGAGGGAAGGGAAGGGAGAGGGGAGAGGAGAAGAGAAGAGGGGAGGGAAAGGAAGGGAAGGGAAGGGAAGGGAAGGGAAGAGAGAAAATATGGAAGGGAAGGGAATAGAGGGGAGAGGAGAGAGGGGCGCGAAAGAGAAGGGAAGAAATGGAGAAGATGGAGGAGAAGAAAGAGAAGGAGGGAAGGGAGGGGAAGAGAAAAGAAGAAGAGAAGAGGAAAGGGGCAAGGAAAAAAGCAAGAAAGGGAATGGAAGAGATGGAGGAGATGGAGGAGGAGAAAGAGGAGGGAAGGGAAGAGAAGAGAAAAGAAGAAGAGAAGAGAAAAGGAGCAAGGAAAAAAGGAAGAAAGGGAAGAGAAAAGAAGAGGAAAATAGCAAGGAAAAAAGCAGGGAAGGAAGGGAAGAGAAAAGAATAAGAGAAGAGGAAAGGAGCAAGGAAAATAGCAGAGAAGAGAAGAAGAGAAGAAGAGCAAGGAAAATGCAGGGGAGGGAAGGGAGGGGAGGGGAGGGAGAAGGAAAAGGAGAAGAAAAAAAGGGGATGATAAGATCAAGTGTGGCAGTTATAGTCCAATAACTCTCGGAGGCTAAAAGTTATTGGACTATAATTCACATATGGCTGGTGAAAATGACATACAAGCATATAGACTTTAAAACTGAACTTTTCCTACTTGGAATCACGCCAGAAGTACTTGATGAAAACTTGAAATATTTAATTGTGAATGTTTTGACAGCCTCTAGAATTGTATTTGCAAAAAAAATGGAGAAATGAGAAATTACCTTCTCAAGAGGAAATTATTCGTAAGATTATGGATTGTGCAGAAATGAGTAAATTGACGTTTGAAATTAGACAGCAAGAGGATGAACAATTTTATAAAGTATGGAATCTGTTTTACCAATGGTTGGAAATTTTTTTTTTTGAAGGGATATAATATGCAAAAAAAAAGAACTT